>CM057386.1:128375219-128722719 GCA_030015415.1 Cynopterus sphinx | reverse complement strand
CACAGCAACCTTCCGGGACACGTTCAATCAGCCAACCTCGATCATGTGCCGACGACGCCCCGCACGCCGTGCGAGGCGTGGAACGGGCGTGACCGCCAGGGTCCCCGGGGCCTGGCTCCACGTTTTCCCCGCCGGTCGAGACGCGTCTGGGCAGTGCCTCAAAGGAATTCACCTCGGAAAATGCCATGTATCTCCAGGCACGCCCCCCAGAACAGTCCCTCCAAGGCTGACATCCCTCACCCGGGGGAACAAACACACGCAGAACGGCAAGTGAACAGCTTCGCGATTGCGAATCGATGCACTAAGCGTTTCGGTTCCACGCTCCGATCTAACCCATCCAACAGCACTTTATGGCTGCGGATGTGCCAAGTCGATTTAATAAAACGCCTTAAAACACCTACAAAATGGAGATAGTGGAGACGACCAGAGGCAGTGACACTGCGTGGTTGTGCGGCGTAGCAGCGACAGCGAGCAGCCCTCGCATCGGCCCGAGGAAAACGAGGGGACGCTTGGAGCCAACTGGCTTCCCGTTACGTCTTTCCCAAGCGAACGCCAGCGTCACGTCGCATATTTATAGTCCTTTTTGAGTATTCCGGCACCGTCCCCAAAATTTACGTTTTCAGTGCTAAATAGGACAAATGGGATGAGTCACAAATTCCGTTCTAAGCACGAGCTCCTTTTGCTCCCACGTAGGACACTGCTGGAGGCCCCAGAAAGACCAGGTCGCCCTGCTCAAAGAAGTCCCCGGCGCGCCTCGGCCCGCGGAGCCGCACACGGGCACGGGGACCTCGTCTTGGCCCCACTCCGCGCCGAGGAGGCGAGGGCTGCGTCTCGCTGTGGCTCCATGTGCTGTGGACCCGGTGCTTTCCGTGGGGTCCAGAACCCCTGCAGCTGGAGGTCCCCCTCGTAGCCTGACCCTCCCTCAGCCCCTGGTGGGGGCCGCCCCCGTCGGTCTGTCTGCGCGGCAGCTTGTCTGGCCAAAGGACGAGGACAGAGACAGAGGGGAGAGGAGGGGAAGAGGGAACGAAAGAGAAAAGAGAGACAGGAGAATAAACGCGACGAAATACGACCCGACATTTCCAAGTCACCCATCCTGAGGCCACAACTGGACGTGGATGAGACAGGACATGGCCCGGGCCAGGCTCGGAAGGTTGTCCCTTTAAAAGGGTCAAACGTGAGAGGGAATGGCCCAGCAAGCAAGGACATGCGACCCGAACCCGCAACGAGACACCCCCTTACACCTGCTGAGGCGGCCACCGTCAAGGAGACAAGTGGCGACAGGTGCTGGAGAGGGCGTGGGGGCAGAGGGCCCGCGCCCACCGCCGGTGGGCATGAATGTGAACTGGGGCGGCCACCGTGGGAAACAGTACGGCGGTTCCCCCCAAAAAAACTGAGACCAGAATCAGCAGATGACCCAGCCACCCCTCCTCTGGGTAGCCACCCCGAAACGTATAAACGTTCATCCATACAGACACGCACGGTGGTGCCGCGGTTACCGGGGGAAAGGGGAGAGGTGGATACGGGTCACGGGGTCGAATACGCGGTGACGGAAGGAGAGGTGACTTCGGGCGGCGGACCCGCGGTGCCACGTGCGCAAGACGTATGGTCGAAGTGCGCACTCGGGACCTACGTGACTCTCTTAACCGACGCGTGACGCCACCCGACAGACAACAACGCGTGACGCCACCCGACAGACAGCGACCAGAGCGGCCGGACGATTCGTGAGGCTCCGCGGTGCTGTCCGAGGACTGCATGGGCAATGGCTGTGTGTCCTGAAGAAACGACTCGGAGAGGAAAAGGGGCCCCGTCCCCCATAAACCGGTGTCACAGAGGGGGCAGGAGACCGACCCCCCAAGGACCCACGGCTGGGGGAGCAGGAGCTACCGCCAGGCCCGGCAGGGTTTCCTGGGTATCGGGCCTCGGGGCATCTCGGGCCGGGGAGCCCCTGTCACCGAGGACGGCCCAAGCCAGGGAGGGACGAGCAGAAGAGAGCCTCGCCTCGGAGGAGAAGGGACTTGCGACCTCCGCAGCGCCCTCTGCGCTCCTGGCTTGGGAGGGAGGTGGCACCAGGGGGCAGGGCCACAAAAGGTGCGAGCGCCCGGCAGAGACAACGGCCCGGCTGGTCTCGAAAGGAGAACGTTCCAGGGCCGAACAGCGGCCGGCTGCCCTGAATCCACGGAATCGTGCCCCGGTTAAGCACGACGCGCCGAAGCGGTGCCCAGCCCTTGGGCCGGCCCACGACGGGCACGGGGAAGCCAGGCCTGAGTCGCCACGGTGAAGCCGAGGGTTCTCTAAAGGAAATTTCGATCCACGAGCTGCTCTTTCACTGGGGTCTCGTGTCTCGTGTCTCTCGCTTGCTCCATGCGATCGCGTCACGGGTGAAGCTCGGGCAGACTGGCTGCGCGCTGGCACGGTTCGGGGACCATCTCCGGGGGGCCGGGCCGTGGAACGTCGCTGGTTCTGCTTCCACGACACGTCGCACGAGTTAGCGCCGTGCCAGCGCCCAGAAAGGCGACTCCAGCGACGGGGGTGATGGGGGCGACGAGGACAGCGTGCGGGTCGACGTCGGGAGTCTCTGTGGGTGCAGCGCCCCCCCCCCACACGCCTGCAGGGTGGCGGCCGGCACTCGGACCTGTCCCCCACGTCTTTAACGGTCCAGCCATTTGCACTCGTCCCCACTCAGCTCCGCCGAGCACTGATCCGGCCACCACAGGCCCTCGAGGATACGGTGCCACCACTGTGGCCGCTGGGGTGTGCTCGCCCCACACGGTCCCCTCGGGGACCCAGGCGGACGGTGTGGCCACCACGTGCCGCGTGGCCACTCACAGAGGTGAAGGGCCAGAGGACGTGAATCCCTGGGGCTCCCGCAGGGGGTAACAAACACCCCCCCACCCACGCTTCACGGGTCAGAGCAAGCCACGTGGTCACACTTAACTTCAGAGGGGGCGGCGACAGCAACCCTCCTGCCCTGAAGCAGAGGGAGTGGTCCCCACGGGCAGCCCTACGGGCCACACCCAGACGGAGTGACCCTGACCTAACTGACCCAAAGTCGTGTGAAGCTACGCGCTCCTCACTAGGGTGGGTGAGTGTCCAGGACTGACCTCAGGATTGACCTCAGGAGTGACCCCAGGAGTGACCCTCAGAAGTGACCTCAGGAAAAACCCCAGGAATGACCTTAGGAGCAACCTCAGGAGTGACCCCCAAGAGTAACCTCCAGAAATAACCCCAAGAATGACCTCCAGGAGTCCCCAGGAGTGAACCCAGGAATAAGCCTGGGAGTGACCTCCAAGAGTGACCTCAGGAGTGACCTTAGGAATGACCCTCAGGAGTAACTTCCAGGAATGACCCCCAGAAGTGACCCCAGGAGTGACCCCAGGCGTGACCCCAGGAACACAATCCTGATGCTGATTCGGATCAGAAGGGACAAGACCAGGGCTTGCCAACGAGCCACGTGCCCTGTGGTAAGGACGAGCCGCCGCCCAGCCCCAGGGAGTGGACCTTGGGGCATAGCCTCTGGGGGGCCCGCCGAGCCCATGGCCTCCTAAGCCCCTCTCCCTCCCACTCGCCAAACCGTCCCTTCCGAGACCGGCCACTACCGAGGTTTAGCAATGACCTTCGGCCGAAGTGTGCTCGTGCGCGTCACCACTCGGCTGCCTCCTGAGACCTGCAGCGCAGGTGCCAACGTCGCCTGGCCCGGTGGTGGCTTCCGGACGCGGCCTAGGCCCCCGGCCGCTCACGGCGTAGGCATCCTAAGGGAGATGGGCCGGGGGGCGGGGACACCGTCCTCACCCGAGTCCACCATTAACTGAGGAAAGAAAGACGTGAAGCAGCAGCGTCGGTTTTTTCCTGAAAGTGGCTGGAATTTCCTCTTCTCCAGGAAAATGCGGACCCAGTAGGTCGCTTTGTGACCAAACACTCCGTCTCCGCGGTTCTCGCGACGGCGCGGCCTCCTCCTCGTTCACCCTCCCGGGAGGGCCCTCGGGGGAGCGGGCTGGAAGTCGCATCCCCACCCGCCCAGACGGAGCAGACCCCGTGCCCCCGGCTTCAGCATCGGGGGGCGGGACGGACTCGCCAGCAGCCACGGCCATGACCTCCCAGCAGGGCCCAGTCGGTTTCCATTAAGGGCTTCACCGCGGCCTCTAGATTGTAATGCCGTCGCGGCCACCTGCCCAGAGCCCAGGCCGCACCTGATGCCTTTCAGCCCTGGGAGCCGGCCCCCTCGAACGGGAGAAGCCCGCGGCCCAGGGAAGAGATGGGTGTCGCCTGGCGCGTCCCCGGCGGCCCAGGGAGGCTCCGGTTGAGGACTCCGGGGGGTCACGTCTCAGACAGACACGCACCCCCTCTCCTTCCCTGAAGTCCCAGGGAATCGTCCTCATTTTCAGCTTCACCTCGACGAGGGTGCTCGGCCAGAACGGCTCCTCAGGCCGCCTCCCCCCGGCCTCTCATTAAATAAGTCTTCGAACGGCAGCTCCTCCGGGCGGGTGGGATTGGGGGACAGAGTTCATCTTTCGTGTTCCTTACCAGTCCCACTCCGCGAAGCCCGCTACGCCCCCGGGCCTGGGCGGGGGCGTGGAGAAGGGCCATGCACCCAGGTTACCCCGCGGAAGCTGTGACGGCAGCTGTTTCCATAACCGAGGGTCCGGACCTCGTTGCCAAAGTCACGACGTTATTAGAAATCACCCGGGTGTTTTAGGGGCTCGTGAGCGGCGACAGCCCAAGGGCTACCCCTGGCCGTTTCCAGCACAGACCTGGTGCCCTCCTGGCTGTCCACACTGCAGGCCGCCTCCACGGAAGCCCTGCACACAGCTCCCTGCTCCTGGCCTTTCTCTACAACGCGGCTCCTTCGCAGCCCCGGGCCCTGGCCGACACCATACACCCCGAAATACCCCCAACTGTTTTCATGAGGCTCCTGGCAAACCTGAGCTGTGTCAGCCCAACCCAGAAAAGGCCCAGGGAACCCTGCGAGAGAGAGAGAGAGACAGACAGACAGAGACAGAGAGAGAGAGAGAGAGAGGGAGAGAGAGAGAAGGCCTTCGGACGGCGGCGTCTGACGAGCCTGAAGCAGGCCCCAGGCCAGGCGGGTCCCCGTCCTCCTCCGGGGGCCTTCCCGCCAGCCCCTTGCAGTCATTAAGACGCGGCGCACGCAGTGCAGCCCTCAGACGCTTTCTCCTCCTGCAAAGGCTTGGCTGGTGGCCACTTCCTGCGGTTGTCAACCGAAAAAAGCAACCCTGGTGCACCCCCAGTGACTTATCGTGCCGCTTCCCGCATCCGCGTCCCTGGCAGCCGCGTAATTTAGCGTCGCTGGGAAATTAAGAGGCTCTAGCGGGGGTGCCACAGCTGAGCCCTCCGCCCCATTTTGCTGATCGTGAGGAAAGCCTGCCAGGAGCTCCATTACGGAGAGTCATGTTCCTAAGAGGGAGCTCCAGCGACACTGACATCCGACCGTATATCAAGTGAATGAATAGAGGTTATAGATCCCCCTCCCCGTGTCCCTCGGAGCTCATTCTGCTGATTAAAACGACTTCCTCTGATGTCCTTCCAGCACACGCCGTGCCCGTGGCGTCAGCTTCCCCCGCGACCCACCGCAGCGCCCGCTCCCTCGCCCCCCACCCCGGGCCTCCAGCCTCCAGGCCGCCCCCGACACTTCACTTCTCTGGGCTTGCTCGGCTTCTCCTTCCTCCATGCCCTGGCCCGAGAGGAGGGTCCGGGTGAGGTCAAGCTTCCGCGCTGTGCCCTACCCCTCAGCGGCCCTGGTGCTGCGGCCACACAGGTGGGGCGGGCAGCTGCACAGGTGGGGCGGGCAGGTGCACAGGTGGGGCGGGCAGGTGCACAGGTGGGGCGGGCAGGTGCACAGGTGGGGCGGGCTGCGTGCTCACGCCGTGTTGACGTCAGCAGCGAAACCCCTCCAGCCTGGCTGATGCTCGGGGGAGTGGCAGGGGAAGACTGTCTTGATGCCCTAAGAGGCTCTGTCTTGCTGTTTCGTTTGGTCCCGTTGTTTCGTTTCTTCAGTGTCGAATGGGCACTAGATTTGGAGTCCTTGGCCCCATTTTCCTTCCGCCTTGCTTTACACGGGGCGGCCCCCGGCCGTGGCCTGTGCCTGGGCAATCGATAACATGGGAATGACACCAGAATCTCGACTCACGAGGTTGTTGCAAGGGCCCGTGAAGCAACAAACGTGAAAATGCAAGTGAAAATAATCCGTTGTTCTTGCTGAAAACAATGAGAATGGACTCACCGGTCCAGTTCTAATCACGATTGCACTGTTTATGAGCGGCCGCGTGTCCAACCCCTCGGGGTCTTCCCACAGCCCCGTGGCCTACTCTGGGCCTGTCGTGAAGATGAAAACGAGACGGCCACAGCACTTGGCGAAGCGTGGGAGCCCGGTAGACGACACCTGCTTTTACTTTTATTGCTGCTGTTGCTGTTGCTGCTGTTGCTGCTGTTGCTGTTGTTGTTGTTGTTGCTGCTGTTGTTGTTGTTGTTGCTGTTGTTGCTGTTGTTGTTGTTGTTGTTGTGTTATTTATTATTATGTGAAATGGCCAAGCAGATAAGAGACGCGTCCAGGAAAGATAAATGCGATGCCATTTTTTTTAAATATCGTCTGAGTCTCGAAAAGGTCAGGGAAGCGGGCTTTTCCCATTTCCAAACGACTCTGACTCGAAAATAAAGACCAGCGCTCGATGGCTCCGGAATATTGTCTGATGGATCTGGAAACTCAGGGAAAAAAGGAAAAGAAAAAACCGTGCGAGAACAGCTGACACGCTGCCGCTTAGATACAATCAGGCGCCGAAATTGCTCTGCAATTAGTTTCCGCGGCTTTCGGCGAGTTCTTTTTTTAACCATCCACGTGTCCTAAATCTATAATTATATGGAGGAATATAATAGCTCATTTAGCCTTATTGAGGCCTATTATGTGATCCGAGAGAAGCACGGGGCAGGGCTAGGGGAGGGGCGGTTGTGAACGCGAATGAGCCCCGGACGTGAGGATGGATGCGAATAGGCGGCCTTGGCAGCGGCTTTGTCCTCGTCTTCACGCGTCTGCCCAGAGACAGACAGACAGACGGGTGGCTCTCCCGCCCAGGACGAAGTCGCTTTACGTGGATGTCATGTACGCCTTGACTTGGATTTTAAGCAGAAGTGGCCGGAGCCGTGACCTCCACGTAGCCTCAATCCTCCCGCCAATAGACGCTCCCGATGAACCGCGAGTGGAAGGCGGCCTGTTTGTCCATGTCCATCTCCGCCGGAGAGTTTCTCCCCGTCCAGGACAAATTGGTCGGGGCATCGGAGACCAGAGTCTCAACATCCACACTATTCCCAGGGAGGGCGGGATCACGAGGGAGCAGTGACCTGACCGAACCGGGGGAAACCGCGTCGCGTCCACTGGCGGCCCTGACTCCCCGCACGCCCGTCTCCATCCTGTTTTCTCGGCCTGCACCCCGCGTCTCGTCCCCTGCACATCAGGCCTCTCACTCTGTCCCCACGGCCCATCCGATCCCCCCGCCTCGGCAGCCCCTGCTCCCAGTTAACCGGGAGCGGCTCTTGGTGGTGACGCGTTTCCCAGACGGCGTCCCCGCTGCCTCTCAGGGCCGCAGTAGAGACAGCTCCCTTCTCTGCGTGCAGGGGCACGCGGGGGGCGGGGAGCGGGGGGCTCTCTCTTTTTTCAGCAGAACACGGAGATTTTCTTCCCCCAGAAACCCAGGCCACGCAGCAGTTAAAATGGGTCTTCTCTTGCTGGGGGAAAGAGAAAAGAAACAGCCAGGCCAACGTGCATGGGACTGGGGAGGGGGTCGCTTCGTAAGCTACATGAACGCGTAACCACTGTGTGCCTGAAGCTAACATAAAAAAATAAAAGTAAAATAAAATAAGTTAAAACAAGCTAGAGTAAGCTAAAATAAACCGAAATAAGCTAAAATAAAATAAAATAAGCTAAAATAAAATAAAATAAAATAAAATAAATAAAATAAAATAAAATAAATAAAATAAAATAAATAAAATAAAATAAAATAAATAAAATAAAATAAATAAAATAAATAAAATAAAATAAAATAAATAAAATAAAATAAAATAAAATAAAATAAAATAAAATAAAATAAAATAAAATGCCGCCTGCTGGGGCCCGGGCTTCTCCCCAGAAGGCTGGGGCTGGGTGCGGACGGACAGTGGGGCGATGGCCGTGGGGTGTGTGCAGCCACCCTCGCCCATCCATGAAATCGCGGTAAATTGACTCTCCTGTTCAGCTTTCAAACGGAAAAAGTAAACCCGTTTGCAGCCAGAGAAGGGAGGAGGCGCGCGTGGCCTCGTCGCAGCCGGGGCGCCGGGCGGCAGGTGCTCTGCACACCTGGTGGGAATTTGCGAAGCTCGGGGCGGCGCCAGGTCTGAGGCGGGAGGGAGGCTGCACCCGGTGGGCTCCTCGGGGGCCTGACCACCCCCTCAGAGACCCCGACGCGAGGGTCAGCAGTTGGCCTCTGCAGCTGAACCCGAGGTCCTCGGGTTCTGGAACATTCCAGCGCGGCCCTTCCGTTTGACGAACGACGGTACCACGGGCCGCGTCCGCCTCCCACGGCTGGACCCGACGGTGGCATGCACCAGGCCCACCTGGGGAGACGCCCCACCCCAGGGTGCGGATCCAGTGGGTCTGATACGCGCCCCGAACCTGTGTGTCCAACAAGGCCCCAGGTCTTCCTTCCCTGGTGCCTGTTCAACGACAGCTGGCCTGGGGGGTGTGGGGCAGCCAGAGCCATTCCTGGGCCCTGGGCCGTGGGGTGACAGCTTTCCAGCACCTTCTTTGCACACCCCTACGTCTGTCGCTTTTCATCCCAGTCTGCCCTGTGCCCCCCCTGGGCCGCCTCCTGCCCCCTCCCTTTCTCGATTTACCATAAGCGTGGAAAGGGGTCTCCCCGGTTCCCCTAAAGTGGCTTCCCCCAGCTTTTGTCGGCACAAGAGGCAGCTGGTCCTCTTGTTCCATGCAGATTCCCAGGCCCCCTTCGGACGTCCCGACTCGGAGGGCTGCAACGGGCCCGGGCCCTTTACGTTAAAGGTGTCCCAGCGAGGCCACCAGCCTCGCGCCCGGGCAACTCGGCCTGGTCAGTGCTCCTCGACTTCAGGGTAAAACGCCAGAGTTCGCCTCAGCCAGCCGAGATTCTGCGTGTCTGAGACGCCCTCGGTGTGGCTGCAGGCCTGCCCCGAGTGGCAGGACCCTAAAGGGCCCAAGGAGACCCCCGCGCGCGTGAGGCGGTGAGCCAGTGTGGGGATGGGGCGGGGGCGGGAGTCGGGGGCCGCGGGGACAGGTCGGTGCAGCTGGGGACGCATCACACGGGGCACCAGACTGTGGAACAGATGGCGGGGTTTCTGGGTTCATTGCCGTCCCCTGTCTCAAGCTTGTCAGCTCTCGGTCCCCACCGTCCACCGCCCCGAGTCTGCCCTCAGCTGCTGTTGGACCCACACACCCCCGCCTGGGCACGCGGCCGTTTCCGCCCCCTCCCCCCACACCCCTCTGCTCACGCCCTCTCAGTCAGACCCAGCTTGAGGGGCCGCCTTGAACTTGTCATCTAGAAGGTTCCATCCGAGCATTTTCCCAAAGACGAGTCCACCTTCCCCTCCCTGTGAACCCAGCGCTGCTTCTTAACATGCGGCCAGCGTCCCCGGGGGACCCTGTTGGACACGCGGAGCATCAGACACCCTGAGGGGAACCGGTCGGGGATCTGTGCTCCCTTGACGCACCGTCAAGGGAACCGCTGTTCTAGAGAGTTCCGGCTTCCATGACACATGCCTCTGCCGGGGACCCCGGGCCTTAAACACCAGCCTTTGGGGTCTCAGTTTCTCTGTTTTCCTACGTGACCGTTGGCCGGGGAGGGTCGAGGCATGTGGATGATGTGGATGTTGTGTGCGTGTGCGCACATGTGTGCATGCGTGTGCACGCATGCGGGGAAGGCGACAGCAGAGGCCACCCTGTCACACAGGAGTGGCAGGTCCTTCCGGGACCGTCCGTGAGAAGGCAAGGAAAGAGCTTGCGCCCTGTGATGGCACCAGGAGGGGCAGGCCAAGGCGGCCGCCGGACTTGCTTGGAGGGACAGCGAGGGGCACGAATGGGAACGGAGCCAGGAGCCCCCCCACTTTCTGCTCCGTCTCATCCTGGACGTGCCCCTCCTTCTGCCCCATCGCCCCGTTTGAGCTTCTCCCCCTCCATCTGCTGAGTCTCCCCAAAGGCACGGACTGGTCCTGTTCAGACCCCCGTCCCCCAGGGACCAGCACGGCGGAAGGCACCAGGCCCACCGTGAGAGAGGGGGGGAGGTTTAAAACTGAGCCCCGAAGGCGGAGTCCCGTAATTATTTTTCGTTTCCCTGAATGTGGCTGCGGATAACTTGCGACATCTTTCTAGCAAAAAGTAAAACCGCCCCTTTCTTGCTCTTCGTTGACAAAATTTTAGTCCCTCGGTGAACCGGCCCTTGCGTTGGTGAACGGCAGCGTGCCGAGCTCGCACACTTAGACGTTAGGCTGCGGTTTCCTCAGCGAGTGGAGGCCCCACCTTCGATGCTGCCGTTCGGCAGTTGCCACCCTCGGAAGAAGAAGAAGAAAGAAATCGCTAACCTTCTCAGTCGTTCTTATCTTTCTAATTCACCGGTCGCTCCAACACAGGGACGCTGACTTTCGCAGCCTTGTCCTCTGTTTGTCGGGCCTAATCACGAGCACGGGAAAGTGAATCTTCGCTTCCCGGTCCGGACGCAGTTGTCAGCAACACCACTAATGCTTCATTAGTGACTTTTCCCCAGCTTTACTGGCATAGGATGGACGTGTAACACGGTCAGCGTAGGAGTCGCACGTGATGATTTGATACTCGCAGATATTGCGAAATGATTACCTCCGTAAGGGAAGTTAACAGCCATCCCCCCGCACGGTTCCCCCTTTTCTTTTTTAGGGGCGTGAGTCATCCTCGTAGCATTTGTCAAGTACGCGAGACGGTGTCGTCGTCAATCAGCCGCCACGTTATACATCAGATGCGGGACTTCCTCATCCTGGACCTTCTGACCACCTTCGCCCACGTCCCCGACCCCTCCCCGCCTGGACCCTGCTCAAATGCACACGGGGCCCTATGCCTCGCCTTGGCCGCTGAGGAGTGAAGGGATTCAAAGGTGACTAGGAACCGGTGAGTGATTCCCAGGAGGTCCCAGTCTAGATGGCAGGGTAGCGGGTGCTGTGCCTGCCCCTCCCATGACCACGCTAGAACTGCAGCGAGATGCGGGAACAAGCTGGAGTCTAGCTGAACAGGAGTCTTATCACCAACGGAATAACGAGGCGACCACATCGAGACTGGTAGGAGGGGTGGGGTCTCTCTGCACCTGCCAGGGCAGGTAGGAATATCTCAGCTGCAGAGCCCTCCCCCAGAGGAGCGGGGGACCCCAGCCCCACACCGGGACCCGCCAGCCCGGGGTGCCAGTGCCGGGAAAAGGAGCCCCCACAACAACATGGCGCTGTGAAAACCCGGGGGATTCCGTCCTTCTGGATGAGACTTGAGGCTGCGGGAAACCCAGACATCCCCTTAAGGGACCCGTGCACAGACTCACTTGCTCCCAGGCACTCACTCTGGGCTCCGGCAGGGGGACAGAAGCTGGGGGGACGCCAGAGACACACCGGGAGAGACTGAGATGTGTGGCTCCCCAGTGAGCGCTGGAGGGACAAACACCGAGTCCCTGTGTCGAGCCCTCTCACGCGGCTGGCAGGCTGGCACGATCTCACCTGTGCTGAGCCGGCTCCCAGGCGGCCCCACCTGAATCTGATTAGCCTGGTGAGCTCCGCCCGCTCCACCCCATGGTTCCCCGAGGCCCTGCCCCACCCAACTCTCAAAGCGCCCCTAGAAATTGTGGGTGTTTGCCGGGCAACCAGCCCCTCCCCTCTCCCTCAGCAGGAAGCTCCTCGGGCAACAATCACCAGGCCTCGTTCGTGCACCTGAGGAGACGCTTTGGCAATGCAGCGTCAGCCCTGGCCGCAGCTGCAGTATTTCTTAGATAAATCTCGGGGCGCCGTGGGCAGGAGGCAAGCAGCGGCTGGCCTCAGTGTGAGCCGAGACTTGCAAGTGGCCACAGGCTCATCACTCGTAACCAATCTGAACCTGCCGTGACCTGGGGACTCCAGCTTGTCCCACCCTGGGGACTCCCTGAGATCCCCCCTCATCCAAGTCTGGTACTTGCAAGGCTCACCCAGCTGCTGAGCCTTCCGGGCAGCTGGAAGGCAGCCTCAGGCCTGGGGATGCCCTGGACCTTTTGCTGAGCTGCCCAGGCCTAGTCCTGGTGGCCTCGGTTTGCCCTGTGGCCTCTCCCACTTGCCTCCAGGTCTGGCTCAGGCAGGGACCAAACATGGATTGCTTTGTAGCTCCTACCAGGTAGCCCCAGGCGGGTCACAGGCAGCAGCTGGACTTGGCCTGCGTGGGAGCCTCTCCCCAGAGGCTCCGGAACCAACGCAACTGAAAGCTGGTGTTAGACCTCAGCAGAGCACCACCTGCCACAAGCAGCACACCCAAACGGTGGTCTCTATGGCACACAAATTGACCGAGGCAGACCCCATGTCATGGGGTCAGACCACACAGAGCAGCTCATGAGTTGCGGGTATGGCCAATCCCCACGGCCATTAGGCCTGAGTCAGCCCCACTCACTGACGTGCAAACAAGAATCAAGGCTCAAGTGCAACAGGAGGGCACACACGCACCCAGGTGACCGGGGAGACTGCCCCCTGGACCCCACAGACCACCTGCTGCATAAAGACACCCAGCTAAGACTGGGGGACACAGCAGATCTACCTAATACAGAGAAATGAACATAGAGAGACACCTAAAATGTGAAAG
Organism: Cynopterus sphinx; assembly: GCA_030015415.1. Classification (NCBI taxonomy): domain Eukaryota; kingdom Metazoa; phylum Chordata; class Mammalia; order Chiroptera; family Pteropodidae; genus Cynopterus; species Cynopterus sphinx. Next base: position 128,709,884 of record CM057386.1, on the reverse strand, counting down.
CACATGTCCCAAATGAAAAAAGCAAAAAACAGGAGAAAACTCCAGAAAAAGAACTAAATAAAATGGAGGCAAGCGACCTACCAAATAGAGTTCAAAAGGCTGGTTGAAAGGATGCTCAATGAACTTAACGGAGGAATAGGTGAGCTCAGTGAGAGCTTCAACAAAAAGCCAGCAAGCACAAAGGACACAGAGAAAAGGACATGAAAAAGGTCCCGTCAGAAACGGAGAACAGGGGCTTCCAGTCCAGACGGCGGAGCAGGTGGATGCCGTGCTCGCCTCCTCTCACGACCTCATCAGAATCACAGCTGAACCGCAGAACCACCGTCCCTGAGAGTCACCTGGAATCCAGTCAAACCGGCGTCCTACAACCGGGACGCACAGCACAGGCCGCCTCGAGACCGGTAGGAGGCGCGGAGACGCGGCCCGGGCTGGCCCCACGCCCCGTGTGGCGGTCGCGCATGGGGGGGGGGGACGCCTCGGCGGCGGGGCCCCCTGAGGAGCGAGGGTCCCGGCCCCACACTGGCCTCCCCGGCCCAGGGCTCCGGTGCCGGGAAGGGACGCCCCCCCAGGCTGGCCGTGGGCAGCAGCGGGGCTGGGGGCCGCGTGGGGGGAGGGGGGCTATGGGGGCCGCGGACTTCCCTCTGCGGGGCCCGCGTGGACTCACCGCCGACGGACGCGCTCACTCCGAGCCCCAGCGCCAGGGACACAGGGAGGAACGGGGTCGTCTGGCTTCAGGGCAGGGCTGGAGGGTGGCTTCCTCCCGGACACCAGGGCTGGCGGAGGGCCCTGCGCCTTCGCTGAGCCCTCTCCCACCTGGCATAAGGATACAGGTGGCTGCCATATGGAGTCTCCACCAACCAGGCTGACCCGGTTCGCCCCGCCCCACCCACGTGACTCCCTGAGGCCCTGCCCCCCATGTGCGGGGGATTTAGGGGGAGGCAGTAGGGGGCACCCATGAAGCTTCCAGTGGCTTCTCCACACAAACGACCTGTCTTGGCTCATGAAGTCAACTTTCCTAAAATCTCTCAAAGCTTCACAAACCCCAAACAGGCAGCATCTGGCCTCAGCGTGCCCTGCACCTCTTGCTGAGCAGCCTCAAGGCTGGAACAAGCCATAGCCACCCCGGTCTGTAGCTTGGCCTCTCGAGGCACATCCAGACCCAGCACGGGTGGCGGCCACCTGTGGATTGCCTGTTGACTCATGCCAGATCGCCCTGGGCGGGGCACAGGCTGTGGCTGAATTTGGCCCGTGGGAGGGCCCTTCCCCGGAAGGCCCAGCCGACACCCACAGTGGCCGGCTTCTGTCTGAGCCCAAGTACCCCCACCCATGGCCACATCCGAGGGGGACACACCCAAAGGGCGACTGGGTAGGCACCAGAGCCCAGGCTAGAACTGATTCTGCTCTGTAGGGTCAGCCTCTGCACCACAGCTCCTCCACTGCAGTCAGGGCCAGTCCTCACATTCAGCCCGGGTGTCCATCCCTCCTATGGATGAGCAAACAGAAACCAAGGCTCAGCTACAGCGAGGGGGTGTTCATAACCCCCCAAGAGACGTACCTGGTGCACCTGACACAGGGGACCAGGGAAGACTGGGCCCCCCAGCACACCTACCACATAAGGCTGCGCTGCTCAGATTTGGGAACGTAGCAGCCCTACCTAATACATAGGAGCAAACACAGGCAGGCAGCCAAAATGGGGAAAAAACACACAAACAAACTCAAAACAATAAAAACAAGGAAACATGTCCCAAATGAGAGAAGAGTACAAATCTCCAGAGACAGAACTCAACAAAATAGTGACAAGCGATCTACCAGAGGCCGAGGACGCTCCGTGAACGTAAGGGAAGAGCAGACGAACTGAGTGAGAACTTTACCAACGAGACAGAAAACATAAAAACGGAGATAGACAGCATCAAAGCGAACCAGTCAGAAATGAAGAACACGGCAACCGCAACGAAAAACACCCGAGGAGGCATCGGCAGGAAATCAGATGAAGCAAAGGATCGAACCAGCGATTTGGAAGGTAAAGTCGCGTAAAACACCCAATTGGATCAGCAACGAGAAAAAAGAATCCAAAAAAGGAAAAAAAAATGAGAGTCTGAGGGACCCCTGGGGCACGGCAGGCACAGCGCCGACCTTCGCCTCACAGGGGGCTCAGGAGGAGGAGAGAACAAGGGCCGAGGAGCTCTCTGAAGAGATTGTGAGGGAAACGTCCCCAACCTGGTGAAGGAAACAGACGCACAACGTGGGAAGCGCGGGGAGGCCCGAACTCGAGGGACCCGAAGAGGCCCACGCCCAGACACGACAGGGCCAGACGCCGAAGGCGGACGGCGAAGAGAGGGTCTTAGAAGCAGCAAGAGGAGAGCGTCTCGCTCCCTACGAGGGCGCCCGCATACGACCGTCGCTGGTTCCTCAACGGGAGCTTTGCGGGACAGAAGGGGTCGGCAGGAACCTTCGAAGCGGTGAAGAGCCAGGACCTACACCCGAGACCGCTCTGCCCAGCGAGGACAGACAGAACTTCCCAAGCGAGGAAACGCTCAAGGAGCCCATCAGCACCGCAAACAGCCTCCTAGGAAATGTCGGAGGGACTTAAGAAGAAGAAGAAGAAAGAAAAAAAATTATGAATAAAACATGGCAGTACCTGCACGTCTACCAACAGCTACTTTAGGTGTAAACGGGCGGGGTTAGTGTTCCTAGGACACTGGTGGTGGGAGGTTGGCCCGTGGGTTCTGCGCACGCGGTCCCCGACAGCTCGGGGGGACGGACCCACGTTCGACGTGAGAGCTTTGCGAGCCCGCGGGCCCAGCTCCACGCCGGGGTTCTGGGGAAGCGCTGGTGTGAACGCTGCCTCTGGAAATAAACCGTCACCGTCTGCGGGACACTAAGTCGAGCGCAAGGACCGCCCCGCTGGTCATCTAAGGAGAATGCGTCTCTCTGGAGGCCGAGCCCGTCGTGCTGGCTTCAAGGGAACAGAAATCCCAGAAAATTACCCCGATGACTAAGGGAAAAGAAACGCCCCCTCCTGCACCCCCCCCCCAAAAAAAATCTTAGTTGATTCAGTTCAGAATCACGGAAGCCAAGGGGACGTCTTCCACCGACACTCCGCGTCTCCTTAAAATACCTGTCGTCACCGGGGACCGACTAGGGGGTCCAGACAGCCCCTCACCCTCCGGATAACGTGAGCCTCACCCTTGCAGGTCAAGGGGAGAATAAAGCCGATGGGACTGCCCACGGGGTGCGCGCCACCAAGAGCGAGGCCCAAAGCCAGCGATGAGCTCCGGGCGATGACGACGCGTCGCTGCAGGTTGGTGAGTGACGTGTGGCCCCTCACGGACACGGAGCCTCTCCGTGCCTTCGGGCCGCTTCGTTTGAAGAGCAGGACTTGGGGGGGACCGTGACACATTCGCAAAGGTCGTTAGAGAAGGGTTCCCGGTTACCTGGGGAGTGAATGAGGGATCTCTTTGATTCAAACCTCCCACTGTGCTGTCTGCCCGGACCGCGTGCTGGAGGCGCAGAGAGCAGCGATGAGAACGGGGCCGCGTCTCCCGGCCGGGCCACCAGGGAGCACGTCTGAGAGGACGTGGCCATTCAGAGCGCGTGGGGCCCTCGTGGGGTCTGGCTCGAAAGCATTAACCTGTGAATCCCCACGTGGCTTTACGGGATCGGGCGACGTGAACCTGGTGCTTTTCGATGCAGAGAAGGGGTGGTGTTTGTCGTTTAATTGATCCGATCCCATCCTGAGTAGCGCACCCAGTTGCTCCCACCACGTGTCCAACACGGCCAAGGGCTCAAAAAGCGGCCGAGGTGCCCGTGCGAGTGACTCCCGGGCCCCGATGGCTACTCCCTAGCGCCTTTGACCTGATACTTGACGTTTCGGCCCATCGGGGTGCAGTATGACGCCACAACAGTCCTCCCTAACGTTCAGCCCGCCCAGTCTGGCTGCCGCTCTGAAGAAACGTTCACGGGGAGGATTGGTCCCAACTCGGACGGGAGGGGCAGGCGACGGGGCCCGCTGCCCGAGCGTGTCCTCGGGGCGCCTCTCAACCTGCCGAGGACCTGGCAGGAGGGCACATCCCGACAGGCGCCCCAGGTTCTCCGCCAGCGAGACTGGGGCCACCGCAGCACGCGGGCCTCGCGTCCCCTTCGGGTCTAGCCGGGGGACCACACACTTAGAAACGGAAGTTGGTGCGGCGGGGACCAACCCCATTGTCCACGTTCACTTTATTTACATTAAAATGATTCGTGGTTTAGACGACGGGGTTAGCGCCTCGGGGGAGCCGAGGCAAGGCCTTCCGGGTGTTCCTTAGTCGCACGGACAGGGTGTGAGTGTGTCTCGTCGTCGAACGGACTCACAGAAAACCCAGAAAGCACGATGCCCTTTGCAACTGCACCACACACAGCCCTTCTTCCCGGTGTCTCTCCACGCCAGGGCCCTTTCCTGGGCGCACCCCAAGAGGCACGGGGGGACCCCAAGAGGCACGGGGGAACCAACACGGATCCTTGCTGATGCCCAGACTCCCCAGCTTCACTTGGGCCTTTTGACTCAACCGCCACCTCTACCCCGACTGCCAAGAGCACCGGCGCTGGAAGAAAGGCACGGGGTGGGGCACGTGCACCTCTGACTCGTTCCGTCCGGTTCTCTCTCCTCACACACCGATCGGGATCTCGGCTGCTGGGCGTCTTCGCAGGCTGCCCCGCCCGCTAATTACAGGGCGACACTTTCCCACCACCCAGAGCCTCTGACCTGCGAGCAGTGCCATGTGCCCTCCCGCCCACCACCAGGGCTCGCTTACTGGGGGGCACCCACAGCGGCGCTCCTCCTGCCCTCGTCTGTCTCAGTTTTACAGGCGACCCCTTAAGGCACCGGGAGGAGCGACTTTTAAAATCCAGGTTTCCGGCCCGGCCATGTCTTTCACGCCTCCCCGGCCTTTTCAGAAGTTCTAGGCGGGGTTATCGTCGAGTTGTTAAGGTCGTTATCGACTTGGAGAGTTTTGCAAGAAAACCTCCGTGGGTTCGTGTGCAGCGTGGTGTCTTGTTTTTAACCATCGGCCTCACTTTCATGGGCATCCAGCTGAGTAACCCAGAGCGTGCGTTAAGATAAAACCAGAGTTGAAACAGCATCCCAATTTGGGGGCGCCCTCTCGAACCGTGGCACACAGGACGATCATTTCTATGGCGCTCTGTGCCCTCTACGTACGTCACAGAACAGCACTTGACTTGACCCGATTCTAGCCTCTCTCTTCGGGAAAAACGTGATGCCAGACGGTCACTAATGCTTTCTGCTCGATGGCACATGTTTTCACACAACCGTTACATACTAAGTTTAGCTGCTTTCTAACGAGGTAGTTACAGAGTTACACCGGGAGGACAGACAAACGTAACTCTGTCCTTGCCCTCTCCAGAGTTTCTCCCTGATCAGATGCTAAGAAATACCGTACGGATTGCGGTGATAGACCGACATTTTTGGTTTAGAAACCACATTCACCTGATTTTTCCGGGGGAAAAGCACTGACACCCGTTCCACATTGTACCCTTTGAGAAACTGGGGTGGCGTTCGGAGTCGGGGTCGCCAGGCTAGACCGGAGGGGCAAGCGCAGGGGCCCGAGGGGACCGGGAGCTGGGCACAGAACAGGGCAGGGTGGGGGGCAGGAAGCGGCCAGGCCACTAGGGCTGGTGCGCAGTGACAGGGAGGCACTGGGTGTGGAGGGGACAGTAACACGGCTCCGGCTCGGCCCGGGGTCGCTGCGAGAACACAGGCCCCATCTCCCCGATGTCCCTGAGAGTACGACAGGGGACCGGGGGGAACTTAAGAGGTGGGCGAGCCGTGCATGTCGACAGGGAATCTGGTTCCAGAATCTGGAAACTCTCTTTTGACTAATCCTCCTTTGTTCAAGAAACTGCTGAGACCCGTCCTTTCCACAGGTCCACATGGGGTCAGCAACCCCGTCCCCTTTCCCAGTCAGGAGTGGCGACTGTTCTGGAAGCCCACGGATGGGGGACACGGCAGAAGTCTGTGCCCGACTCGTGTTGAATCACCGGGCAACCAAGGCAAATATGATCCCAAGTTCGGCTGTGGGATTCTCCCGTTTTAAGTAGGAAAAGCGTCAGTAAAGATTAAAAATGAAAACGTGCCTTCTTTATTGAGGTTCCCACAGGAGGGTTCGGGGGGGGGGCACGGGCAGCGTTGGCGGCTGCAGGGGCTCGAGGGAGAAGCCCGAGGCCTTTCTCCCGCCGGTTGCTGCGCGTCGTGTCCAGTCGGACGCGGGGCCTGGGAAGGCCCAGTGTGGCTCCTCTCAGTACCTACAGATGCCACGAGTGCAGGCCACTGCGACACAGACCGTTAAGGACACATCTGGTAACCCAAACTGCCCCAGAGCAGCATTCTTCCACTTTATTTATTTTTATTATTATTATTTTATTTTTACACTGGGAGGGAGCTTCGTTCTCCGACGTGGTGTGTCGCTAGGCAGGGGCAGCAACGTCAGCGGCACCGTGAAGTCGACACTGCCCGGCTGTTCGCTGCTTTCGCCTTCACCCATTCCTACCAGGAATGCGTCTCCCTCCTTCCCACCCCACCCGACCCCCAGCAGTCAGTGCGGGAGAAACACAGAAGGGAGAGCCCTGAGCTTCGGGGAAGCAGTTTGATTCCGCATCGGGTCCCACCCGGTGTTCGGTCTTAAACCTCCTCCTGACGAAGGCCTTTCAATTTAGGTGATTTCATGTTAAAAAGCCACAGATAAAATCACTCGTGGGCACCATGAGTATTTCTAAAGAGTGTCCGTAAGGTGACTTAGTGACACTTCCACTTGAAAGGCATTAAAGAACTGTGACAACGCTACAAACTGGCCTTACGTCCTTCTTAGGTGTCGAGGTCCAAAGTTCTCTCAGTGATTTCTGCTTTAAATAGGTGATAACTGAGCAACCTATTTCATTCCCCTGACACTCATGCGCTGAGAATACTGAGTCATCGCTATCAAGGAAGGAAGACGCGTCACACCCAAGCCACCCGCCCGTCCCCACCAGCTGGGAAGACCTGCGATTCCCCCGTGTGAAGCAGCGTCAGGCTTCGCTGGCACACGCTCTCGCCTTGGTAGCGCGCGATGCGCTGTGGACCTCCTGCCCGCTTCTGCTGCACTACGGGACGTCTGGGCCCTTAGCATCTGCCTAGAATTTCCTGAGAAAACCTCGCCTCCCTGCCAGACTCGGGTGCCACGGGCACGGCTCGGCACGAAGGGGGGACCCACTGGCTCTGCCGTCCTAAGACTTCGGCCATTCCGTGGTTCGTGCCAGCACGGCCTGCATCAAACCGGATCGGGAGCTATTTCCACCCGTTCAGAGCAGGCTCTCGCAGCTTTCCCAGCATGAGAGGTGACAATGTGACACGATTACACCTGGAGTGCCCTTAACTGCCAGTGCGATGAGGCTGCATCAGAGGCTTCAGGGAACGTGTGGAAAACCGCAGAGGCGGGCATCCGTGTAGGTGCCACGGCCCCACGACGACCTGCGAATCAGCAGCTGGACGGGCATCTCCACGGCCCTACAGAATCACCTGTAGACTGACTGTGCGCGGAGCCTTTACAGAAGGGAGCGGATGAAAGCTCAATCTAGCTGCCAATAACACATCGCCCCGGGCCCCGGGGAACGACTAAAATTTGTTGAATGTGAATGATCACCTCAGTCCTGGCTAAGTCGGCCACGATCACTCTCCCATACACTGCACCTACGGACGTGAGCTGCGGGGGAAAATGGGGGAACATTTTGACAGGACGAAGTGGTTAAAAGCCTATCCGTGTAGTTACGTCTTCTACAAGAGGGCTCGTTTCAGCCCCGTTTTAAAACTTTAAATAAAACATCATTTACCAAAATCCGCCATATCTACCTACAAATGCAAGAATTCATCCTAGCATCTATTTCATCATCCTGGAGAACTGGTTCACGGAAAAGGAACTTCCCAGGATCTGTGACATGAAAATGCTCCCCACGAGCTGCACTAGAGAACTCGCAAGGAGAGGTCAATTTACGTAGGCCGCGGCCGAGAAAAGCGTGAGGACGTTGAATGAATCTTCTTAAACTGACCTGCACCGTTTTTCGAGTGCCAGTTTTCTCGTCCCTTCAACTCCCCGTGTCAAGGGCATACTCTGCCTGTCCTCTGGAAGAGGGTGAGAGAGGTCATCTGGGAAGAACTAACAGCCTGTCGCAGGTCTGGGGAGGGGGACGTGGGGGCGCTGCCACCGCCGATGGCTCACTTCGGGCTGTCCGGTCTAGGGACTCCCCCACTGGGAACAGCCGGCTGGAGCGCGCTGTTCAACGAATGTCACAAAGGGAAAACGTCCAGGGAAAACCCGAATCCGGGGCGACCCAACGTCAGCAGGTTCTCTGCTGGTCACGCACCGTACCGCTGCCCATTTACAGGAACGGGTTTTTTCTCGGGGAAACCCACGACAAGGAGCCTCTTTACCGTTTAGGCCGTGGGCAGGCAGTGATGGCTCCGGAGGAGGCGGCACACGACAGTGTGGAATTGGCAGTGCGGAGGCCAAACGGCAAGGGCCAGGGCGGGAAGACGACCGCCTGGAAGGGAGGCCACCCTGTCCCCGTGCCCACGGCGCCCGCCCTCAGGTGAAGGGACCGCCAAGGCCACCGGGCAGCAGTGTGCGGGCGGCACCGTCAGCGACAGACAACAGAAAGACGAGTCGCGCCGTGTTATCCGTGTCACGCTCGTCGGGGTTAGTCCGGTAACTCAAGACTCGACGCTCCCTTGTCTTCGTTTGTTCACTTTAATGAAACACGTGAGGGTTAATAAACAGACAAAGTCCAGAGTTAGTAGGTTGGTATTATAACATTTATTAAAATAATGCCATGGGTTAATAGAAACAGCAAAGAACCAAAGAATTAAAATGCAAGCTATGTAAAATCCCAACTAAAACCCAGAAGTGTCTAACGTAGTCATTCATCAGCTAACTAAAAAGCCCGAGAGAGACGAGACACCCAATGTAATAAAGTACTGCAAAACAATTGGCAATTTTCAGATATCAAAATTGTGGATTTTGCATTTTGCATCCTTTTCTCAATCAAGAAAAAAATTCTTTTTGAATGTTATATAACATACATATAAAACAAGATAGAAAAATACATTATAAACTTGTAACAATGGCTGTAAATACATTATCTTACATGTTTCTCGTAGGCAATAGGTCGGTTATGGTACATACACAGCATGGAACTACTAAGAGGATAAAGAACAGACAAAAATACATGTCAGCTGTACGGCAACATACGAGCGACACTCCCATCTACCCACGCTAAAAAATTACATAATACTGTCAAAAAAAGTCTTAAAAACTACATACTTTAATAAGAAATAAATTCAATAAAGAATGATAATACTGAGAACCAAGGCATTCAGAGATTTCAAAAGTCATGCTTTTTTTTCAGTTGATCCAAAACTGTCAACTAAGTTTTCAAAAGTTTGTTCAGAGCCAACGCGCTCATAAACGTCACACACTTATTTCATACGTCTACTTTCTTCCCCAGAAAAGACCTTCGATAAACGCCTAAAAGTCCAGGCATAACACAGCTGAGATGAGACTGGGTCAAATACTGGTGTCGCTCTGAAACTACCATCTCCTCGCGTGTCTGAGTGTCGCAAATTTACTCACCAACCAAACAAGCTCAAAATCAAAAGGGCACGGCGTGCGCCGTGCGTGAGGCAGAGGGACTGCGCGTGGAACAGCGGGACAGAGCAGGGGCGCGGGCGCCGCAGCCGGCGGGACGAGCGCTGAGTGTCTATTGCATAGAAAGGGAACTGAAACGGTCTCCACGTGCGCCAGCGTGGCGGAGCTCACCGCGGAGGTGCTGGCTGCGCGGGCCGCGGGCCTCTGCCACGTCTGGTACTGAGCGCTCAGCGCCACCTAAGTGTGGGGACGCGGGCCCTGTGCGCAGGGAGCTTCCACTGCCCAAGCAGCTCGCCTCCGGGAGCGCCTGGAAGCTTCGACGCGCGCGGAGGTGAGCGTGCACCTGCACAATGATGCTGGCTTTTCGCATTCCTTCCAAGTTCTAGAAAAATCGTGTGTGGGAGGGGGCCGCTGAGGTGACCAAGGCCAGCCAAGAGACGGGTGGCCCGAGCCAGCTGCGGTGGGGTGGGCGGAGGGTCTGCTCGAGTCTGGGTCCATTTAAAAAACACTGTTTTCCAGAATGGAAATCGCAGAGATTCGTGTTTGTGAGAACGTCTGCGAAGCCTACTTCTCTCCGATTAACGGGAGTCCACGTACACCCCCTTCTCCAGGTCAAATCGGGCTCGAGTTTTGTCTGTGAAGTGATGCTCAACTCGCACCTAGCTTTTTCCAGAGTCCTGTGGGCTGACGTTACATATTGCAATAACCGAAAGCAGTCAATTAGCATCTTCAGAGAATAACGCCTTAAAATTGACTCGTCAGACAGACATTAGAAAAATTATCAAAGTTGTTCACAGTATCAGATTTGGCAAATTTGTATCAAGGTAACGTGGCAAAACTCATCTACTGCGAACCATCAGGTCACTCGTCCCCCCCGGTTCTTCTTCCACACACTGGGCGGCTGAGGGACGCGGGCACGTGCATCTGGAGGGAGGAGCTGATCTTACGAGACACTTGACTAAATGACCATGAAGAAAAATAAGGCACTTTCTTTTCTTTAGACTTATTCCAATACTTAAAAAATAAAAAAGAAAAGACAAAAAGGCTCTTTTGGTCTTTTGTTTCTTGACAACCACCAGAAAAAATCATTTAATGAAATAAAGGGTTTCTTTGTTCTTTTTCTTTTTTTTTTTATAACACTTGAAAGTATAAAATGCTACATTTCCAAAAATATATATATTTTTTTCTGCACCAGCACCCTTGTATAGTAAAAGTATCTACTTTTTGATCATTTGTTTCAATGCACTACACTTTATCTACAATTTCATTACATGTATACAGCAAATAGGCAAGCATGGCTTTTACATCCTTAATGATTTTTTTCTATACAGGGAGGTTTAAAAAAAATATTTGAACAGTTTGCCCAGTAATGTGACACATAATGCATGTACCTTGTTCTCGTATATTTTCAAGGAGGTGTAAAATAAAGGTTCGGTCTTCTTAACTCAGATAGTTCTCTCTTTAAAAATAGTGTTGCAGTTTTGTTCTTTGCATTACTTTTCAAAACTCCTTAAGTTTTCTCTCATGGCACACTTCTAATAATACCTCAAATTTTGGCAGGCAATACAAAAAAGGCTGCGACTCTGCCCTGTGAGGGCACTGTAGTGACTAAAGAGCGTGTCAAATTTTGAATACTTTTTGAGATCGCTTCACCAATGACATCCCTGACCACAGGTTCATGCATGATGCATCATCACACGGTACATTCAGAGAGCTGCGACTCGCTATGAGAAGAGAAGGTTCCTAGAAGTCTCTCACAGTAACTGCCTCTGCCACTGAGTAGTTAAGGGCCATGTGTCTCCCCTTCCGAAGTGAGGCCTTCTTACCGTTCGCTTAGGGTGGGACGTTAAAGGATGATCAGTGCTGTGGGATGAATTGGGCCTTATTGCTTTACTACTATTCAGTGCAGTTTCTAGAACCACTTTCACCCGAACAGGAAAAAAATAACAACCAAAAAAAAAAAAAAAAAAACCAACCAAAAAAAACAAAACAAAACACAACCAAAAGCTGAGTTGAAGGACAATTTCTTTGTCTTTTGTTTGGTTAGATGGTAAGACGAACGGACAAGTGCCTCAGCTCGCTGCACTGACGACAGGCAAGCAAAGGCGATTACCAGTTAACTGATCAGCAGGCAGGCATGGTCAGGTCATCATTGGGTGAAGAGTTCAGAGGTCAGAAGGTCATAGGTTAGTTGCCGGTGGCGGCTGGGTGGTTAGAAACAAAAAACAAAACAAAAAAAAAAAAAAGAAAGAAAAGATAGAGAAGAGATTAGTTTCAGCTAGTGACGGCTTAATGACAACATGAAAAACTAATCACGACTAATAAAAAAAAAAAGCATGTTTAATTCTGACAAACTGATCGACACCATCTACAGAATACAATAAAAATCATGACAATTTCATATCATGATTTGAACAAGTGAAGGAGAGCCCACTCCCACAAAAAAAAAAAAAAACTGGTTAACAGGAAAAAATAGAAATAAAATGTAACTAACGACTAATAGTTAGTAGCAGTCAATGGAGGAAACTGGAAAACAACAATGATAGGTCCGGTATACAGACTTTGGAAGCAGTCAGTGCAGTTATCAGTGTCTGACTGCTATTAAGCATTAGTATTCTCTTGGATGCAAGCATTGAAGCAACTATTAATGATGGATGTGATTATTAATAACTGATGATTCACAGAAATGGGTCTAGAGATCTTTAAATTTCTATGAACAACTTGGTTCGACATAAACTCTGGGCCAAACAAGGTTTCTTTTGTTCAATAAACGTTTATTGCTTTTTCAATTACTCTATTTACAAACGACATGGAGTTTCTTGGCCTCATGATACAGAGCTGCAGTGTAGCAGGGCGGGCAACATCATGGGAACCAGGAAAAGGCCAGGCCTCTGCACCGGCCAGCACTTTCCAGTTGAAAATACTATTTTACACATGTAGAACACTTATAAAATGCACTTGCATGTAAACACTGTAAAATCCTGCCATTTAAAATTCTATACTCAAAAAGCTCTAAGTACATCAAAAAATAGAAGAAATTTCTAATTGATACCAATAAGGCATTTTAAAACTACAAACAGCTTTCTTTATTCAATTTCAAAGCTAATTCTCTGCAAATACAATAAAATCTGACATTTCATATACATTCCTGCTTTATATATTTTAAAAGCCACCTGTAAATACTATTTTCTTTTGCAAAATAACAAACAGAACAAAAAAAAAATTTTAAAAATTACAGTAAAACATAAAGTAGTTCTCAAGTGGAAAAGTTATCGTCCCCCCAAGGTCCTTGAGATGTTCCTTCCTTAATCGACCTGTCACATCTGCTCCACCAAACTTGGTCCACTTAACAGTAGTATGATTTTTAAGACTCATTCAACAGCTTAATTATTTCTACTATATTCTGAGGTTTGATAGACTTTTCTGTACTGTTGCCACTGTGACTACGGCAGAGGAGATATGAAAATTACTCAGTGCAAAGGTAGATTCTGGACCGCTGCATAAATCCGACCCAGTAGGTGTGATGTTCACAGAGTTTAAATGATCTATATAATGGACTGGTTTACCTTCACGTAACAAAAATGCTCCCTATAGTCTATCGTGTAGGATAGTTTATAAATACTATAAAAATACTGTATCTTCAGTGTGACCAAATCTTCCCTGAATTTCTTAAAAATAGTGGAATTTTATTTAAAATAAAAACAGCTCTTCCAAAATCAAAGAAGAAAATAAATATTTAACATGATGTAATCATACCATTCCATAGGTACTCCAGAAATCTAGAATCTTAAAGCATTTTTGATATTAAAATTTTGATTAAAATTGTATTAAGTTTCTTATACAAATCAGGTAAAAAATGGTTTTTGGAAAATCATTATTCAAAAAATTTGATTTTATTGAGTGTGGAATATAAAAGCAAAGCAAACTACTATTTATATATATACCAATACACCTAGAATACATCCTCTGCCAAGTCCTGGCCTCCTACAGTACACACAGGTGTGTCAACCGTGCAAAATCATTATGGTTCGTTACCACTAAAAAGTCAGTTGGTCTTTTATAGGCTTCAAATTCAGGGTTGAAATATGTGTAGAGGTGGGTTTATTTTTAGTAAAGAACTAGGTATTTGTCCACATGCAGTATTCTAACTGCTCATAGAGAATTACAGAGTTATAGGTCCAAGGGCTGAGTTTCCTTGCATTAAATGAATGCTTATATTAACCTTCCCTTCAAAAGATTAAAAAATAATAAAAAACCCCTCAAAAATAGAGAAAGCAGTAGTATCATCAAATAATTTAAGTGAAGGACTTCAGACACCTCCCTTAGACCCAATGAGTGCATACAGTGATAGGAACAGCAGTATACAAACTTTTCTGTTATTTAGATAAAAAAAAGGTAGCATTTCGGTTTGCTGACATTGCATTTTGAATCAAACCAGTGACAGGACTAATCAGAACACATGTAACTACAGAAGGGCCGTGCATGGAATGTGCTGTTGTTTTCAAATACAATAAAATCTTCCTACTATTTTCAACTATTTCAAGGCACTGCAGTGTTGAGTAGGCCCACAGTTATTGTGCTAAAACAAAATTCTGAGAAATCTAAAACGGGCATACAAGAACAGGTTAACAGAAGGAAAACTACTTCAAAATACTCTTTAGAACTATTATAGACATTAACAATATATTTTTTAAAAAAACCCCTTCAAATTATGGAATTATCTGGACTCTTTCCATGACTTTCCTTTTTAAAAAAGTTTCCTCCTTCACTTGGAGACTTGCTCTGGTGTAAGAAGGGTGGTTACACGCCTGCACATGACACACCGACCACGAGTATTATCTTCACAGGTAATCGCTGAGCTTGGGGGTCTATTTAATTTGTTCATTAAATAATCACTACAAGTGATGTATGAGAATGGTCTTCAAGGCTCTTTAATTATGCATGAGGCTAAAGAAGTATCATCGATATCTTTGGAAAGCTATTTCATTCTGATGTGGACAACAGCTGCGTCCGATATTTATCATCAATATTCAAGATAACCATGCAAAACAGAGAGGTTTTACGTGAGTCCATAAAAGATGGAGAACTGGGGGATAAATCCATCACTTCACCCCGCTAACAGTAGTGACTCTATCAACTCAATTAGTAGGAAATAAATGTGCCACAATAAAAGCTTGTGAGATGTCCTTTCTGTTCTTGCTTTGGATTTCTATCTCGTGATGCAATTCAGAAAATATCAATGTCAATAAACCGAAAAGATCACTCCTTAATAAACATAAATAATTTATAAAAGGGTCCAAGGGCATATATAGGACACAAATTACAAATGTTGAAAAGGAGAAAAATGAAGACCTATTTTCCAGTCACAGGTTAGTCAAAAAAGACCCTCAAACAGCTGGATTCATGTCACCACAGAACTTCAAGAGATAGTTTACCTTTAGATGATAGATTTTAGCAGCAAATGACTAAAATTAAAAGATCCATTTTTGAACAAAATATAATAAAATGGAATTTTCTGATGTATCCCAATCCAACTGCAAAGTTATTTTAGCTTCACAGTCCTGACTTTGTTGATCTCAGCCCAATACTTGACATGTATATCCTCGTGTTTGCACAAGTGGCTCAAATAGGTATGGAAACTAAATCTTCAATTTTCTCCAAAAGAACACAGGAGGCATATATTCCCTTACTTCTCTCATTAAAGCACCATCCGCTCAGTTCATTTTGCAAAACCAACCCAAGATTTCAGAAAAATCGACAGCTAAATTTTAGCAAAAATTGTTACTGAAAAAGAATTAAGGCAAGAACAAAATTGAATAGCTCCCCAGGTGGACTAATTTACGTTTTAGTAGGACTAAATCATAGTACATAGTAAAGGATTTAATAAGTTAAAATACGAAGGGAGAAAAAAAAGACCCCCCCCCCAAATCCCAACCCTTAAATCTGTCAATCGTTATAAATTAATTTCGAAAAGGAAAAAAACCGGGGTGCAGGCAAGCGGTTACACATTTTTCTGTCGGGTGTGGTGTTGCAAACTGTACGGACACCCCCCGCGTTTCTGAGAAGCGAGAGCCGCAGAGCTACACTAACCTCGGTCTGCGGTCACAACCCTTTGGTAAGGATGGACGCGCATATCGTGCCTTCGGACCTTAGTAGCCACCGCACCTAGTTAAATTGCAATCACCAAGACAAAGTTAGAAAACAGTCACAACGGGAAAGAAAACAGACATAACAGCAGGTTCATCAAAATGGGTTTCAGATGTTCATTTCGACAAAAGGCTCGTTTTAAGAAACACGTTAAGGCACAGTAGTTTTAAGATTAATTCACCATAATATGTTGCGTATATATGCGTCTACTAATATTGCATTCCTTTCACACATCGTGGCCTTAACCTACTTTGTCCATTCAGTTACAATCCCAAGTTACAGAATTGCATGAACTCTATTAGATCCAAACGTTGTTAAGCTTTACTAGTCACATATTCACTGAAGTGCCTTTCTCGCAGGACTACTTAAATAATGCCATGTTTAATACTGACAATTCATTATTTCCTAACCTTCAGACCACTTCCACAGTTTATCACTTAAAAAGGTTTAAAAGCAATTCTTAAAGCCTACAGATTGTGGTTTTAAACTCTGAGTCAATAAGTATGAACTGCAATGAATTAGGTGATTAGTAAAGCAAACAGTATAGTACACTTAGCAGTCAGTAATGCTACTACACACTCCTTTATAAATTACCGTTACTTGGTAAGGTTACAGACGAAACCAAATTAATGACGTACTTTTACTTTCTATCAGTGTGCAAAAAGTGCAAGTAAGTCACTGACTGCTAGGCTAAGCTTCCCTCCCACCCCTCCCCGGAGGCTGCTGAGACTAAGCATTTGTTAAATTCAGATCTGATGAGGGTTCGGTTAAGACCGTTCTTGAATTCTTAGCCTTTCGTTGGGAAAGCCATACCTAAAGATAAAAGGAAGGGAATTAAAAATTAGTCTCAATGCAGATTTGATGGTCATACCAATCTCCTCACTACCACCAACACACATGTCTGCATCTGCTTGGAAGGGCACTGCTTCTTTCCAAAGGGGGTGATGCGAGACTCGCTATGTAGCATGCATGTTATCTGTGTGCAGATTCACTAGAGCCAGGCAATTTGAAACAATTTCCTTAATCGACCAAGTGGTCAATCGGTATGATTTACTGCTTAGGTGGCAAAGCGAGAAGTAAAGTTGATCAGAATGGAGTTTTGCCATTTAGGACTCGGTATTTTCGTCTTGTGAATGCCAATGAGGTATCTGTCCAGCTGGCTTTTAATTGTGTCAGTCGAAGGGCATTACAACTAAAGATTTCCCAACACAACGAAAAGCACACTGCTTTAAGGCGAGACACAAATTCAGCGGTGCCTCTTGCTGTTTCTAAGCAGTAAACGGGCCCGCCAGCCCTTTCTCGTTTTAGATCGACTCATCTCTACAAGTGAAACTTCACGAGGCAACATCAGCGAGATCTTGCATCGCGAGGGCGGGAACAGCAGCTGGTGGCCGGGAAAGCCAGCCCTGCAGGAAGCGAGAGGCGCACTCCTGGCGCAGACGCTGTGCCGCAGCAGAGAGGGGCTCTGGGGGAGGGAGCAGGCGTGGCGCCACAGGACAGAGCGTTAACGGAAAGGAGGACGCAAACGGGTTACATGTTACATGTTATTTTTAAAATGCTTCAGGAAATGTGCAACAGAAACAAGCCTCTCGTCACCAAGTCTACGGCATCACTCTGACCTGACCCTCTGTACCCTATGATCTAGAGGTCGATGGAAAACATGTACCACGAAACGTGTCCGCCAGGAAACCAAAGGCAGCTGCGTGCATGCGCACACACAGATAACACACAGAGCGCTGCGGCTTGCTCTCATCGGACAGTAAACGTTCAAGTTTAGACCTCTGTGTCCGGGTTCACTTAAGGCTTTCAAATTTCGAGAAATCGGTATTAATGCTGCAAAGAAAAACCTTAGAAGATCAAAGTCCTACAAGTCAACGGCATGCATGCAGCACCACGGTCATGTACAATTCAAGGACAGAGGATTCGGGTCTGTCTGTAAGACAAAGGGGCGGCCCGGAGGCAGCCTGCTCCGCATTGACCGTCGCGCTAAAGCAGCTGCTGCATTCTAGTCCTCCGTCCCGCAAGTCAATGGGCTGAAATATCAGGCATGACTGGCATTTCAATCCACTCTAGAAAACAAAGGCATCAGTAACGTCTTTTCCAGCACACCACTTCGTTCACGTGAGACCGGGCGCTTAGTGACCCTGACTCCTGCCCCGGCCTGAGTATAACTCGGGGACTCGGAATTCGCTCTCTCTCCATACTGTGCTACTGGAACTGGAGCTTCCTTACGTTTGGCATCAACTGGGACTTCAGAAGAGAAAACCCGAAGCAGCCTGAAGACTGCAGCTACTGACTGGGGCCCCTTCACGTTCTGAGTGGAAAACGCAGACATAACTGCGGTTTTTAAAAGATCTCGATGAGATACGTCCGCGCAGGAAATTAAAACGTAGCTGACGATTAAACACAGCTGCGAGACAAAACGACTCTAACAGCTTTGGGTGGCAGAGCTGACGGAGGGAGCAGGCCTCACTCAGGGTGGGACCCGAAGCTCAGGAAGACCTGAGATATCAAAAGTGAAAAGTATTTCCTCTTTAAAGTGTTCAGACAGATTTCTCCATCCAAAGCGAATGTGAGTTACTGAAGGGAATGTGAACGAGCCTAAGGTACGACTGATTACTGAAAAGGGGAACGTCTACGGGGGCTGAAAGGAGACACAACTTAGCCTTCGGTCTCTCCTCCTGAAAGCTGGCCTGGCCTCTTCCAACTGACATGAGGACCTCAAAGTCTGGGGCGGCAGAGGTTACGCAGGAAAACGTCCCCACCCAGCGAAAACGACTCACCTAATACACCGCTAGGTTCGATGGGGTACTCCAGGATGGACGTGGCTGGGGCCAGCGTGTAGGGGTATTCGTAGGGCGTGTAGATCAGGCCGGCCTCCGGGCCTGGAGGAACTATTGCAGCAGTCGGGTGAGGAGTTCCGTTGGGCATGACCGCGGTCTGGATCTGTCTGATCAAAGGCATGATGGTCGGGCCGGCCGGCGTGGGAGTGCGCAGGGCCGCTGGTGGGAGCACCGGCGCCGGCCCGGTAATAATCCTGGGGGCAGCCTGGGCTGTTGCTGCAAGAGAAAAGGCAAGGGCTGCTACAGTAAGCAGAGAAATCGAGAAGGAAGCACAGAGGCAGCGGTGTAAAACACAGAAGGTGAGAGGGAAGTAGGAAGAAGGAAGGAAAAAAGCAGGAAGGAAGAAAAATAAAAGGAAACCATTAGTACATGCGCTGATCACACACAAAAACTGCCCCCGCACACCGCTCAATGCAAACAGCTTCCCCTTCCCCAACGTGATTAATGCATGTCCAAGAACCACAAAGCCACTGTGAAAGGAATGGACGGGACCGTCACGAGGTCTGACCAGATGTACCAACTAAACGTATCTCCGTTTTTAAGATCTCATGAGACCAAGGTGCATGCAGAAGCACAGGAAAGCGCTGGCACCGGAGGACGGTAAAAACCGGTTTTTAACTGGAGTCCACAGAAACACAGTTGCGGCATGTTTCTAAAGAGGAGTTTCGGTTTCAAATTCAGGAATAGTTTGTATCGTGTCAAGTAGCCACTAGCTACAGATCAATTTCCTGCACCCGCAGGAATTCACTTCACAGAAGAACAGCAGAGAACACGTGCCCTCCTCGGCTCGCGACCGCTGAGGATGCAGCCAATCTCCCCAGCACACTGGAGCCACCCACGTGGAAAGGAGCGACTTACAAACCCACCAGTTTCTCCACATTTTGGAAAATTGGCTAGCATCTAAAACTCAATTTCTTTTAAAAAATTAGTAATTTAAATATGTTCTATTCATGTAGATGTGAAAATCGTAAGACTGCCTCAAAATATGAACTCCGTATTTAGTTTTAAATATAAAAAGCGATCCTCTCTTAGGTTATGGAAACGGGCACAAATACACGAAAGGAAAAAACGATTTAAATCGTGTCTCCTACTGCTCTCTGTGAACTCACGTACGAAATCAGTGGAGAAAAAATACTGAAGGGAACCATGAAAGCGAGGAGAAAGAGCAGAACCCAAGAGCAGGAGCACTGCACTCAGACACGTTCCAAGTCCGTTTTAAAAGGGCTGGGACTGCTCTGTCCTTTTCAAAAACGTAACAAAATAAGCTACGAGTCTTAAGCCTGTAGTTGAGAGAACAGGAAATTCCCTCAAACTCTTGAATTTAAAGTTGAAATTTCATCGAAAGCAGCGAGGTTTCTGAGCGGCAAACTGGAAGCCTGCTGGCGTAAAATGAAATCAGGAGAGTGGCCTCAACCTGAGAAGGCCGCAAGCGTGGGCCCGCCAGCCCCGCATCGAGAGCGACAGTGACTTCCACTCGTCACTGCAGCTGCTCGCGTGCTGGGAGGCCAAAGGAGAGAGGTCTGTGGCCAGGGAGCGGAGACAGCTGTCGCCCGGGGCCTGTCTCGTCTTACGTGATTTGATGTTGGCATCCCTGTAGGTGCCGTTCAGAATCGCGAGCTCCATCAGCTGCATCTTCTTCAGGCTGTCCTCTCCTTCCGCCTGTGCGTGGAAACACAAGAGGGTGCACACTTGAGACGGTCCACGCACATCACGCCCCAGCTACGCGAGCCCAGAAACAGACAGGTGACTACGGACCCGTTTCAGCCAGAAAGGAAGGTCGGGCCAGCCAAGGCCCGGACGTCCTGAGCCTGGCCTCTCGCCGCCGCACTCACCACGCACAGGGCACTCGGCGCCGGTAGCTGCAGCTCCCGGTGCTGCACACACACGACAGACACCAGAGTAGGACGCAGCCTGTTCTCTAGAAAACTGCAGCTCCGCCCTAGGTCACCTTCCCCAGGGAGACAGCAGTCACGTTCGAAAATGTCACCGAATTAAGAATGAAGATGGAAGCAGCGACGTGACAACGGCTCGTGCGAGCCCTGTACCGAGAGAGGAGGTGCCCGGACACGTGTGTTCTTTGAGCCGCTCCATGTGGAGACCACGTAGCCACCCTCGCCAGCTACACGCGGCGGGTGCTCAACTCGGAGAGAGCCAGAGGGAGACGACGGAGGGACACACGTGCTCACCTCGGCCTGTGCGTGCACGTGCTGAGCTCCCGCAGCGTGCGGGCGGCACATGCAGCCACGTCAGCAGAGGCCCCAGCCCCAACTTCCCTAGGCAGTGTCAGGGAGTGGGTCACAGTGACGTCACCCAGGAGGCCACTGTGACGCGGGAACTGCCGTGTGCCCACCGGATCACAGCACAGCACAGCAGGCTGCACGCGCGCCCCCCCGCGGGGCGCAGGGTTCGGGTGGCAAAGCTGGAAGCTCAGCCTGGCGGTGTCACCTGGACTGGAGGCCGCTCCGGCCTGCCACCCAGCCACCGCGTGCTCACCGAGCACAATGCTGCGTGTCTCGAGAGACGGCAAGGTCGCTGCGGACTCACTTTCACGGAGGAGGTTACTTCGACCCGCGCCTGAAGTGCCGGGAGCTGACCTGTGTCCTCAGCTGAATAACGTTACATTTACCCTTCCTTCTGCTGCGGACATGTGGGTGCTCCCAGGCTTCGGAGGTTGCGAGTGGAGAAGCTGCCATGAACAAGGCTCTTTCTACGAACGCTACTTTTCACTTCTTTTGGATAAATATCTAAGCGGAACTGGCGGCTCGTGGGGGAGGGCGGAACATGCCTCCAACGTTCCGCACGAGAAGCGCGACGTGGAGACTGCCAGCGCCGTGAGCAGCGCCTTTACCCCGGGACACAGGTAACACCGAAACGCTCTGTAGCGACCGCGAAAACATCGGGACGCACGGCTTTTCCTTGGAGACAGAGCGGCTTACGAATACGGCGAGCACGTGCAAACGTCCCTACAGGCCCGCCGCCCTGTGCCGTGCCCCTGCCGAGGACCAGACGTCCGACCGCCAGCGCGAGCACCCCCGCTCCCCGGCAGATCCCGGCGCGGCTGGTCCTAGGTCACCCTGAGGCTCAGACCGGGGAGGTCGCTAGCCGACCCGAGATCACTAAAGGTCACCCTGCACGGCGGCTTCCAACCCGGAGGACCGTCACAGTCCTCGTCACACCTGCCCAACGCTGTGCTGCCCAGAGGGGAGCATCTTCTGAATTCAAAGCCCTCACGTAAGAAACGGAGGAAACCGAGTTCACCTGGTATCGCAAAATCGATAAAGCACCAATTTAAAAAACTCGCTACCACAATGCGATTCACAACAGAGAACTGAAAAGGACGCATGAAATGTTAAAAATGTGCTAATTAGTGAGATAACTGAACCACGGCCGTTAAGAAAGGCCCAAACTCTCCAGCTTAGCATTCAAGGCACGGAATGAGTCCTACGAGCGGCCCTGTTTGCAGACGTTTTGCTCCAGTGCAAATCGCCTGTCCCCCGCCCCTACGACAACCCTGGGCTCTTCTGCCTCCAAGTTACACGTGACCCTGCACACCCCGTGCTCCTTCCGCTGACAGCCCGACCACGGTCGTCTTCGGTGCGGTCTTTCCTATTCCCACGCGTTCTCTACCGTTTCCCTCAACCTGTGTGGCTCCTTTTGGGGGAACAGATTACATACAGCCATCTGTTCCCGCGTCTTCTCTATTTTTTCACAGTGTTTTTAGGGAATTCTGTGTGACCTGTATCCGTACATTAATCAATAACCGCTCTTCTTTACTGTCCTCGATGCCTTCCCAAAGTGAGCCTGCTTATTAATACATTAGAACACTGACTATTACTTTTCCATAAACGTGAAATGACTATAAAAGGTTTTCCGAACAGGAAAGAACAAGTGCAGGACTAATTCACTGTAGGACAAGGCTGAACAAGACACCCGGAGAGGAGAGAGAAAAGGAAGGGACCAAACTTTCTAACGAATTCCAGCCCCAGGCCTGCCCTGCATGGGCCCGCCCGCTAAAGCCAGGTCTGAGACAGGACGGAACTGCCCCGAACTCAACCAGAGGGTCCCGCACGGGGAGCTGGCCTAGCGGGACGAGTCTCTGAAGACTCACTCTGCGATGCCGTGAACTGGCTACTGGGGGCAAACGAAGAGACCAGGAACGAGTTTTAGCCCAGTCCAGGAGGCGAAGAAGATGCGCTGGACCGAAGCCGACAGAACGACAGAGACGGACAAGGACTTAACGACCGGCGGGACATACAGTGAGGGGAAGGAGGCTGTGAAGAATGAGCATGAGGTTCTAGATCAGCGATGAACGCACAGAGGGCTCCGTTAATGAGCGACACGGAACCACCGGCTGAGCTCGCCACGGCCGTGTCCACCACCCAAGTGCAGAGGTCAGGCCGACAGCTGAACGCGCATCTGGGCTCTACGAACCCCACCCACCCGGGAAGCTGGTGGAGAAGTCGCCCCCACACAACGCTCTCAGAACACCCTTCCCCTACCTGGTTCCTACCTGGCCTGCTGTCTGCTCTCCGATGCTGGGTCTGGGGCCCCAGCGACGCGGCCCCCGTGCCCGCTGCTGCTGGGCTCCCGCAGCCGAGGTCACAGCGAGGGGAGGGGCGTGACAGGGAGCCTGGGGACCCGGCTGGGGCGGGAGGGGCGCCTCCGCGACAGCTGCTCCCAGCTGTGTGCCCCGTGGGAGGCCGCGGCGCGCGGGCTCTGCCAGCTTCCCTGTGCCCCCGCGCGTCCCCGCCTCCGAGCTCCCGCTCCCGGGGCTCCAGCATCCCTGTCGGGGTCTCGGCTCCAGCTCTGCACAGAACCTCTCGAGTGTCTGAGGTCGAGAGAGGGTCCCACTCTCCCTCCCCCTCCCTCACCTTCCAGCCCCGGAGTGACAGCTGCTTCCTGCGATTTCTAAGTCTGTGCTTCACCCCGTCTCCGTTTCCTTTTTCCTTCCCAGCACCTGTTTAACCAATTCCTCATTAATTCTCCGTGTCGAAACACAGTCAGTCCTCGACATCACTGGCCGGTTCTGCAACTTTAAGCCAATGACACGTGACAAACCCACCTCCCCACAGGCTAGCGGTATAAACGGGTCACGCTCCTCATCCACGTGGCATCTCATCCACGTCGTAAGAAACGGTGCTCCCTCTGCGAGGACCTGCTGTTCCCACGGTGCTCTTCGTTTTCCTGGACAGAGGGGGGTCCCCATCACTACTCACAGATTCCCCATTTCCCAGACGGCATTTGTGGCCATCCCAATTTCCTCTCTCTGTGTATGTCCCCAACCCCATTGTGACCGCTATTTCTACTGGTCATTCAGAGGTTCTTCCATTCCACGCTCCTTCTTCCTCCCAGTCTTCAACGTCCAGCTAGCAAAGGGCTGATGAGCGCCCACTACGGCATACGGGGCTGAGTCTAACACAGAGAGCGATGTTCCCAAGCCCAAGAGCATTAGAGGAAGCCACCCGCAGAGGCAGGCCCTGCAATACAGCAAGTCCCAGGAACTTTCCGGATTCCCGGTGCCTGTAAAAGTTCTGTTCCCACTATGCTGCGCCCTGTGACGTGTGCGACAGCATCACGTCTCAAAAATTAAAAATGCTTTATCAGTAGAAGGTGCCAACCACTGTGTGAGCCTTCGGTGAGCTGTAAGCCTCTGGGTGGCGACGTGTCTGGCCTTAATGGTGCTGGCCGCTGCCCCATCAGGGCTGCTGACCGCCCGAGGGGCAGGGGCAGTTTCTTAGAATAAAACAATAGCGTCTGCCGCACAGACCGACGCCTCCTTCCACGAGAGATTTCTCTGTAGCGTGCGACGCTGTCTGACAGCATCACACCCACAGAACTCCCTTCAGAACCCAAGTCCAGCCTCTCCAACCCTGTCACTGCTTCGTCAGCTGAGCCGATTTACAATTCCGAGTCCTTTGTCGTCACCGCGACGATGTTCGTGGCATCTTCACCAGGAGCAGATTCCATTTCAACAAACGATTGTCTTTGTTCGCCCTAAGCAGCAGGAGCTTATCCGCTAGTTCTCCCACGAGACGCCAGCCGTTCGGTCTCGTCCTCAGGCTCCACGTCTGTTTCCGGTCCCCTCGCTAATCCCATCACATCTGCGTTGCTTTCTCCACTGATCCCGGACGGACACCTCAAAGCCATCCAGTTTTCGAACTTGTGTTAACTTTGGTTTTCTGACCTCATGAATCACGAACGTTCCTCGTGGCACCGAGAAAGGTGACTCTTTTCCAGGGGTTTTCAGTTTGCTTTGCCCAGATCCATCAGAGGACTCACTGTCGGTCTACGGCAGCTACAGCCTCCTGAAATGTATTTCTTAAATAATAATAAGATCTGCAAGTCAAAACTACTCCTTAATCCACGGGCTGCCGAGTGGATGCTGCGTTCAGGAGGCAGGAGGAGAAACGTTCATCTCGTCGGACACCTGCAACAAAGCCCTCGGGTGGTCAGGCGCAGTGTCAACGAGCAGGACTACCGGAAAGAATTATTATTATTATTATTATTTTTGCCGAAAAGTGGGTCTCAACTGTGGGCTCAAAATATTCAGGAAACCATGCTATCATTCAGAGCACAGGGAGAGTGGATTTAGCATAATTCTTAAGGGTCCGAGAATTTTCGGAACGGTAAATGAGCGACGGCTTCGACTTACCAAAGTCACCGGCTGCACTAGCCCCTAACGAGAGAGTCAGCCTGTCCCCTGAAGCCTTGAAGCTTGAACCATGGAAGCCCCAGGTGGCGTCTTCTCAAGCCTGTGGTCTACACTGACATCTGTCGTTCGGTGCGGCCACCTTCGCTGATATCTTGGCTAGCTCTTCTGGAAAACTTGCTGCTTCACCTTGTGCTGTTACGGAGACCACTTCCCCCCTTAAACCTCAGGAGCGTCGGGCCTTGCTCTGGCTCAGGCTTCGGTTTCAGGGAATGCTGTGGCTGGCTTGACCTTCGATCCAGACAGAATAAAAATAAAACTTTCTCCACGTCAGTAAGAAGGCCGTTTTCCTTTCTTATCATCCGCCTGTTCGCTGGAGCAGCAGTTTTCATTTCCGTCAAGAACTTTCCCTTTGCACCCACGATTTGGCTCTCTGCTGCAAGAGGCCCGGCTCAGGCCTGTCTTGGCTTCGGACGGGACTTCTTCACGGAGCTTAATCCTGTCTAGCTGTCGATGTGGAGTGAGAGACAGGCGACTCCTCCTTCCACGGAAAGGCCACAGTCAACGGCCTGATTTCAACACTGTTGTGTCTGGGGCCAGGGCATGGACGAGAGATGGGGGGGCAGTGAGAACCTGGAAAACACGAAGGTCGCCTTCTGCCACGGTGTGGCTCACGATTTGCCAACACGATTCCAATAGTGACATCGGAGATCACAGATGGCCACAGCAAACAGACTAAAATGGAAACGCTGGAAACACAGCGAGAATCACCAAGGTCTGACAAAGACAACTGGGCATCGCTGCTTCAGCGGGATGTACTGCCCGTTTCACTGAAAAACCCCTGGGTCAAAATGTCGCAGACACAGTAAGGGGGAACATCGTGGCATCTTTTCTAATTCCCATTACACGGTCTGCCACGCCGTGCCCCCCCTTGCCGGATCGCAGGCAATTCCAGACTTACAGTGGCTCCACTTGATTCTGACTTTACAGTGGTGAGACAGTGATGCCCCCTCAGAAGTCACCGCGCTCCAAAGTTTGACATGGACCTTTCCCTGGGCGAGCGATACGCAGTACACACTGTCAGGAGGCTGGGCAGTAGCAGACAGCCACGGGTCCCAGTCGGGCACGGGATCACGAGGGTAAATAAGCAGAACTCCACCGTGTCCTACCGGCAGTGTCTTTCGGACGTTCTGTTTTCACATCCCATCATGTGTTCAAAACACCCATCCGAGTCCCTTGCTTCCGGTAAGAAGGCGGCAATTACGCGAGAAAAAACTCCACGCAAGCCACCCAGCCTCGGGCTGCCGTCAAGTGTTCTGAGCACACTGAAGGTAGCAGGCAAGATGAAGCGGTGATGCTCGGTAGGTTAGGAGCCTTAAATGTATTTTTCACTTAATGACATTTGTCATTTTACGACGGGTTTATCAGAACACAACCCCACTCACTGTAAGTCGAAGAGCATCTGTGCCTGGCTTAGCAGCAACAACTTGCCATAGATAAAGCAAGGTTAGGTAGGGAGTAAGTATGAAGCGCTTTAATCGGAAAAGCCTAAAAGACTCAAACACACGTACACACACAACATTACGTGACCTACAGAAACTTCTTAAAAAATTATTTTTTATGGTGACATTAGTTAACGAAATCCAGTAAGTTTCGTCTGTACTCGTCAACAGTTAAGGCGCGCACGCACACACGTGTGTGTATGTGTGTGTGTGTGTGTGTGTACATATACATATACATATACATATATACACACACACATATATTTACACAGGTGTTCACCTCCCATAGCTAAGTGTATTTATTTACTCTCCACTTTATTCCAGAAGATGCACACATTGTCAAAATGTGTCCTGAAAAGGCTTTTCCAAAGAATGGGGCTGAACAAACTTACGTGTGTTAATTTTATGGCCCATTCAATACCTTTATTTTAACAATCGAAACAAAAGAACTGCTCATCAAATAGAAAAATGCCACTAAGTTCTCTGAATAAAGGCTCAAATTGGCATTTTTCTCAGGCATTTTCAGGTAAAAGCTGTGACTTCCCCACTTTTTCTTTTCTATGGAAACTGTCTCCTGAGATTACACTGAAACCTGCTATTTCAGTAGAGACCACACGCATGGTAAAACTGAGCGCCCTGTGACAGGTGGCGCTCATCTGACGAGCTCGCCCAGTGACCCCAGAGGAAAGGAGAGAGAGGACTGCTACGGCTGTACTGTGGCTCAGTTTCACTACTACCGTTTGGTACTGTGTGTGTGTGAGTGTGTGTGTATGTAATTCTATGTAAGACGTGTGTGTGAACACACATGTAAGTACAACAGTTTTTACAAGTCACCTCTGCTCGTCGGTTTTTCCTCTCGATCATGGAACTATCAGCCACAGAAAAACGCAGCATTCTCTTAAATGTTAAACTTCCAGTGACAGACTTTTGTACTCCAAGAGCCTCTAATTTATAAGATTCAGAAGCTAGATCGGGGTTCACGTAGCAGAAGCACGGCTTCAAAAGCTGCTGAACGCTCCCTCGCGTAGGAACACGGGGAAAGGGTGGGTGAGTGGCTCCGAGACACTGCCCGTCCTTACCATCGGGACCAAATCTCAGTTTCTGCCCCACTAGGCTTTTACTCTACAGAAGCATCTCCTCACGTCGGCAGGTTCTAGTGCTCTGGATCTGCAGAACTCTGACGAGGGCTGGCGCAATTCTCACCACCGGCACCCATATACGAACTGGTACTTGTCTTAGCAGATGCGTTCTCACGGTAAGAAATGGAACCGGCAGGCAGTGTGTTAGAGGGTGTGCTCACACACCGGCCGACGACTACACTGGCGGCTGAAGTCTGACTGCTGTCCCCCAGGTGCTTTAAATATCTGGCATGAATATTTAAGAAACGATTCGCTGGTGGAGAAGAGAAAGGCAACGGCTCTGGTTCCCCGAGTTAGAAATGTCTTCACACTGGATCTGTCCTCTTATACGCTGATTGGTTTGATATGGTGTTCGACTTAGAGCTTTCTCAGAATCTTTGATTACTAAAACTTCCCACAAGAAAAAATAAATTAGTGGGAGTTTAAAATTCTCCTGATTTCTCATGAAAAACTCTGCATAACCAACGTTTTGATTGCATATTATTAGGCGCTCACGTCTTCATCTGCTGCAGAACAGATGTGTACAACTACACGATCGGGCTCCTGGTGTACATAACACCATTGGTTCAACGAACATAAGCAGATGCTTACAACACCTGTTAAAACAGTACTGTGTTGGATTTGAAAAATAGCTTTTTTAAGAGGTTATGAATGAGAAAGTGAAGATTTCTATCGTAGATTAAAGTGCACCCATTTAAAAGAAACCTGACACATACTGAGCAGTGTTTTTAGGGAATACGCTCCCTATTTGCTGATTTTAAATTGTTCAGAGCACTGGATTACTACATCTTTCTTGTGGTTTTTCCTGAGCCTTTTCCCAGCTTAGTTTCTACTGTGAAAGCTACTCCCCCCTCCTCTTCCTCGCCCACTCCAGAGGTCACTATGATACACCAACAACCAAGGAGTGTTCTGGAAGCTGCAAGTTATTTCACATGAGGGAGTAGGAGTGGGCAGAGGAGAAAGGGCAGAAACAAAGCAGGGAGGGCGGTGCACACCAGATGCAGACGGGCCACGACTGCCATGTTCACCGGTTTGTAGTTCTACCACGCAGGGGAGGGAGCCAGGGACCCCTGAGCCAGGAGCGTCCCACTCCTGCACGTTCAGAAGACAGCTCTGGCTACAGTGAGCAGGGGGTAGCACTGGATCTAGTCCAATAGTGGAAACGGGAACAACACAGAGTCTTGTGCTTACTGAAGGGCAGAAGCAGAGAGAACTTGGAGTTGAAGGAGATGAGGAGGAGTGGGAGCAGGGGAAACAAGGCGAAATGAAGAAGGTACGACTCCTAGGCACCTGACGGCTTCCACGTAAAGGAAGCAAGGGAGGAACCACTACGGGACGAGGGCGGAGAAAACGTGCCGTGTGAGATGGCTGAGTCCTCCGGCGGGAGGCGGTGGACGGACTGGTGATCCGGAGTTCAAGGTCAGACCACACTGAAGAAAATAACAACGGCAGCGGAGGTAGGGTTGGGGTAAGAATGACCAAGAAGAACAAACTGGAGAGAAGATCACTCCAGACAGCGTCTGCCTTTAGAGAGAGCGCGTGGCATTTCTGAAGAGCGAGCATCAAGTGATCACAGAAGTAACCGGCAAGCTCGCTCACTAACTCTGTCCTACCCTCATGTACTTTCCAAATCTAAACCTTTGTACTCGCTGAAGTCTCGGTTTCTAGCCTGGTAAACAGCAGTTTCTCAACAGAAGTGTGTGAAGTGACTTGCTTTTTTGACAGTCATTAAAAGAGTCTTTTAATCTCCACTAATATATTATAATTTCACTGATTCAGTCATCAAAGTATGTTATTTAAACAGAGTATTCTGCCATCACTCACAGGAGATTTCATAAAATAAATATCACAAAGCAAGCTAATGCACAAATCTGCGGGCTTACCCGGAGATACAGTCTACCAAGAGATTCACCAAAATAAGCTGATGCCGTGTCAGCTTAAAGCCAGGACTTCAAAAACAATTCAATTTATATTTTATATATGAATCATACATTACAGATGAAATGCTTTCCCCGACAAGGGCATTCAAGGTTAAGAGAATTAAAAACACAAGACATCTACCAACATAATTCTGTAATATAGGCTTCAGAGTAATTCTCATAAAGGAGGCGTCCCATTACTAATAAGTGTCATTACTGTAATTAAATTTTTCAGAATTCAGTTATCCAAAATGCAGAAGGAAATCAATCCATAAGATGAGCTATCAAGTAAGTTTGTCTGAAATGACCTCGATATAACACTGAAATGTTCAGCTGAGTCATTCATCATACTACCAAATTCCACAATGCAGTATACAAATAATTTTACTCATAAATATCACAATGCTTGAAATGTTTCAAGAAATATTAAATACAAGGGTTAAAAACACAACCATCAGCAGGGCGTGCAAACAAACTAAAGGGATGTATGAAAAGAACTGAACTGAAGAAGGTACAGTGAGAAGTCACTCACCTATTTTTCTATTAATTATTTTTAATAAAAAATATATTTTAAATTACTTTTAGAATAGCCGTGTAAATACCATACATTTAATAGAAACATGTTTTTAAAACCTAAAATGCATTTTCCTAGCCAGTGAGCAGCATATTTACTTATGAGATAGAAACATTAGTATCTAAGAATAAACAGGTACAAGCAGGTATAAAACGATAAATTCAAGATGCAAATTCTGAGGGATACGTGGAATACAAGATTAAAATGGAAGGACCTCTTATATATAAATTGCAAAATATTGCTTAGGGAATAAACACTGCCCTTCTGTACCCAGAACCTCATTCTACATTCGTAGCACTTCAAACGGAAAGTTATACGCTATCTAAAATTTTGTCTCGACAACATTCTGTATTTAGAGAACTACTCCTCAGGAAACCCTTGAGAATCAAAAGGATGTTTTCATACAGAGCGTATATTTGTGATAGCTTGATCAGTTCCGTAGACAAGGCATATTTATTATTGCTACCAAAGATTTGTAAAAGCCTGACGCAGGCCCAGACAACACTACAGCTGGACAGAGTACAGAGAGCTCATTCAGCTCTTGGCGACTGGTAAAAGTTGGTGTGGAAGTGACTGAAGTCCTAAAACCTACACCTTGTCACACTTCTTCATCTGTGCATAAGGACAGCTATCCAAAGACACATGACTTTTCATTATGTGTGAAAGTTCCAGTTGGAAAAAGGCTCCTATAGCCGCCCTGAGGACGAGTGAACACCACCGCCAGGGAGAGGGTGGGGCAGACCGAGAAAACTGACTTAGAATCGCATTTTTACTGAGCATCATCCCACTCTGTAGGACAAGAATCAGCACATCCCAATTTCTGCGAGCGTTTTTCTGTCTCATCACATCTCCTAGAGCAGTACACACGTCGTCATTCCTATCAGAGTACCCACGCACAGTGCACCGCATGTGAGCCATTTTGAGTCCAGGAGTTCGAGAGATCTCTCGTAAGGACTTTTAGGACAGTCTTTGTATTCTAAATTTAAATGAGATTTTATTAAATCTTATCTGCAAGCCCGATCCCCTCCGACCTTGGAAGCTAAGCAGGGTTGTGCCTGGTTAGTACTTGGATGGGAGACCACCTAGGAAGACCAGGTGGTTGCTGTAGGTGTAAAAAATAAACTTAAATTTAAAAAAATAAAGGATTGTAAGCTGACACGGTCCTTGAAATCTCTGAGGTCAACCAAGGGTTGCCTCCCCTAAAAAGAAAAAAGAAAAAAAAACGAAAAAAAAAGAAAATCTTATGGGTCATTGAGTCAGGTTTTATTAACCTACTAATTAACATTCAACAGTAACCTTAGAACTACAGAATTTCAGACTGCTTTGATATGTAATTATACTTTAAGAAGTAATGATTAATACATAAACAAAATATACTTACTGTCCTTTAAAACTATCGTATACTTTCTTACCACTCGGGCTCAATCACTCTGCATACCTGCATCTCCCTGGGAAACATTTTTGAAAGATGCATCTACATTTTCAGGCCACGAAGGTTAGCAACCACCAAACAATTACTTTCCTTATAAAACTGGGTCCTAGCAGCTTGAAAACATTAACAGACTCCCCCAAAG
This sequence comes from Cynopterus sphinx, assembly GCA_030015415.1. NCBI lineage: Eukaryota > Metazoa > Chordata > Mammalia > Chiroptera > Pteropodidae > Cynopterus > Cynopterus sphinx. The sequence continues at coordinate 128,677,869 of CM057386.1, read as the reverse complement.
ACCTTATGTACTGCAAGAAAACATTTACAGCCTCCAAGTTTTAAATTTCACTGAGTGTTTTTCCGGAGCGCAGCTATAAACCAGCAATGCGAGAACCATCCCCCTGCTGTCCCGTGGACTGCTGCGGCTGGCTGCAGGAGGACAGGTGCTGGTCTCGCCATGGCATCCAGGGAGCATCTGCTTGCTGCCAGTCCTATACTAAAACCCAGTTATTCCGAGACAGTGGAGATGTGCAGCTCTCTCTGAAAATATTTACGTGGGACCTGAATAACCCGGTTTATGAGCTTTATTTAGTACCTTATCTGAAAAAAAAACAATTATAAATGTTCATTTAACTTTGAGAGACAACTATGACAGGTGGATAGAGATTTATTAACATGCACTGAGAAATGTTAAAGTTAATATCAAGTTAATATTCATTAAAACAATCACTCCAATCGCATCACTTGAAGATATATTTAATTTAGGAGGAGAAGTTTAGATCTAGAGTTTTATCTTCTTTCCTTCAGGGATTTGGAGCAACACAGCTTTCCTTAACTGTACCTACGGTGCTATGTGTAGTGAAAAGATAAGCCTTATAAGCAGATCGTCCACACGGGAGCGTGAGCCAACTCATTAAGCACTTACGAAGCTATCAGTCTTCTACACAGTCCGGCCTATACGAGAGGGAGGGAGGGCTGGCTCCTTTCAGACCTGTAATTTATGAGTTTATTCACACCCGCCACGTTGCTTCAAGTGAACGCCTCTTCCATTTGACAATTCTCATGGCGACTCATTGAGTTTGGCAGACCGGCTGACCCAAATTCAATCCCTTTATCCTGCAGCTAAAGCATCACAATGGCGATTCCGCTCTGACACTCTGAAGAGACTGCTAATTACTGTACATGGGTCCCCAGACAGGTCTCCCATTCAGATTAAAATGCTGCACAGGACAGAAACAGCAGCAACACCTTCCTGTACATGAGAGGGGTGGTCTTCCATAACACAGCCCGATGAAGGAGCCCGTGCGTTACAGCTAGCTGTCTTTTAAACCTTTCAGCACCCTGCCTTCTTTCCCAGTAAAATGGGGGCCCAATAATACCACAGATTTCAATTATTGCCACCTGGGTCAAGAACTAAATGCAGTGTCATCAGTGTGTTAATAATCTAGTTAAAAACCTTTACCGGTAAGACTATCTCTAGCATCATCATCTCTCTTCCTATCTTATTCTTTTCATGTATTTTTTGGTTACGATTAATACACAGTTAACCGAGAGTCAAAGGTATATGGCATTCGACAGAAAAGAATGTTTGAGAAGCATAAACACCAAACTTAAAAAAATATATATATACATTTTGTGATGGACCCCTTTCTACTATTCTCCCAAATTTTGATGACAATGACATCGAGTTTTTTAATAAGTGAATAAAAATCACTTTTCTTTTGATAAATACTTTGAAATTTCATAATATTCCTTGGAATAATGGGCAACAACTTTAAATTTCAAGATCCTCAGCTGGAAATTTGTCAGAATCTATTAGATCAATGATTTAGTTCAATATTACTAAACTCTATGCATGTAAATGCTTTCATAAAGAGACCAGCTATATATTCACAACTGATACATGTTCAAGTTCTCAAACATCTAGAATTAAACTTAAAGAGAAAATGAAACACCAAAGAAAAAAGACATGCTTATACCCACCATAAAGTAAAAAACTCTGAAATAAAACACTTTACAACAAGGAGAAAGTTACCATCATATAAAAAATGAGTGAAATCATTTAGTGATGCCAAACCCTGTTCGTATAGGTTGTGAAAAATATACAAAGACGCGTACTCGGGCATGCGTACACCAAATTAGTCTGCCATTTCATGCGATCAAAAAAAAACACACGAGCGTGCATATTTTTTCCAATGAATGGAGATCTTTACACGTCTCTCAGGAATTAACAAAACTAAGAAAAAAGAACAGAAAAGGACAGAAGGTCTGAACATTTTCAATCCTCTTCATCTAAATGGCACATACCCAGCTCCTGCAGAACGCACACACTTTGAAGTGTACGTGAGATATTTATCACAACAGCACATGCTGGACTGTAAAGAGTCATGAGTAGGTTCAAAAAGACTGAAGTACTTTAGAATGCATTTTCTGAGCAAAACCAACACTGGAAATCAGTCATGGCATGATAAATAGAAAAGGCCCAAATATCTGGAAACACCTGGAAATAACCCATGGGTCAAAAAAGAAGTCATGAAGGACATCCGAACATTCTGAACTAAGTGGTGATGAAAACAGAACGCAACACTGTTTGGGGGCTACACTAAAGCATTATTCAGAGGGAACCTGACATCTTTAAAAGGCAGGTCTCAAAAGTAGAAAAGAAAGGTCTCAGATCACTCATCCTCCACCTTTTTAAGAAGAGTGAAAATAAAATTAAACCCAAATCAGGTGGAAGGATAGAAGCAGAAATGAATACATCTCCAGAGCTAGATGATGAAGCGACACAGTCACAAATCACTAACGTCATGAAAGAACAAGGGGACACTACCACAGATCCTACAGACTATGATAAAAAGGGGAATGTTACGAACAACTTAATGACAACGATCTTAGAAAACAAGAACAAACTTCTTGAAAAATACAAAAACAAGAAGTCTGAAAGTTCTGTATCTACAAACACAGCGATTTTGCGATTCAAAGCCTTCCCACGCAAACACAAGGTAACAAAAGTCAAGCCGCAGACTGGAATATTTGTCTGACAAAGGATTTATTTCCCCAATATATAAAGAACTGTTAGAGCTCAGCAAAAAAGACAAGCCAATAAAAACAGATAAATCTAAACAGATACTTCATCGAAGAAGATAAATGATCTGCCAAGAAGCACATGAAAAGATGCTCAACATCATTTGTCTTCAGATAAATGGAAATTAAAACTACACAGATCAAAGAATAAACACACTGCGGCTTATCTGTTCAGTGGAATACCAATTATCGGCAGAAAGGAATAACCTACTGATGTAAGCAACAGCATGAACGGGCCTCAGAAAAGCCATGCTGAGCCCATGATCAGACAGAAAATAACCTTCCTTTTTATGAACTCTAGAAAACGCGAAACTGAGTATGAAAGCTGAACTCACAGGGCCAGGGAGAGCAGGAAGATGGCGGGCAGGCGGGGTGGGAAGGTGCTGGTCAGGGTGCGGCTTTCAGTCCTACACGGCGAGGGGCCGACGGAGGACTCCTGCTCAGCCTGGCGTGGTGCTCAGGTCAGCAATACTGCACTGTCTTCCCCAACTGCGCTGCGAGCAGCCAGCTTCTTTACAAAATGGTAACCACGTGGGGCGATGGATGTGTGAGCTTGACTGGGATGATCGCTTCACGACGTACCCCTTAAAACTCAGTGTACAAGCTAAATACACGCGATTTCTATTTGTCAATCACGTGTCAATCAAGCTGGAGAATAAAGTTTTGTTGTAGAATCAGAATGTTAAACTGCTTTGTGAAAAAAATAACTGCACCACTAACGCAGAGTCCACACGCTTACTGGAAAAATGGGGGGAAGAACCTACTTCACACGGCTGCTTTGAAACCCCAATTTAAAATGAGAGGGTCTGAACTGATGCATTAACATTCAGTTCTTTGCAGTTTTACATAAATTGATGGAAACACAGTCAAATAATCAAAATTATTAGAAAAATTAGAACTGTGTCACAAGGAGTATAGGAACCACCTTTACCCAGATTTATCAACCTTAAAAATCAGCAGATGTCTAAAATATTTACGCAACATTTGTTACACTTAATTGTGAAATCTGAGATCAAGCAAAAGTCTACTGCTCTCCACTCTCCGCTCCCCGGGCCCTCAAGCCGGGGTAGAACTTTCACTAAATAATATTAAACTAAATGGGCACGAACACTGAAATACATACAACTTTCTACACCTTTCCAAAAAAGAACTTACTCTATGCGGTTGGGTAAGAAACATTTGTACCGAACACAAAGACAGTTCCACACGGAAGCTATAAATCCACTTCGTAAAGGGTGATGTAAGACAGAGTCATACTCCCCACAGACGCAGCATTGGAAACTAGGAATCATGCACCTGTCCAAGACGTGGAGAGAGAAATATAGTTTTTGTTACAAGAATCCCTGTAACATCACATAGCAGCACTTTCACATAAAACTGGACCTAAAATAAGTCATAAGAACCATGAGTCATTTTATTCACATTTTTGTACCTAAAGATTACAAAGCTTATCAATACCCAGGGTGTGAGACTGCTGAGAAACATGTGGCGCGGGCAGGGCCGTAAATTAACGCGAATTTTCTGTACAGCAACTTAGAAATTTTCGTGTGAGCCGAGTATTAGAACTTCAAGTGCGCTGACCCCCTAATCCAGCCGTTCCACTTCAAGAGGTCTGTCCTGTGAGGACGTGAGCACGAGCCATGAACTGTGCTTGCCACTTCCAGCAGCCTCTCCTCAGCGGCGAGAAGGGACGTGTCCCCTGGGGGACGCCGTGCGGCCGTGTGTGTAGGGTGGTGGCCTCCTGGGAAGGTCCGAGGAGGCACGAGGGAGCGGGTGGCGGAGTGGAGAGGAGGAAGAAGGTCCCTCAGGATGAAGAAAGCCCTGAGAGGCCAGGCGTCCTGAGGGGTCATTTACAGAAATGATGGAATCAGGAGAGGAAAGTCCCAGCTCCTTTCCTCGTGTCCCATTCTTTGTGACCCAGGCTGACCGCCTTTTAAACGTCACCACTCTGAAGATATCGATGGTCAAGGTCCCCAGGGACCACTAGCGCCCCGAATCCAGGGGTTAAGTCCGCAGCGACCTGAACACGGCCCCGCGACCCCAGCTGTCCTCCGGCCTCCGCCCCCTCCACAGTCGTCCTCGCTGGGCCGCCCCCCTCTCCCTGACTGCCCGCCCGCCCATGAGGCGAACCCGGGGCGCAGCTCGGACCAGCCCTCTCCCCACTCTCCAACTTCTAGGTGGCAGCATCCAGTCCCAAGAGGGCGACGACTCCGGAACGGGCGTCCGCTAGCCCCGTCCCAACGCCCCCGTGCTATGACCAAATGACCAGGGGACATTCGCTGTCTCGATCTTTACACTTCCGAACACAGACCTGCTCCCCCAGAGGTGGGAAAGACGACAGCTCCAATGGCTCAGGGTAAACACCGTGGTCATCACACGCGCGACCCCCGACCCGTCGCCACTCCCGCCGGCTTCACCGTCAGGCACACCCACGGCCCGACCCCCCGCACCTTCCACAGCAGCCCGAGTCGCTCGTCCCCCTGAGCCACGCCGCGTGCACACGGCATCTCTGCTTTCGCCAGCGCCGCCGGGGTGGACTCTCTGCGCGGAATGACCCTGTGAACGTGACTCAGACCAGGCCACCCCTGTCCTCCAGCAGCTCCTACCTCAGGCTCAGCTCCCATATGCCAGCCGCGGCCCACAGGCCTCTGTGAGGGGCCGCCCGCCCTGACCCCCTTGCCCGCCAAGCGGCACGCGGGACCACCCTGAGACCCAGCGGCCCGGCCCAGTGCCCTCGCACCCTGTTCGCTGTGCCCGGGAAACTTCTGGGAGAGCCAAACGACTGCGACCCATTCCAGCGTTTTTCCAAACACTGGCTCCTCCGCCCACGGAAGACGTTCCCCTCACCCAGGGCTCTCTATGGCCTGACCCCGCTTCACTCTTCTTCACATCACTTTGTCGCCGCCCCGCCTCGTTATGTTCGGTGACGCTCACGTCAGTGACCTAACCCCCCGACCGCCAGCGGGGAAGCTGCTCCGTGGCAGGCACTGTCGCTCGGCTCCGTCTCTCCTCTCTGCATCCTCCTCCACACCCGGCACAGCGCGAGGATCAGACATTGGCTGAATGAACTTGGGAGGTGAGAAGGCTGAAGGTTCCAGATTCCAATGAATACGAAAAGCTTCCACCTGGGGTCTGCGGGCAGCAGGGTGTGTGCGCTCTGAGGATGAGAGAGTGAAAAGGGAGCGTGCAAGGCGAGCTGGGGCAGACCACGGAGGACCTGGATGGCCACGTGAAGGAGTCCCATAGTCTTCTGTCAGGGTCGGAGGGAACCATTCAAGGGTTGTTAGGCAGGAAAGGTATGACCGGGTCGCAGTGTCAAGACGGCTCTGAAGGGCCCAAGGCGACAGGCAGGGCCACCAGCTGTGCAGTCCTGAGGGAGCTGGCTCCCCTTGGGAAAGCAAAGGCGCCAGAGAGGAAGCGAGGTGATCCGAGAGACGGGAAAAAAGCAACGTGGTTCCATGTGGACAGGAAGGACAGCTCACAGGCCGAAGTGCGTACGGAATACTGGAGACACAGAGAAGGCGCGACCGACAGACCCCAAACCTAAAGGCCGGTGCATCTCTGTTCGCTCAATGGCGCAGCGACGGTCGCAGGACAAAACCCCAAGCGGCACTACTCTCCAGGCGAATTTTGAGGCGACCACAGGAAAGTTTCAAGAAGTTTTCACAAAACACAGACGCCCATTAGGTCTACTGGAAGGGCAGGCGGAGGCTAGACAAGACGAGCACGCTGGTGGCCGTGAGAAACACGTGCTCCTGCCCACGGCGACTCTGGCGCCCTCGGTCAAATCCCAGGGGGCTGGGGTGACAGCTCTCTTCTGTGATTCTCAATTCGATACACGGGTTCTTACCTAACACGTGTCACAATAGTTGCTGGTCTCTACGTCATTCCCACTATACCTTTTATACAAATAGCAAGAAAAACGTCAGAACTTACCAAATTCCTTTATGCGTGAATTGTTTTTAAGATCAAGACTGGCCGATATTTTCAATCCAAAAATATGTTTCTGACAATATTTAAGCAATGAAAGGCTAATGAGCCTTATGCTGGATATTTAAAGGGCCAAATCAATTTAAAGTAACAATGAATTAGGAAAACACTTATATTTTCTCTAAGCTTAAATTAATGCGTTCCCTTATAATCAGCACCTGAAGGAACGACACACAAACCTATGCAACTGTGTAACAGTGCTACTCACACGACGACAAAAGCTGCAGCAAACTTCCATGGAACAATTACGTGCTCGGCATTATGCTAAGCATTTTCCGTGTCTCATCTCGCTGAATTTCACAATAACTCTGTGAGAACTTAATGCTGCCCCAATCTGACAGACTAGGAAGAACAGGCCTGCTAAAAAGCCACAAAAACAGGATTCAAATTCACAAGCCAGCTCTCCAATACTACGTATTCTGTCCCTCAATAATCTAAGTAAAATCCAAAATTACTAGGGAGCTCAGGACTGTAAAGCTTCTGTTTTGTTTAAACTTTGTTTAATATGGTATCATCATCAGAAACGTATAATAATGTTAAGTTTAATTAAAATAAATTCCTTAATAGAGCATCCGTGTTATAACAAACACATATATATAATGAAATGGATAGGAATAAGAAATAACAAGGCCAAATCACTTTATAGAAGCCATCCCTTAAAATGTCTGTATTCCACAACTTGTAATTCTAAGAAAGTTTAATTAATTCCAAGCTAGTAATTAATAACAATCCTAAAATACTCCCAATGGAGACTGATTTATCATAAAAGTGTTATTTTCATTTTAAATATAAATTGTACAAGTTTTCAAAGCTTGTCATTTTTTATCTACTGCCACCTTTTAATACTCAAAGGTAAATAATTTTAAAGCCAAACATGCTGAGAGGATATCTGCCACAACTCTCATCCTGTGAGTAAACACAGAGAAGTTTACTGACTTTCTGCAAGGCACACAGCTAGCTAGTAACACGGCGCATTTCCAATTTAATGTTCTTTCACAGGTTCGTCATTTTTAGAGCTAAAGTCGCTCTTAGGATGATTCGAAAATGTTAAGTCAGTGAGTTTGTCATTACTAGACTCTGGTCTACTTAATACATCAGGTGAGCCCACCTGTTTGGTCACATTACATGAGCTGCCCGTCTTCAGGTACACAGAGCAACACGTCTTAATGTTAAGTAACGTTCTGTGATCATGAGACTGACAGCCCAGCAAGCCTAGGAAAACTGAAACCCTCTTCTATACACCTTGTCAGTGCTGCCCACTCGTCAAGAAAAAGGAGGAGGTTACATGGTTTATTCAACGGTCCACGATTTCACAGCTGTTTCTATTCAGTCTGCTTGTCTGTATTCCTCAGAAGACCTATCAAACAGAATTTACACGAAATTCTCCATGAGCTTCAAGTCTGCTTACAGGACAGACTGCCTGAGGAGTGAAGAGGAGCAGGTGTTCTCCTCACCTACGCACAGGTCAGCACGTTTCTGGTGGACGCGTACTAACAGCATTCCTAGTTTTTTCAATAGCGGGCTCGGGTCTACGTTTCCATACATTTCACTACTGTAAGCCTTTTTAATGATGTCTTGGAGATCCAATCACTTATTTTTATTTTCCATTGAAAAAGATAATATTCTGGTAGTAGTTCAATCATTTCTAAAGTTTTCACATTTCTGTAAAAATGAGGGGGGAAAGGGCCCGGGAGTAGAATGGCGCAGACGAGAATGAGAGAATGGGGAGGGGAGGAGAACGCGAAGGTGCCTGGCACCTTAGTAAAACGTGGCTCTTATTATTCTAAAAGAAATATTATCTTACTATCCCAGTAAAGTCCACCATGGGACATGAATCGTTCCATGAGAGATGATGATGTCATGCCAGGAGAGTGCCTGAGCCGACAGGCAACTCCGACAGTGTGCTCCCGCCAACAGGTGTGCCGGCCTCCCTGCTCACTCTCCGGACTTGTCACAGCTTTCATCACTCTCCTTACGAGGTGCCCACATGCTTACCGCACAACAGAATGATGCAACGGTAGCACTACTTTGAAGGCCACTAACTGAGTTTGCTCCCACCACCACACTTTCTTCACAAAGAACAGGCTTTCCCTTCTAAAAGTATGAGCGATGTCTATGTCTATTATGCTAGAGCAAAGGAGTCATACATCATTTCTGTATTTGGTATTTAAATACAATTTCTCACACGTGTCTTATTACAATAACCTTACAATAACTTTAAAGTTAGACCAGAAGAGGAGTTGGAACCCAAATCCAATATTTGAAAATTCTCACTTACTGCGGGTACCAGTAACTTCTTCACTTCCTCAACGGCTCTCTTCAGTTTGATCTCTGCTCTGTTTTGAGCATCTTCCACAGTGATCAGTACATGTAAATCTTCGTTGAGATGCTCCCAATTGGGCTTGCCTCTGTTTTGCTCCTCCTAAAAAATTTACAAAGTGCACGATTACAAACTTCTTTTCAGAAAGAGTACATTTTCATTAATACTAACCCGTTGCCAATCATTTAAGCTATGTTTGCATTCTTTTTCTATGACGACACTGCCAATCTTTTGAATTGTTTCTCTGGCGGAAAACCTGCGTGTAAGCCTAGTGGGTTGATGATAAGTTACTGCAAGAGACACTGGTTGAGCGCATAGTGTACACTGAGCCAGACCCTAAGGATAAAATGAGCCGGGCGATCAGAGGCGCTGTTGTAGTATTATGCACTAAGAAATTCACTTATGGTGTCATCCTCAGACTATCGTGAAAAGCACGCTGGTATCTCTGTATTTCACCTAGGAATAAGTGGAAGGTCATCAGGTTTAATAAAAGTCACTTGTCAAGGTCACAGAGCTAATCATTTGCCAATTGAGGAATCGAATCAAAGCCCTCATTCTCAAATTCAGGGACTTTCCATTTAATTACAACCACTTATAATAACTGGCTGAATTCAAGATCAGGAAAGTATTCTGCAAACAGACATTACTGAAAATAAGAGAAATGCCATTTGTTTTTAAGTACTGCAAGTGGTATTTATGGAAACATTTCAATATAATCACAATAATAAATGTAAGATTAGTTTTAACTACGTTTCCATCGTAACCTTACTTGAAACAGCAAACCGTAAGGTCACTCTTTGATCATCTCAGCCCACAAGTGCTGGGTTAACAGAGCATATCCACGTTTCACGCCCCGGATGAGGGACGGCCTCCAGGCTGCAGGGCCTGTCCCGCTACAAAGCGGTCTAGCAGCAGAGCTGGCCACACGTCCCTTTCATCTAAGACAATGATTTCAGAACTGCCTCTTGTTTTAAGTTTTGGAGACAATATATAAACATATTTATAGATAACTCACATCTTATAAATATAATTTTTAAAAATGTTAAACAAAATAGTGTAAACTTATAAAAGTGGTATACATAAATACACTTGGTTTGGTGCAAAGTGCCACAGATAAACACTAAATACTTGTTGCTGGTGAACTTTCATCTTAAAGGCCACTATTTACTAAATCGTGAGATTCTACACAAAGAAAACAAAACTGGTATAAGTTAATAAAAGATACAGAGAAACAGCTTTCTTCTACGGCTCACATTTGCAGAGCCCAGGCCAGAAAGAAAGCTATGTAGCTTGGCCAATGAGAAGAGAAATCAGTTCCAACCGTCAAACAGATGCTTCTGTCTTTATTTCTTGTTCATATTATTACTATGAAAAATGCATCCAAATGCTGCGAGGGGCAACGGGAAACCAGACAAAGCATACCATCCTATGGCAGGCCATCTATGCGTCCCCAAACAGAGAACTCAGAGTCCACACCGTGGTCCCACAGGCACACCGTGGGGGGGGGGGGGACATGAAATTTCAAGGGAAACAGTAGTCAGTGTCCGTTGGACACCATGAAAACATCTATTTCCAAATATCTGACCTTTCCACCATTACATCATGCTACATTCCTTCTGATGATGTCATATCTTTGCAATGCTAGGTTTCCAACAGTTACTAGAATAAAAAGGAAGTTCATGCAAAAATCGATTTGGAACAGGAAAAGGGGACAGTGTCCAACATGAGAATCTGAACAGTGTCCAGGAGAAACACGCATCTCATTAGTAACTGAAGTGGTCATTTATATGAAGTTTTTAAAATTTCATTTTGTTTTAATAATTAAATTGCTTGGAAGTATTTTATAACTAAAAAATACGATTATTTCTTTTCACCTAGAGATACCATAAGAAACTGAGAAACTGAGGAGTCAATAAATCCCCCCAAATTGGGAACATTTAGTGTTATCTGTATGTCAAAGAACTAAAATTGCGTAGACTGTGGGAAAAAAGTATTTTTGTAAATTTCATATATTTTTTAATTTTTATGTTAAAAAATACTGACAGTATCTTCTCACCAAAATCTTTTTTTTTTTTTTTAATCACTTTTGGGGGGTTATACACATCTAATGAAGTTACCCACATTATTTGATGGAACTGGGTTTCCGGAGGGCCCCCACACTCGCCAAAGGCTGAGGTGCCCAGCCTTCCCCCCACCCCACACCCAGAGTGAGCACTGTCAGCCTGCACACTGGGGGCAGGGGACCGGGTGGGCCGTTCTGTGGGGAGTCTAGCCAGTCCCACAAACAGAAACGACCCGAGAAAGCAACCCTGAGCAGAGAGAACACAAACTCAAAAACCCTCAGAGCTAACAGAAGATACTGCACCCTTACCGAAAGTAAAAATCGCTTCAAAAGAGTTCAAAACATAAGAAAACAAAAACGATATAAAAACATAAAAGAATTCATGACAGTGAAATCTGATAACAAATGAAAAACTGGATAGAGGGGCTGGAGAATAAAAAGCGAGGAGGAGTTCTCCTTCCAAGTAGCAGCAAAGACAGAGATGGCAAATGGTCGAGAACAGTATAAAAAGTAGAGGACTATTCCAAGAGGTTCAGAACCAGGTGACGGCTGTCTCACCAAGAAAACGGAAGAAGAGGCAGAAGAGAAGGGAGGCAGCTTTCTTTTAAAACAAAGACAAGACCTTCCCAATCAAAGTGCCTGAGCTCTCACCACAATAAATGAAATAAAAGCTAAAAAATAAATAAATACCTAAACCAACTAGTAGCAAGGTAAGCATAACGGAGCAACACAGAATACCAAAAGACTCTCTGAAAGACTGGGGGGGGGGGGGGTCAGACAGCAGGAGGGAGGGAGGCCATGTTTTCCGCATCAGGCCTTACAGAATTAGGTATTTTTAATCTATGAGCACGTCAGACTTTGTTTAAAAAAAAAAAAAAAAAGATTTTAAGATAATTTTATCCAACTGTAGTCCATTCCAACTCAGGAAGAGTTACAGTCAACTAAATTCCTTCAACCCTGAGTTCTGAGCCTACTAATTATTTAACACAAACATAGTCTCTCCCCGTGTTCTCTTTGTTTCTTAGATAATTAAGGAAATCTGGAACTGGCAAATGCTAGAGGGAAGTCTCTCAAACATAGCTGAAGGTTCTCTTTCAATCTCCAGCAAACGAGCAACACAGTAAGACGGTAGGGTGCCTACGCCCGTATTCCAAAATATCAAGGCCAAGAATCCACTCCCCAAATTTCTCATTTCAAAAAATAATCTGAGACCAAAATAAAGGTTCAAATGAAGCAAAAAGGAGACAGAGGTTGAAATGAAGCAAAAAAAGAGAACAAATTGGATAGACACAAAAAGTCGCACACCTCTTAGAAACTGTGGTCTATGAGGCATTAATTTCTTCTCACAGCTATATTTCAAACCATATTTGAGGAGTAAACAACTGAGCTACTGATGTAAAAAAAGGCTCATTATTGTAATTATTGTAATGTCTGTTTTATTACAAATTAATATCTGTTTTATGGTCACCCAAAGCAATGTCATTTCATATGATCCGCCGCCCAATCTTCAGCAATACAGAATACAGTGTCTGCTGTGACATATTCCCAAATCCACACTTCCAGCAGTCCGCCCTGCTGACTTCCAGACCTCCAAATTCAGCTGCCGCCCGGACACGTGTGTACGTCCGTGTCTCTGAAGCTCTCAACTCGGCGTCCCCAAAGTGGACGGAGCTCACCATCTCCCTTCTCCAAACTGGCCCACCAGCACGTCTCAGCCACTACTGATCTTGAATAAATTTTCCGCACAAATGCAAAGTTTTCAGACCTGAAGACAAGAACCAACTGGTTTGTGAGGAAAAAATCTTACGACCTTGCAGTCACAAGCTTACCTGCGCCTTGACAGAGAGCGACTGCGCACCTTCACCCATTCGTTTCCCTCCACGCTAACGTCCAGTGCCATCTCCTGCTCACTGTCCCACACATGGTTAGATTCCCTCCATGCAGTAAGCAAGCTGGCCTCTTTCTAGAAATGGATTCTGGTAGCCACAGCTTTATGCCAGTGACCACTGCTGTCCAAAGAAGTCCCTCGGTTCCCATTCTTTAAAATGGGCTTTTACTGACCTGCTGCAGTAAGGGTCACACGCCAACTCTGTGGTTTTCCCTGCCCTGTCTGACTGCAGCTATTAGGAAGTCTGATGCCAGTGAAATGCCAGAACCACGTCGCATCGGTTTTTACACCCTGGGCAGTAGGTATACACTGACTACACGTGCCTGGCCTGAGACAAATATTTCCTAATCAACAACTGAGCTTTCATGATTGAAGAGCATCATTATAACATCAAATTGTTCACTGACGTACTGCGGCTTCGCCCTCAGTGCTGTGTATTCACCATGATCGTGTCTGTGTCCACAGAAGCCTCCGGTTTTCCTTGACCACAGACCCTGGATTCCGGGCCTGCTCCTTTTAGACCTCTTACTTAAGTTGCCAGCTGTTCCACAACCTTTGATCCTATGTTTTATTCTTATTTCTCTCCTAGCCAACTCTCCCAGACTTTCTCCAATAATGCTCAGAGGTCTGATTTTCATATTTCCCCAAAGACCGGGCTTTTCCTTTACTCTATCACCACTTTGTTTTAATGCATCGGAAGACGTCTCTTTCAAGGATCAAAGTCTTTTCTTAAACTACAAGGCTACAGTTATATCTTCATACGTGAGCAGAGTGACAGTAAAAAGAAATATATACAATCACTATGTGTAATGTGTTCAGAGCACAAAACCGCTGACCTTTTAAGGGAGGCTGAAATGACAAGAAGGCATTTAGGAGATGAAGAGAGCTTTATTTTATATAGTGAATTAAAGTTTAGTAGCATATAAAAAAACTTTATAATGTCATTCATACCTGACTGTGGGGCAGAGACATGATGACCATTCCTGACAAGTACACTACAGAGAAATAACAAATTCGAAAGAATTCTTAGTCTTTCAGGTGACGCTAAAGAAACAAACCGAGAAATGAAAATGATGACGACAGCAACTGAACTTATTAAACAGGTACTGCTTGCCGCGTGCTGCGCTGAGCATCGTACACGCATCGCCTCATCCAACGCTAACAGCCACGTGAGTGTGGTACCCGTGTTCAGACTGACAGGTTAACGGGGAGGCTGAGGCGGACACGGCTAAGGGCAGAACTGACAACTAAATCCTGACACAGACAGACATCACCTACACCAGAGCCCTGAAATCAATCAGATCACCCTCAAATGCCTCATATTAGGAAGTAGGCCGGAAACAGACCCTGATATCTTGAATCTTTAATTTTTTTTTAACTTTACTATTTACCATTTCCCGGCATGGAATTCTAGGCACATCTAGGCCTCAAACAATGTTAGATACTGTAGGGACTTTGGATGCAGACCAAAAAACAAACATAGAAACGATCATTAACAGATATTACACGGTAATTTTTTTTCCTATCGGTCCTATCTCCTAATTTCAAGTCAGATATTCCTTCTACATGAAAAACAATATCAAAAACTGGCAGAGAAGCACCAGGTTAATTAGATTTCCTATACGTACAAAAATGCTTTTTTCCCCTGGGGGGAGAACTGCCCATCAACTTTCAGTGGCACAAATAAACAAAAATGATAAACTGTGGTCACTTACACAGAATTCCTCCAGGAAAGGTTTGCAATAGGTGAGGTTCCTCAAACTAAATATCGGTCTTAAGACACAATGTAAATATATATCTGCAACGCTGTTACCAAGGTAGGGCTAATTAAAACACTATCCTGAAACAAGTCCGAACCCTTACTCGCCCATAAAACGTCGTCCACTTCACCTCTGAAGCTCCTGCTTGCAGGATGTGAAAATGTTTTTAAAGTCTTGCTATCTGAGCAACTACTTTTGTTTTTAACTGATTTCTGATGAAAACAAAAACTACCCGATGAGTCACCGCCCTGTGATGAAGTTTAAAATTGTGCTCTAATTACAGTATCTGTGTGAACAGCAGAGCAGTTCTATAGCACGGAGCATCAGGACACACTGATTGTCCCAACTCCTGCTGAGACTCTCTTAATTATAGATTTGTAGTCAGGCAGACGAGCCCAAGCCTTCTCCCCCCACTGTGCTGCTCACGTGCCGAAGCTCCCACACGGGAATGCAGAAGCGCTGTACGTCTGAGGAAGCCACGTTCCATCCGCGCAGTATTCGCATCACAAGTGACAAAGCTCAGACACGTGGCCATCACCCGTTACACACACAACCGTAAACCAGTTCAGGAAATGTTCACTGAGAAACTGGTCATAACGTAGGTTTCATGGAACTGCGACTCTAGCTATAACGCTGACCTAAAAAAAGTTTCCAACTTGAACTTCAGTCCAACGACAATCGTGCTTTCAAAGCAAATTACTTTTCTAACGCTGCAGGAAGATTAGAATAATTTTATACTCGGGTTGGTGAAATCATCAGCTAGGAAGTCATTCCAGGCAGCAGGCATTCAGTGAATGATTTTTAAATTAGGCACAATGAAACAATTTGCCAAATTCAAAAACTCGTATTGTTTTATGTCAAAGGTTTTCCAAGTTAAAAACCAAAGTACTGTTCTGAATACTTTCCCTTCACAAGAAACATCTCTTACAAGAACAACACTAAAGGACTGCCAAGTAATGTCGTCCTTGCAATGTCCGCAGGTTGATTCCACTAACTTAACTATAACCAATGCACGTCCAAACTAAACTTATGCATCCTGAGTTCTGGACAAAGAACTCTGGTCTGCCCCAACGACAGCCAAAATTAGTAAGGTTCCTGGGATCAGAGCTGCTGGTAGCACGCAGACATAATTTTAGAGGCGGCCATTAAAAACGGAGAGAGTGGGAACAGAAGTAAAGGTCCGGCAGGAAGGCCTTAGGGAAACTCTGGGCTGAGTTACTGCTGCAGATATCTCATCCCGGTTTCCCCATCAGTACAGCGTGGTATTCGCGTCATGGAACTGTGACGCGTTCTGGGCTTCACGGGAGCTGTGTAAGGGCTGAGCAGCTGATGTCGCCGTGGTCTGAACAGGCTGCTACCTGAAAGCAGAGAGAGGGAAGCGACGACGGGAAATGGCCTAAGCACGAATATGCAGAAGGGATGGCGAAGGCAACTCAACCGACACGCCTAGAGGTTCTCACTTCGAAAAGAGAAGCACTGGAGGGACGGAGTACGAGCTCAAGATCCTCTTTTTAATTAGCTCAGTCAATAAAAACACATTAAACATCATAAATAAAAACACGGAATGGTTCTGAATTATAACTTTTAGGAGAAATGAGCTTGGTAAAGACCCATGTGACCTCAGGGCTGCAGACTGGAGGAGAGCTCAGCAGACGGCCCACCCGCCCGTACAGGGTTAGGATTTCAAAGAACGCAAAGAGGAGGACAAGTGTCACTGCCCAGGGAGGGAATCAACCACGATTACCTCCCGAGCTCTATCGACACAAAACTGACTAAGAGCGATAAAAGAATTTACGGAGAATCCTGCCACTTCCCTGGTATCTTTCCAAGCCAGCCTCTTATCGGAATTCATCTCCCGCAATTTCCTGCCACAGAACTTTACGGCTCTCAAACAATACTGAACACATTCTAGAGTCTTCTGCATCCGGTGACAGGGAAGCCAGCCTCCGGAGGGCAAGACGTCTCCTCCACCTTTCTGTGTATTACTCGCAATGCACTAAAAATGCCCATCCGAGAGTTGGGTACGAAATCAGTGGCTTCCCATTTCTCTGCTCTTCAACCCTGCACAGATCTGGACTTGCACTTTAATATTGTTATCACTTTTTCTTGAATATTTGTCTATTTGTCTTATCTTACACATAAGCATATTCTATAAACGAACTAGGGTCACACGTAAATGTGCTATTTCTCTACATCCAGCGTGCTCCCAGGATGAACACCGTACAAATTCATTTAAAAAGCATGACTAAATTCATAGTAGGCTTTTTAATCATTCTGCATTTTCTTTACGCAACACATGCTCAACTACTATTATATATTTGAAGCCATTTACCTAATGTATCCAGCAAAATGTTTTTTCTATAGTAAGCTCTTAAGAAACAGCTAGAATTAAATTTCCATACTCTACACTGAAACAGCAAGTAAATAAAACAGACTGGTTAAATGATTGCTACGCTCCTAAGCCATTCCGTGTTTTCCTGTGCATTGTAAAAGTGTACCTGTCTACGTGGATTAGAGAAAATAATTAAAGACCTGAAAAATTCAAGATCTATAAAGAAAAACAGCAATCGGACAATATGGAAACAGGACACCTTATGAAACGGAACTAAAAACACAGACACAAAATAAAGACATGGATCAGATGAATGAACTACAGTCACAAGCACCGTAAGGATTATCTAGAGGGATCCACATCTAGCCTGCCTTACTCCCTGAAGCAAAAGATCACAGCCAAATATTATAAAATCCGATTTCTAAATGTAAAGTAGCAACTGCACGTGGCTCAGCGTTAAGTCCTTGGGGACTGTAAGACAGAAGGCAAAGACCCGCTCCATGACTTGCAGTTGCCACTGTGCAATGTCCTCTTCAACCTAATACCACTGTGAACATTCACAGCATTCACCTTCCCCAAATGTTAACACACAGCGGCCTTCACGTATTCTTCAACTCATCGGTGACAAATAGCATCAAAACACAGTTCTGTAGACAATGACGTTGATTTATTTATGACTGCTGCCTTAGGAGCACAGATCCGTGTACGTGTGGGAGAGCTTACTGTCACAACTTGATAAGGAAAAAGTGCACATCATTCCTAAGTTTTTACATTCCGTGGGGCTGAGCACCTACCAAGCAGTCACATTTACTCACTGACAACCGGAGTGTTAGGTTTGCTCCCAATCTTAGAGCATCATCTGCTTGCAGGACAGAGAACAAAGAAGAAGAACTGAGTACGTAGGAAGGCCCCCCACACTCTGCTCCGAAAGCCCGCCGGGCACCGGGCACAGTGGGGCAGAACGCAGACCGGGCGCGAAGGCCAGCTTTACTTCAGAGCCTGTTCTCCTTCCGGTGCTGTTATCTCCGGGACGAGCAACACATTCACGTGTCCGCTTGTTCACTTAACAAATTACCTGCTAAGGCCTTCTACTCCACGGAAGGCACTACTCTGCTGGTAAACAAGGCTCAGGACAGGAACAGGACAGACACGCGAGCCCTCGAAGAGCTTACAGGCTAGCGGGGAAGACACACTTAACAGGGAACTATTCACTTGAAACTGAGATGAGTGACAAACGCCAAAACCCACTGTGCTGTAACAGGGCACACTAGGCCTGACTGATGCAGGTTATGTGACAGCTTTCTCCTGGAAAGGCATCTCCTCATGTGTAAAGGTCACAGGCTGCAAAGACAGTGACTAGCTCACAGCACCCAACACTTTACGAGCGTGACTGCGACCACTCCTGCTCCCTTCCTAGGTCTTACTCTGAAGGTGGCTTCCAGCTAGCACGGATGTCCCTCACTTCCGCTGCAGGACTTACTTCCTGCCATTCTGTTAACATAACCAACAGCCAGGGATCCAAGCCTCTCAACTGCAAACCCTCGAAATGGAAGTCACAGTAAAGAAATTTAATAAGATCAGGACTTCGTCGATGAATCTTCCATTCTAGAAAAACACAGGTTCCCGCCCTCACATTACCTGGGATGTCATTAATTCTTTTCTTGGTATTTACCTTAACCCTGAAAAGTTTTAGAATTAAGATTAAAATGATAAAAATAAATGCAACCCATACTTAAGTCTTCACATGTTTATTATCTAAAGCATTTGTAACATTTAAGATTATCTGGCAAATTTAAGTATTTGAAGATTATCCTTTTGATGTCGACGGAAGAAAATACAGACAGGCACCCCCAACACACAAGATGGGTCAGAAGCAGCTGAATTTTTAAAAATCTCTAGCTTGTTCTAATGCACAGCCAGGTAGCCTAGTAGATATAATCACTGTGAATAACACACCTCTATACTTCCAGGCTAATATCACGGCTATACAATTTGGATAACATCACGTCTGATAGTGACCAAACATAAAATACTGAATTGTCCAAATGATCACTATACGGAGAATTCTTTCTTTTCCTAATAATCCAGTGTTAACATATATTCTACATACCTATACTTCGCAGTGGATAAAAAGCAAAGAGAATTTTACGTAATTGTAAGAACTAAGTGGATTCGGGGTTTTCTAAGCTTACCCTTCTATGTCACACTGCCTCTCTCATCCAAAACCTATAAAAGCCCAAGGCTTTTCTTCCAATATTTTATTAAAATTTGTCAAACATAATAGTCATGTGCCACATAACGACGTTCTAGTCAACGAGGGACTTCATAAACGACGGTGGTCTCATGAGAACGTTTCGGCTCCATTACAGTCTCATCAGCTATCATGGCATCATGGTGCCAAGACTGCGAAGATCAACAGGGCGGGGAGCTGAGCCTGGATTCGGACGAGGACGACTTGGAGGGTCTCCTCGAGGTGGCTCCTGAGAGCTGACTGCTGGACTTGCTGGAACTGGAAGGGGACACACGGCTGAAGAAGCAGCCAAAGGAAACTGCAGAGAAGAAAAGGAACCCCCAAGAAAATTCACCGTGAAGGGTTAGCGGAAGCTTCTGCAGACTTCGGCCAGCCCCTCAGAGCGCTGGAGAACATGGACCCCAACACCGCAAGGCTTTCACCAATGAGAGGAATGTTCACGATGCACGATCTGCTAACGAGCAAATCCATGACGGAAAAAGAAACGAACCAAGCAAACTGCCACGGGCGTATCTGTGAAGAGCGACACCAAAAAAAAGCTTAAAAAGTAGAAAATAAGCTAATTAAAAATAGGAAAAGCTTACAAATTAAAGATACAAAGCAAATATTTTTGTGCAACTGTACAGTGCGTTGTTTTCACCAAAGTGTTATTACGAGAAAGTTGAAAAGTTCTAAAAATTAAAACATTTATGACGCACAAAAGTTCCAGGAAGCTAAGGCTGACTGGCTACTGAAAGAAGAAAAGTGTTGATTCTGACGAAGTCAGTGTGGCTGAGAGTGCAGCGCTTGGAAAGCCTACGGAGTGCGTGCTCACAACGCTGGCCTCGACAGTCCCTCCGACGCACCTGAGCTACGTCCCGTCCCGCCGGGCCCATTGTCGCTAAATGCCCTACGGAGACGCGCCACGCTTCTCTTTCACACTCGTTCTCGCTGCGCCTTTTCCATGCTTAGAGATGTCTACACCCCAAACACCACGGCTGCAGCTGTCCGGGAGCGGGGGCCTGCGCCACGGAGCGGGGGTGCGGTCCGCCGTGCCAGCCGGGTGTGCGCAAGTGCCCTCTGGGCCGGTCACAGTGACACGGCTCTCAGAACATCTCCTCGTCTTCAAGCGACAGACGTCTGAGCTAACTAGAGTGGTATCTTTCTCACGGCCTTTCACTACAACTGCATTAGCAGAACAGAGCCGCCACAGGGAGGCAGCTCACAAGGCCCAGAATGCTATGATGCCATCTTTCTCTCTCTCGAGAATATCACAGTATTGTCACTTCCTGTGAGCACTTCTGCGACATAACCAGCCCAGGGAAAGACTGCTAGGTACACTCAAAGATGTTAGTGCCGTAAAAGCATTTAGAACCTCCTCCTCCTCCTCCTTCACGGGTGCTGTTAGCATGACTCACATGGTTTCAACCCAGTCTGCATACAGGCGAGCTGCAGTCCAAGAGCAGCTTCACACATCTGCACTTAAGAGGCGCAGCCCAGCTAAAATACGGCAATTTTCAGAACAGTCTCTTACTCTTTTCACTCTATAGGGGTTGTGATAGGTAAAAATAGCTGTATGAATGCCTCTTTCACGAATGAATCAGTTATACACCCAACACCTGTAATTTTTCTAAAAGAGTTTTTAAATTAGCTGCTAACTGAAACTTGGCCTGTTATACTAATAACTTTTTACCTCTTCCGTCACTTTTTACATATTTTATACATTAGCCAATGTTGCGATTAATGCTCAAGTTAAATGTTAATCATTTCGTTATTTCTGCATTTTATTCTAACTACCTGAGAATTCAATTACATCAGCCAATACTCTCTCAGCAGAATGAAAAGTTCAGAGAATCCACATTTTGTTTTATTAGAAGTTATTTTAATTATTTTCTTCTACTTATCTTGGGTTTTGTTCGCTGTCTTTAATTTTTTAAAATTTTAATTCATTAGAAAATTAAAGTTTTTTGAAAAAAATATTTATAGGTACAAATTTCCTGTAAACACTGCTTTTGCTTCATCTCACAACTTTTATGTTGTGTTTTCATTATCATTTAGTTAAAATACTTTCTAATTTCTCTTGCAACATCTCTTGACCAATAAATTATATAAGAAGTATGTTTGTTGTTCAAATTCCACATTATTTCGAGGTTTAAATCCATTCTGGTCAGAGCTCATACTCTGCATAATTTCAGTATGCTCCACTTTATGGCCTAGAATATGTTTTATTCTGGTGACTATTCCATGTGTACCTGAAAAGACCGTGAATTTGTCAGTATGTTTTATAAACACCAAGGAGGTCAAGGTGGCAGATAACGTTCAGATCTCCTAAGTCTTTGATGATTTTTTAGCTCAATTTATCAACTGTTGAAAAAGCTGTTAAAATCTCCCTCTGATTGGGAAATTGTCTATTTCTGCATTTAGTCAATTCTCAGGTCACGCAGTAAGGACTATGTTACTAAGGGACTGTATGAAGTGGGCATCTGAGACGGTTACATTTTCTTGCTAGACTGACGTCTATCATTATAAAATATCCCCTTTACCTGAGTACACACTGGAATAAAAACGGGGACCGCCAACATCCTTGGCGTGCTTTTTCCTCTTGAAATCTATTTTATGTTATTATAGTCATTCCAACCTTCTGCTCACTGTTTTCTTGATATAACTTTTTCCATCTATTTACTTTCAATCTACCTCTACCTTTCTCTTTAAACTTTCTGTTGGGAAAATTTAAAGTTAACTGCAGGTTATACACCTCACAGTATCTAGCTGAGCCTTTTTGGTTTTCAGGTCCATGTGACAATCTCTGCTTTTTCACTGGAGTGTTCCTCTACCGCTATTTAATGCAATTACTGATACAGATTAGGTGTGGCTCTACCAACTTTGTCACTGGCTTTCGATCTGTGACCTATTTCTGTTCCTCTTCTTCCCCTCCCAACTTTTACAACAGACTATTTCAACATACCTTATAATTCCACTTTATTTTCCCTACTGTCTTTGTACCTATGCTCCTTTGCATTATGTTTTGAGTGGTTGGTCCAGTGATTAAAAATATAAATCTTTAACTTTTCAAGGTGTACTCACAATTAATATTTTACTACTTCACATAATATGTAGTAACCACATAGGTCCATAATTACACACGTGTAGGTTAAAAACTCCACAGGACAATGCCCTCCCCCCATACACTTTATGTTACTAAGAAATGAAGACAGAAAAAAGATCCCCCAAACACACCAAAATGTCTTTTCTATTATCCAGAGAATTTACTATCCCTGGGGTTCATCATTTCTAGATACCAGCTTTGCATCTGCTCTCATGTCTCCTCAGCCTGAACAATTCCCCTGTAGCATTTCTGCTATGCAGGCCTGCTGATAACGACTGCTCTTAGTTACCTTTTATCTCAAAATGGCTTTATTTCATCTCCATTTTGAAGATATTTTCAATAGTTATAGAATTCAGGTTGACAATTTTTTGCTCTAGCATTTAAAAGGTAGTTTACTTTATTCCGGCCTCCCTGCTTTGGTAAGTCAGCCTTCAACTGCATCGTTGTTCCTCTACACATCACGTGTCACTCTTTCTCTTGCTGCTTTAAGACCAGTCCTTTTTACCCTGATGTACCACAGTCGCCTCCCTTGTGTTTGTTTTCACTGTTGTGTGATAAGCATCTTGAATCTGTAAATTTATATCTTTCAACAAATCTGAGATTCTGTGCTATTACCTCAAGTACCTTTCGGTCTCATTTGCTCTCTCTTCTGTCTGGGTCTCTAAGAACACGTAAGACCATTTTATAGGCTATTCCCTGTTGCCTCTATTTTGTCCCTCTTCCTGTCGTTTACAACAGATAGTTGCTATTGCTCTGTCTTCAAATCTGCATACTCCTTCCTTAGCAGTTAAAGCCATCCAGTAAAATTTTCATTTCAGGTATTCTATTTTCAGTTAAAAAATTTCCATTTGGTCCTCTTTTATTGTTTCTACTTCTCTGCTAGAATTTTCTATTTGTATTTTGTCTTCCTTTATGAGAATCATTGTAACAGCTAAAATACCTGTCTTGTTAGTTCCAACATCTGGAGGCTGGTATGAGTTGATTTTCTTTTCAGGTTTTACTTTTAAAAGTGTATGCTGATTCCAAATTCTGTCTTCTTCCAAAGGTTTATTTTTATGTTAGTAGGGGCTTTCTTGATTCAGTTCAGAACTGAGAACTTTGATTCCTGACCGCCAGGTCTGGCCTCACTTCAGATCTGCAGTTAAGGTCTCCTTTAAGTCTGTGCTGAGTGTGTGATTCAAGGGTCAGAATCTGGGGATCCTTTCTGTCTCTTCCTTCCTGGATTCCACTTTCTCCATCAACAGGGATTTCCCCAAGGTTGGAATTAATGCCACTGACTGTCCTTGACCCCAGGCTAAAAGCCAGGCAAACAAACACTCACTGCATAAACTTCCCTCCTCCCAGAGCTAACTCCATCCCAGCTCCGCCTGTCTTCATTCCCCAGTGCCCTGGGCCTTGTAGTAGCCTTGAACTATACACACACTTTTGAGTGGCTTTCTGCAGGTCAGATAGGAATTTATTCATTCAGTGCTGGAATTAAAAGGCCTCGAGTTCCTACGTTTTTCCAGAGGGATAGCCATGAAACCGTATTCAAATCGGCAGGCAGTATGGCCCTGGTTCTAGTTACTATACTATCGCTTGTTCTTCCTGCCACCTGGGGACAGTTCCAGCTTTTAGCCTCTTTCATAGGTGGTATAGCCTACCCCAAAGCCCAGTGTATTTGGGCAAAACTGCCTCTGGCGCTCGGAGTCACTTTCCTGGCCATCCAGGCCTTTAATCATCTCAGGACTGAGCGAGTTTTCCACTTTGGTCCTTGCTTGGAAAAGAATGTGGAAGAGCCTAATGGGATCCAAAACACAGACTGGGCACTTGGAAATTTTGTAGAAGACACAAACGATATGATTTAAGAGGGTACTGGTGGTCCTCATTTGTAGAATGAAATTTCTTGTGACTATAAAAAGTCCTTCAAAAGGTTTAGGGTTTTGTTTAACCATAAAAGACTCATGTGCTCAGATTTTACTGAATCCTCATTACATATTTATATAAAATAATGCTTCAAGTAGGTTATGCAATCAGACCAACAGAAATGGCAACTCAATCGGGGAAAACCTCACAAGAAAAACTGAAATCTTTCTGATAACTTTTTCTCACTTAATGAAGTTTAGTAAATTATAAAACTTTTCCTCCCCAAATTAGTAGGAAATGGAATTTTCAGAAGGCCAAGAATAAGCAGTGTTTTTGGATGAAGCTTAAGAGTGTTTGGATTAAGAGGTAATAAGCTTTTTAACAGGGGAGAAAAATTAGTGAATTTATGTATGAAAGTTACATTTAAAATGACAATGACAATATAAATTTCAAAGTTTACTATAAATAGAATTATCTTTTTCTGGTAAATTCAAAATATATTATAGTTCCTTTTTAAGCCCCAAATCTTCAAGAGTTCTTAAAGGAATCGTGAGGTTTTGGATGTGGTTCCATAGTGTAGCTGTTAGCATGTCTGCTTTACACGCAGAAGGTCCTGGGTTCGAGCCACAGTCCATGGTCCATGGCCACGCCACCCTGAACAAGCCCGATGTCTGATGTTGGAAGCTAAGCAGGGTCGGGCCTAGTTAGTACTTGGATGGGAGACTACCTAGGAAGAGCAGGTGCTGTAGGCATTAGTGTAATAATAATAAATTTTTTTTTAAAAGAAATCATAAAGTTTCACCTAAGTGCTTAATATTTTGTACTGTCCAATCTTGAATCCTTTACCTAAACTGTGATCCCAGGCTGAACCTGTTCTCTCATGTCAGAGTTCAAAGGATCATGAAACAACTTTAGATTTGTATATTTAAGCTTAGTTAAGTTACAAAAGTATTTTCCAACTGCCTCCCCAAAATTCACAAAGATTAGTATTCGATTTAGTATTCCATTAAATAATCCCAACTTAGCCAACCTTGTATCTCCAAATTAAAACTTAAGAAACTGCTATATACCAATACTGTCTACCGTAAACTTCCACACCTTAACAGTAAATAACATAAATAAAATATTTGGGAAAGGACTACAAAAATTATTCAAAACTTTAGCTTAGCTGCGCATGTTTTTTTTAAAATAATAAATCTCCTCTGACTCTATAATTCCATAAAGGCTAACTGTGATAGCAAAGTACTATGCTTAATTTTAATTTGTACTTTCTATTAAAATACTGGAAACATTTCTCCATCTCGCCCACTTTGAGTAATAATGATTCAGGACTTTCCAAATCCTGTTTCTAATAGCCATCTTTAGTCATTTCTCCTACACCTCACCCTTATTCCTGCTGACCGTTAGCCTGTTAGTGTTCTTTCCTGAAGATACGCAGAAGTCTCACTAAAACCCTCTTTTTTCTCATGCAGTATACTATTCAAAACTACAACCTACATCTCCTATGGGCATGTGCTGAAGGTCAAAATTAATTTCAAGGACAAAAAACAAATGGCTGGGAGATCAAAGCAGAGTAAACCACGCACAGTGTAGAACAGTGAGCTGACAGCTGGGAGTACCGTGCCGGGCCGCACTATGCACGGGGGGGGGGGGGTGGTGGTCCCGCGGGGGTGGTGTGTGTGTGTGTGTGTGTGTGTGTGTGTGTGTGTGTGTAGGGGGGTCCACTCTACGCACCAGCATTCACTGGCTGAGCGTGCATGACAGCAGTCAGAGCACAGAAAAACATGCATGCTGGCAGTTTATCATAACGCACTTATAAGTACATTTTAAAAGGAAAATACTGCAGAGACAAGCATTAAAAGAACTGGCCCTGAGCAGAGCAGCATCCAACAGCACATAGGATGGCTACATGCTTTATTCCCATACTCACATTACCTCACCTATCATCTCCCTATACTAATTCTTGCTCATTATTCAATTACCTAAATTACTGATTAAAGCTCCAAATTAGAAAGGTGAACTGAACAAATGCACAGGTAACTTACTGAGCTGACAGTAAGAAACTAAGAAGAGTTTTAAACTTGTGGTAGATGTTTAAGTTCGGAAGTGTAAAACAGAAAAAGAGCTTTAATTAGCTTGAAACGCTGTTCATCAGTGGCCACAAAACTTTCCAACGACATTTAAGAATATTAAATCTCTCTTAAGTGAGCAAGTAACTCTACGAGGCGGCGAGAAAAAATAAAATCAACATTTTGAGTCTACAAAAGCATAAAGGGCACATCTTGGGGTAGTTTTCTATTCCCCAAAGATTTACTGAAAACAAAGCTGACAACAAACAGCTGGAAAAAGGCAAGTTAATTTTCTTCACCTCATGTCTTCCCCACAGATAACCGAGGGCAGTGGAGCTGCTTAAAACGCCTTTAATTGAGCGCTGTCACGGGGAGGAAGAGCCAACTGTGGAACCAGTACTTTCCATATCAAACAAAGCAGGTAATTAAGAGCCTTTCTGGCACCATCCCTTATCGCCCCACTCCAGGACGACTGCTGACTTCCCTGGAGGCAGCTTGCGGTTACCACAAAGCCGGCCGGGCTTCGGGGTCACATTCACCTCTTTCTTACCCAAGCGCGTTTTCAGCTCAGTCAGACACCTATAATCACACCCGAGGAGACTATCATGCTAATGCTCAGGCCGGCCTGCCTGGGAAGGGGTTTCCCCTCCTCCCGGCCCAGATGATTGCCTTCCATTTGAGTTTCAAGTCGTGAGAGTTCACTTCGTTTTGATTACATAGCAATTAGATATGCAAATGAGCAAGATCCGGAAAAATACTTTTTCAAACCTCAGATTGTGAGCAATCAGGCCCATTCTCTCCTCTTGTATATACAAGCAGCTCATTAAACAACTATTGTCTAAAAAGCATCTCTGCCTCCAACGCCTTGGATTTTCTTAAATGCGAAAAACATTTCAAATACATCCCCGGAACACATCTCTGGCCAACCCAGTTCGGGTGTATGTGCGTGCACGGCGGGGAGGCATGGGACGTGGCCAAAGGAAAGCACCCACCCTAATTCGCATTGTTCAGGGTTGCTTCACAGCGTGCCCAGGAATCTGTTTTAAATTTTTTTAAAGTACAGGTTAAAACTTTCTACTAAATGCTACCTGGTATTAACACAAATTATCGCCAAGTATTCCTAAACCTTCCAACCATTTGCACGAGAAACCCTTTGTTTCACAAGCCGTGTGCAGCTGTTAGTGTGAAGAACAATGCACACTCCGGCGGGGGGGCAGGTAAAGACATAAGCACTGGAGAAGATCTAAGCTGTTACCTCTGTCTGCGGGGTGACTGCAAAGACGAACGCGGCCACCCAGCTGTCACACAATGCACTCACGCTGTCTGCACCCTGGCAATCCACTTCACTTTCTGGCCTTAAATTTCAACTTTGCTTCTAAACCTCAAGTCTTATGCAGTTAACTTATAACGTTCCAGCTGGCTTTTCTTTTTTGAAATTTAATTCATGTGTCAGTTGTTTCAGTAAAAATTTCAGGTGTTTCTTCTGCATTATTTATTTGATCCCCTGTACTTCGGGAAGTTCAAGAAACGGGCTGACCGAAACTCTGTGGGAAAAGAACACAATTTTCTAACAGGCACCAGTTATGTCCGCGCTTGATTACATGCATCGAAAACAGAAGT
Source organism: Cynopterus sphinx (assembly GCA_030015415.1). Lineage (NCBI taxonomy): Eukaryota > Metazoa > Chordata > Mammalia > Chiroptera > Pteropodidae > Cynopterus > Cynopterus sphinx. Next base: position 128,649,861 of record CM057386.1, on the reverse strand, counting down.
CACTGCTCTCAGGGAATGCGCGCTGGGTACGAATGTGGCTAAAGATGAAGCTGTCCCTGCAGAGACGCAGTGCCTGGCCACTGGGCAGAGGGGACTGGTGAGGCAGGACGAAGCAGCGGGGCGCCGAGACCACAGGAACCTTCCAGGAGGTCCCCAGCCCTCGCCACATCCCCTGCACCGCAGGAAGGCATGCACCTGCTCACACGGCCCCACCTGGGACTCTCCGCCAGGTGCACGCACACGTCCTTCTGGAATCCGTGCTCTAAGAACTCTGAGACAATTCTTAGAAACCACGATCACGTCACTCCTGATTGAAACCTGCCACCGCCTGCAGATGCTCTTCAGAAAGTCCCACTTCTTCCCGGGCCACGCAGAGGGATGTGGACAGACGCCTCCCCAAGGATGCTCTCTACCCTTCTCTTCTCCCCCGACATGGCCTGCCATCCTCGGACAGTTTGATCTCATTCCTATCGGGGACCTTTGCACTTGTTCTTGTTTCACCCTGAAACATTCAGCCTTCAAAGCTTCCCACGTCCATCTCCTTGTCACCGATTAGATGTCACCTCACACAGCCCTTCTTGGCCACCCTAGTTAAAAGCACTCCCCACTGGTCCCACTTATCACATCGCCTCACGTCATTCTTTTCATGGTACTTATCAGTATCTGAAATTGTCCTGTTTACTTACCTATTTTCTGTCTTCCTCTCTAAGCTTCATGAGGACTAGAACCTCCACTCTTTGTGTCTTACCCAGAGTAAGGAAATCAAAAGAAAAAAAACTTACTAAATTATTTAATAAACTTTGAAAGGTAGAGGAAATATTCTAAGTGGAAAAAAAGCATGTGAATAAACCCATGGGGACAAGAACAACGGCCTAGTTTTTTAGAAGGTGCTGAGATGGGATGGAAAACATAGAAAATACTGAAAAAAGAAAACACTTTTATGGAGGAAATAATAAATCTGTGCATAATTCTCCATTTAAGGTTAAGTGAAATGTGCACTGTCATGATGCCGATGACACAAGACCACACGTCTGGGCACGGCAATGTCACCGCCACTGCTTTGAAGCCTCTTTCATCAAGCCTGGCACGCCATCAAAATGGAACCTGGTCGTCTTTGCCAGCTCGATGAAGTGTTTTCCCTTTTTATCTAATCATTTCATCAAAGGCGAACCCCACCAAGACGATGAGCCTCTGACAGTATTCACAGCTTTATTACCAATAAAGTTCACTTGCTGTGTCCAGATGAGGTCTGGCCTATCTACTGCAAATTGTTTCACCATAAATCATAGATGTAGGTGAATGTGGATAAAAGTCCAAGTATTTTTTTCTTTACCACTGAGCAAACTAATAAAGAGCATAAATCAAATCCTATAAACAAGCAGGAGATTAAGTACCAGAGGACAGAATGTTTCTCTGGCGTATACACATTTTTCCATAGCGTGTTTTCTCCCAAGTATACAAACGTTAGTTCTCATTGTGAGAGCAGCAGCACTTTGAAACAAACATAAAGCTTTTAAGTTCATATCTAAAATTTCCTAGGTCCATAGTATCACTGCATAACAAATCTCACGACAGCCGAAACAAAAGCAGATTTAATGATGATGTTGTTTTCTAGAAGAAAGTTGACTAAACACCGAAAGCAAGGCCAGATTCCACCCACACCAGGCCACTCCGGAAGTGAATGGACACAAAGTGTAGCCAAAACCGCCCGGGCAAACTGAAACTTGCTGTCGTCACCCTGTCAAGAGCTACATTAAGAAACACTCAGCACGCCACCAAACTGCGAAGGCAACTGATTTAGAATCACCATACACGGTCTCTGGATGTGCGCGAATGGTCGGTTCCACGCATCTTTTTTTTTTCTTAGTGGAGAACCAGGAAAGAGTCCATCAGCACACGAGCACGCACACGCGAACTCAAACGGGCCAAAAGAAGACATAAAAATATGTGGTTCACGGATTTTCACCCAAAAATCCTAATGAAATTCAAAACACCAAAATAAACTCTATTCGCTACGGGTGTCCCTGCTGTCATCTAAGGAATCAGTCTCTTTCTAAGGCTCTGAGTGTCCGGATCGCTACCGAGGACTGCCGTTTGCAGCGGGAGCTTTGCGAACATGTCTGCAGGGCGTGAGCCTGGGTCGCGGTCACCGCGCAGTCGAGGGCAGGACGGGCTTCAGACGTCAAGTGGATTAATTCACTGTCAATTAATTCGTGAGGAATTCGGCACCATCGCCTGCGTTCAAACGGGCAGCGCCTCCTCCCTGAGCCCTGCGTGAGGGACCCCAGAGCCCGCCAACCCTCTCCGGCGGCCGGGACCAGGACCACGGGGAGGCTGGCACCTGCGGCCTCCGCGTCCCCCGCCCGCGGGCCTGGAACGACTCGCGACCGTGACCGGGCGTGAAGGTGCGCGGACAGCCCGCTCGGGGCGGGGGCAGGACAGGCGCCGCACACCGCAGGGACGGACAAGCGCACACAGAAGGGGGTCGATGGCGCTGAAAGGGCAGACAGAGGCGAGGAGGAGGGTGCGGGGACTGACCGCGCAGCTCTCACAACTTGCCTACAGGTGCGATGTTTAATTATTTTCAAAGTGACTTAAAAACACGAGAGCGGGAGTCTGGGGCAGCACTGATGGCTGGCGGTGCCAAAGGGAACGTCAGCATCCAGGTAGATACACATGGAACAGACCGGACCTTACCAGCCCGAAATATGCAAATCGACAGAGTATTTTGATCTCCCTGAAAAAACGGTATCTCCAATGTTGGAGAAGATTCAAATACGAAGATTTTCATTACCTGCGAGGGGGCCTACCATGTTAGAGTGGCTTTATGTACTAATTTTGTTAACAGACTTTCAACGGACCATTAAGCACGTCTATAAATTTATCCTAATAACGACATGCATGGATGTTAAAGAATACTGACTTTCATAGTAAAAGCAATTTAAAAAGTACATCTGAGTTTTTATGGTCACAAATATAATCTCAAGTAACATAAATCAGGCAACAAAATTATTGGCTCAAAATATGTATAAACATAGAAATAACACCTCTAAATGGGGAAGATTATGATTTTTAAAAAAATACCAGTACTAATTTTTCTACACTACACATAGAAGCCTTTCACAGGAAGAAAAAAATTATTTCTTTCAAAGCTGTGATGTCTTTTAAACTTTTAAGCATTTTATAGCATTCTGTGGCTACATCTCCATGATCCTATTACCCATTTTCAAGCGTCCTTATATTTCCAATCACTCACTTGTTTCTTATTATTTAATAATCTCTTAATTTAAGTGAACAGTTATTAGTCAAAAATTAACCTTATTAGTTACAAAGCTAAAATTATACAAAACTTTCTTCACAGCAGATTCTTAAAAATAATATTTTTTCATGAGAAGTGATGAGTCCTCTGTATTTAGAATACTTTACAGGTATTTGAATTTGGCCAAAATTTTGTTAAAAAACTTAAGATTTTTTAAAACATTCCTAACTATCTACCATAATTTTTATTTACTCTAAGTATCAAATAATTTACAAAATGAATCATTTCAACAATGTGATATTCACAGTTTTAATTTTTTTGGACCCACATGGTGCGATATCATCTTAGTCCTATGATAATCTATGACTTTTAAAAAATTAAAAATTATACATGCCTTTAAAAGCAAGAGTTAACAATTATACATGATTTAAAATAAAAAATAACATGTTTTTAAATAAAGAGCGAAAATATAATTTCTTTAAATAGTGCTCTTTCATAACTGAGGAAGTAAACAGAGAAATAAACTAAAATTGATTAGGATGGCTCACTACACGCTTATGAAATGGCCTAAAAATTTGTCATTAATATGACTGAGAAAATAGTTCCAATCCAAGTGTCTTGTTAAAAAATTTTTGAAAATCAGCTGATGCAGCATAATGATGTCCGGATAAGCAACATTACACCACTAATTCTGTCAACAGAGAGGTGAGCCCTCTCAGAAGAAAATGTGTTTCATACAACACCACGACAGGTGCTCCAATATTCCTCAACTACACTGACTGCAATCCAATCAGACTTAATTTTAAAAGGCTCATTAACAGCATCTAGTGACAAAATGGACTCCTTTTTCGCTGAAACTCATGTCTCATTTCATTAGACACGGACAATTAACTCATCTTGGTATCAGATCTATGGCAGAGTAACCAGCTTAAGTTTCACAGGTTAAACTTACCAAAGAAAACAGGTTTATTTTCACTGGATCTATCCTCCCCACTCCCACAGAGTATCTCACTAATTTTAATAATTGTGCTTTAAAATAAATTGCAGAATTTCTATTTCGAATCCTTCTGACCATCCTGAACAACGGATGTGGGCAAAGCCGTGACCTTGCTCCGCATGAGCGTGTGGAGACGCTGCCCCTTGACACCTCCTGAGACACTGAGTCCGCGGTGGACATGTCGCCAGGAGAACGGAAAAGCCAATATTCCAGAATGAATTTCATTTTAAAAGCACATCGCAAAACTTGGGGGTGAGAAGCGTGAACGGGTGGGGAGCTGGTTCCCGCGATGGCGGGCGGGCGGACCAGCTGAGGTGCCCCTGCCGCAAGCCCGGAGGTCAAGGGTGTCCGAGAAACGCTCAGCGCTCCCGCCGGACAATTCCGTCTGCCGACAGGAAACCTTTAAATAGGGCTAACCCTGTTTCTTTTTAAAAATTCCATTTCTCTCATAACTTTATTAGATTTCACAAAAGGCTTGGTCTATGACGGCCTAAATTTTTGTCATAATGGTTTTTATTGCAGATCATTTAAAAAGCACAATTTAAACTCTTAAATTGATTTAAACTCTTCCAGAAAGGTAGACCTTCCTTTCCTTTTAAAAGAATTCAGTGTCATGCCCCATTACATTTTTAAAAATCTAACGCTGCTTGGGAATTAGTTTACAGTTAGAGTAGGATGCCTTTATAACATAAGGCCTGTCCAAGGCTCTAAGCTTTAAGAGAATATGTTTGTTTTGAATTCAAAGCAGAATTAAGATCAAAGGATTTAAGTTTCAAAGATACAGATTTCATCTCACCACAGGAAGAACTTTCTAAGCAAAGCTAAGACTTGGTCACTTGTTTGTGGCCTTTGGTCTCTTCCCCTTCTGCCCATTCCTTCTTACCAATCTTTTTAAAACAATGCGTAATTCCTTATCTTAAAAACATAAAAGTGCCAAAGTGCTTTCAAAACAAAAAAAAATTAAGCAGAGTATTCAAAGCCCTGTCTTCTCAGACGCAGCCTTGTCTTGAAGGACCCACAGCTCTTCCCCAGCATAGCTCCTAAGTGCCACTGCAGCCCGCCGCGCACCAGCATGAAGACCTCACTGGCTGGTCCTAGCTCTAACGTCCACTCATCTGTCCTGTGAGTTTCGACTCCAGGCCAATCCTGCCGAGCCCTCCTGAGAATCCCCAACACTGAAAAGAACTCACCTCTTCCTGGACTCCACAGCACAACGTGTAACATCTGCTGTAGCACTCACCGCACTGGGTATTAATTATTGTCAATAAATCGATCTCCCGGGGGGGTGGGGGGAGGTCCCTGAGAGTAAAGATCACAGGCATTCAACAATATCTGCTGCCAGAGAAGGGAATAAATCCACTATGGCAGGAGGGAACAGAAACCGAGTAACCGTTTGCAGCATAGGAACTAAAACATCACACAATCAAATATCGCGAGGACGTTAACAAGGTTCCTCCCCAACCAGATTACATGCTACTATAATTTTCATAATTACTCTCCAAAAGAGCGACTGATCTGTTTTCATGAATAACATATTCAACTAGATTCATGGAAATATGTCAGTTATACAATTAACACTTTAAGAGAGAATCTGCAATGCACTGAGTCACAGGTACCAATGGCGGGGGTGGGGGGGCATAGGGCAAGGCTGGGGTATGGAGAGAGAAAAGTATTTCCACAGGGCACAGCCTTTCTCAGCTAGGGATTCCACAAGAGAATCAAGCCTGAAAGCCCAGCCTGAGGCATGGACTACATATAATGGAGTCCTCTCCCACATCTACAATGTAATAACTCATCATGAACCTCTCGGTAAAACTGAAAAAGTGGTCCACATGAGGAACCCCAGCTGAAACAAAGCTGTGTAAACTAACAGAAAATCACAGTACTTCTCCTCCTGAAAATATTTTAAATAGTAATTAGTTTCTTAGGCCCCACCAGAAATTTATTACAATTGTGCACCTCAAGCCCAGTTATAATACCATTTCAAGCATGTCTAATTGTTATTTATAAAAGGGCCTGATGGGAAAATAAGAAATATATGGCAAACAAATGACTAACTGGGAAACCAGAGATGTTTACAGTCTTCACAAGAGCAATGGCTTTCCAAAACACACACACCCCCCACAAATATACTTGTGGAATACCTTCTTTACTTATTTTTACTCCTATGGCACGTGGTCTTCCTAGGCCATCTCTCACCCAAGGACTAACCAGGCCCGACCCTGCTTAGCTTCCGAGATCAGATGCGATCGGACACGTTCAGGGTGGCATGGCCGAAGACTGGATGGAATACCTTCTCTAAAAGTGCCTTCATAATACATAAAAGTTCAAATATGTTGGTGAATCTGTTGAGAAACTGGTACTCTCACTCATTATGCATGGTAACGCTAAGTAAGAATCCCCAGAAAGAGGAATTTAGCACCAGCTCGCAAGGTTACGTTGCAATAGCACTTCCAGAACTCTAACCGAAAGGTAAACTAGCAAGTGCACGTGAAGGTGCAAAGTCATCCCACGCAGCGCTCCACGTTTAACGAGAGAAGCCTAGAATCAATGCAGACGGCCGTGAGCAGAAGGGAAGTGTGGGGACCGTCTATGTCACGTCCACACAGCGAATGCGGCAAAGTCAGTAACAGGGATGAAGACTGAGTCTGTCTACTCCCATGAAGGGATCTCAACGGTGTACCGTTAAGTAAAAAAAAAAAAGAAAAAAAGTGTGTGTATGTAAATGTACATATAAACTAAGCAAGATGTAGAAAAATGTAAATTATGCAACGATCTACGAAAGGAGTGAGAAATCACACACATGCACAACACGTAATTGTCATACTTATGCAACTTTTTATGTCAAATAAAAAAGAAAGGATAAACCAAAAACTAAATAAAAGCACTTAAATAGCAAGGGGAAAACAGACAAAAGAACCCGGGATAAAAGCCAGATTTCTCTGAAAATTTCCTACTGTGTACATTTGACTTTGGAACCATGTCAACATTTTACAAGCAACAGGTAATTTAAGCAATTCTTAAAACTAAAAAACCAAGTGCGGCAAACGAGCTTGAACGTGGACCCATATGAAGACGTAACTGTTACGCACCATAAAACCACTGTTTTAAAAGATAGTAATTTGCATCCCAGGTGAAACATACTCTAGAAACAACAAAACTGAGCACCGACGGTTTTCGCTGGCAGTGTTGTTGGCCGCGGTGCTCGTACTGTTAGCCTGCCACGTCTTGTGTGTCTCAGAGCAGAGGTCCCCAGCCCCTGGGCTGCGGGTGGTACCTGTGAGGAACCAGGCCGCACACCAGGAGGTGAGCTGAAGGCTGGCGAATGAAGCACCATCCGTATCTGCAGCCACGCCCCAGCATCACCTCCTCAGCACCGCCTCAGATCACCAGGCATTAGCTTCTTAGAGGACTATCTATAAGGCTCTTTCCAAACAGGCTGGGGGCTATTTTAGAATAAAGTAAATGAATCATTATTTTTATGTCCTTAGCAACCAGAATTTCCAATGGGAAAGAAAAAAATACAAACACAAGATCAATTTAAATGAAACACTAGTCTTGATTCTGAATAAGACTGAACTTGTAAAAATATGTCCATATGCCCGTGTGTGTGCGTGCGTGCGTGCGTGTGTGTGTACCTCCTAGCTCTGTGTTGATAAAGTCCACAAATAATGAGCATCTCTGGAGGACAGAAAGCAGCCTCTAAGTACTATTTTTCACTAACAGTAACCAGGGTCTCAAAGAAATGGCTGATTCCGATTCTGGGGAAGAAATTTTACAAGATGAGCCTCGACTATCACATCACAACAGAAAGCAAGGCTTCTGGCCCCAACTACTGGGATTATGTCAAAAAAAATTAGCAGTGAACCGGAAGAGACTCCCAGAGGCCAAACAACAGAATCATTAGTTAAAAACATTAACTGTAAAGAACTGAAACACATCAAAACTGTTTAAATGCACTCGTGATGATACTCGAAAGAACACAAAACACTCTTTCTTCACCTCCATCTCTTTTTCTCCTAAGAACCAACTCACTATTGTAAAAGTAGTAATGAAAACCTGAACATTTATTCAGTCTTTCCTATAAAAGTAAATCTAGCTAATACTAATGGAAAAAAAAAAAAACAGCAGAACAGAGCTAGTTTACAACCCCTACCGCAATAGAGAGCCTAAAAGACAATCACCGACGACTGCTGAAATCACAGCCAGAGAGGCAGTTCCGGACCACGGCCCACCCCACAACACCACTTGCTTTTCGGAAAAGTCCTTCAAAAGGAAGAAGAAAAAGAGGAAGGGAGGGCAGGAGATCCGAATGTGACTAAGCCTTTCTTGCTACCGATTTACAAGAAACGGGGAACGGTGTTGAACTCCACCATGAAAACAGAGTCGGAAAAACCCACAGGAATTCTTCAGCCAGGGAGTTCAGCTCCTTTAGAAATAAGGTCCAGGGTCGACGGGAGAACGACGTAAGGGCGCTGTCGACGGCAACGTGTGCGGCCCTCGTCGTGTGCCACTCACTTTTTTAAGAGCACGTACATGGGACGAGAGGGAAGTCATCGGGCGGGCAGGAGTGTGGGCGCACGTGGAAGGGGACAGGAAAGGCCGACACGGGTGGTAACACGTGTCTGATTCACCCAGACGACAGTTAAAACCGTCAGGAAGCTAAGTACTCAACCAGGTCAATACGACGGGCCATGTGGAACCGCGCTTGTACTTGACGTTGCGTCACCAGTCACCACAGCCGCGTGAGGATGTCCCCCCAAAACTGGTATTAATCAGATCTCTCTCGAAGCGTTGAGACCACCGTAAAATCGTTCCTTAAAATAAAAGCCTAAGCCGCCGCCAAACAAAGCAGATTCGTGTTTGCATGCTGCTGGCTATCTCGCCTTGAAAAACCCTTCAAGTCTGCTTTCCGACGATCCAACACAGTCTTTCAAAGGTCAGTTATGTGGTGTCATGACGCAGACAGGCTATGGGGTGGTAGGAGGAAACGCGGATTATAAAGCACCATCGGTGATACGATCCGCTTTCTGTGACACACGTGGATACGCCTAGCTGCACGAAGAATGATCTCCAAGGCACACCAAAACTGCCAACAGGAGGAGCAGAGTGTAGCGTCAGCTCCCACCCATACTCTAAACTTTTCTCTAACTAATTAAAACTTGTATTAGCGTAAGAAATGAGGCCACAATGGATATCGACGAAAAATGTATAATGTGCATTAGTGTGTAAAAAACGTTATAAAATTCTAGCTCTGTTTACAATTACACAACTTGCCTCTCTAATAACATTTCAGAAGTCACGTCCCACAAAACACTAGTTTCTCAAGGAATTACAGGGACAGCTCTTGTGAAAAGAGAGGCTATGGTCAAACATACTTGGGAACACGTAAAGTCAAAAGCGAATTAAAACTTCATTGCGATGTGTCTGATTCTAAGCTCACAGCACATACTTTGGGGAGAACATTCTTTGGATCTGAATGTCTGCTGAGATGACATGTCTGCATTTAGAGCAGTCGTCGTCTAGAAATGAGCGCCTGAGAAAGTGACCACAGCTCTGCGAGCCTCCCTCCCTCTCATCAGGAGAGAGAACCCGGCTTCCGAGGCTGCTGCCTGGTCTGTGTGAGCCGGTGACAGCACCTGGTGCTGTTCTTAGTGGCCCCCGAGTGGCCACACGACCCCCTGAGTGCACGTCCCTTCATTCCGGGCACAGGGCTTTACCGAGAATTGCTGAGTCTCCCTGGAAATTTCCAGAAGACACGTCATTTGACTGCCCTGGCTTCAATCAACGGTGCACATTTCAGCCATCGACATTTTTGGCCAGGCGGTTGGGATGGGAACAGAAACACAAGCATGGGGACTCGGTCCCCACCTGCTCTGACAGAGGCGGTCTCAGAGGAGAGTTAATGCATGTGGAGGAGACAAAGCTCCAGAGTGTCGCTTGACTGGAAACTGTCACTCCACGAAATTTATCGCGAACCTAATTATAGACAAAACACGCTTCTGTTGCAATGACTTCACATGTTTTCACTGCTACACTGGAAACTGACTGACTGCCATCTCCGCTCTCTGAAGGTGAGCCATCCCCTCCAGCATGTGACACTTCCCCCTCAGCTGGTCACACGCCCCGTGCAGTCCTCCGCTCCCTCTCCTGAAAAACCACAAATAACCGATCCCTTTCTGTTTGCGAAATTACTTCCCGAGCATCTCTAACCTGCTCAGGTATCGAGTTTTCTACCAAACGGCTGATACACAGAAGAATTTCAAGATATATTTTCACTGAGGAAAAAAAGCTCAGAGAAATTCTACAACATACACTCACATTGACTTGAAAAGTTTAGAGTACTCAGTATTCAAGTTCTAATATTTCTGAGGCTGACGTCACTCTTAGAAAGGGCTTATAATTAGAAAATAGTCCACCGTAGAATAGAATGGCTTTAGTTTCAAATTCTGACTGCACCTTTTTGGCATTTGACCTTAAGCAAATGACTCAACCTCCCTGGGCCTTCGTTTCCTCATGTACAAAAGGGGACTAGAACTCATTAAATGTATGTAAAGTACCCAGACTAATGCGTGACACAAAGTACACCCTACAAACCAGAGCAACCAGCCGTCATTGAGGACGCCAGTGAAAGGCACTCAGCATCAGGGACAGGGTGGGGCTGACGGCAGGCCCTGCTCTGGGTGCCGGGGTCACCCAGTGCTATTCCCCTGGGCGTTTCTATTCAACGACACATGCTGTCGCGCCCATTAATAGATGATGCTGAAGTCGTCTCAATCCAAGAGAATAAAAATGAAAGTGGCGCGGTCACTCCCTTGCTCAAACCAGCAGCTTAGAGTAACAGGGCCCTTACGGCCTATCTTCCTGAAAGAAATAAAAACACATAATAGAGTTTATTTTCTCTATGTACCAATCTTTCATGGGGGAGTGAGGGAGAGGTCAGAGAGGGAGAGGCGTCCATGCCTTCCACCTACCACCTAAACGGGACATCTATTCCTTTCGCAGACATGTTCTCCCACGTCCTACCCTGTGCCAGGTCCTCATTAAACTTAGCCAGTGACATATTCATAGACAGACGTGCTTCACCCTGAGTTTACCAGTCCAGTGAAGGATCCAGGTCAGCAAGCAGCATCTCCACGTAATAGTTAGGGCAATCGGTAAATTAGGATTTATTTTCTAGCTTTCTCTGCATTTACATAAATTAAAAATTTCAGAAAAGCTGAAAGCCAGATGGCTTTTCCTTTGAAACACCTGAAATACACCTCAATCAGCCTTATTGCTCATATCAATACTACTTTTTGTCTCCATTTGCTTGTCATGGCCTTCCTCAAAATAACAGCCAACCATTAGGTGATAGAATTTTCCATTTTTGGCTTTACTTTTGTTAACATTTTTAAGAGCTGAATGAATAAACTACAGTATAAACCAAGGTGATCTGGCTTATTTATTACGTGCAGTAGATATAAATTAAGATTACAGAAGACATTATAAATATTATAAATCTATAAATTCTTCGTGGAATCCACATACCCATAATATCAAACACATGGTAGCCATTCAAATTAACCTGAAATGCCCTAAGTATGTTCATCTGTAGCTTTTACTAAAACTAAAAATGTAAGCTGCGGCCAGATTTTGGTGTCTTATTTTAATATTGTTCTCTTGCACGTGTATGTATGATGTGTAAGCTTTTCTTAAAATTTCAGCAGACAGCAGTACAAACTGAGAAATCGATAGAATGGACGAAGCGCTTCCACCTGTGGTCAAGAACGAAACAGACGAGACGAAGAATATGGTCACATCGACCACCACAGACACAAACCAGAAAAGTCAGGAGAACGTGGGACATTCCGAGGTCGGAAAACGAGGACGCACTGGCATTTCCGAAGCCTGGAAGCCTGTGGTAATCCCATCACCCCGAGTTAAACCTACAATGAACCACCTAACGCTGTTAACGCGAACTTGCTAAGAGCACTAACCGGTCACGTACTATGCAGCCAACACACTGTGCCAAGTGCCTTACGACTAATGTAACCCTCGCAAACGCCACTTACGAGGTGAGTGACATCACTAGTCCCATTTTATATACCACGGAGATTAATCTGTCCAAAGTCACAATGCTAAGTGACAGACCCGAGATTCGAACCTTAGTGATCTGTCACAGCGCTCGCTACTCCCCTCACCACTCTACTCTCCTGCCATGGACTGCAGGACGCGTCCTTCAGGCCGCAAGTCCAAGCCCCAGCGGAGACAGACGGCACCTGTGAGGTCTGCAGGCTCCCAGGCTCTCCCCTCAGCGCCTGTGGGTGCGAGGGGGGAGGGCGGGCCTCCGGCCACAGAATGCCACAGGATTCCCAGAAGCCGCGCAGGCGGAAAGACCTGTTTTCTTAACTGATAACTCGTCTCGTGGATGGCTGCTCATCTTTTGGTGCAGACTTATTTGTCCTTCAGCCGTCGAGATTTCATCTCAGTGCCCCCGGGCTATGAAATTAGCACTACGCGGTGCTGATGCCACCCTAAGTGCCAACGCGGGGATCCAAACTGCACGACATCGCCAGATTGCCACTCAGCTGATTCGGAATCTAGAATCTTAATGCTTAAGATACCAAGAAAAAAGGTTTTGAACACAACACCTAGGTACACCCAAGGGGGACTCACATGCTTACCTCAAAGTATCTTCAAACCCAGATGACAAGAAGAACGAGTTACAGTGAGATTAAAAGATAGTCAATCCCAACGAGGACCTCTGACCCCAACTTCTTAGCTACTAAGTCACTATTTGTCTGTAGGGAGAGGCAATGATTACGATCCAGTTAGCTTATGGAAGGCCTTGAACGGACATGGTGGGAAGCTCAGAAAAGCGTAAGAGGATGAAGTCAGAATACCTGTTAGGTCTGGTGTTCATTCCCAGATCTCCACAAACCGATGCTCCAACACACACTGACCACGGTCTACCATGCGATAGCCCTTTCAAGGCAACATATTAAACAAGCAAGCAAACACTCACCTTCCTTACAATAAGCTGAATCTTTGGTAATAAAAATGTGGTTTTTTTTTTTTAATTCGGTCAAACATTTTTGACACAAATAGAAATTCCAAAGTATTCTGCCTCATGGAATTGCTGGATTAAAAAAAAAAACCTAGGCAAATAGAACTTTCTAAAAACAATATTTAAACTAGTTATTTATTAAGCTAGCAAAACAAGAACTGGTAATAGAAAAACAAAGAAAAAAAAACAAACGATACAGTTTAAAGTAAAATATTTAGAAAACGCATGATCAATACAAAATGTTGGTGAAATGAAAAATGAGTTTCATACGGCTAGTGTTAAGCCTTCTTTTTTCTGCCTACTAACTAACTCTAAGTGACATAAATCCAAAGTTACTCTTAGACTGCTCTCATTCAAAGCTTATCAAAAGAAACATTTTAGATTTTCTAATTTTAGTTACATAGTCTTATATATACAACATTAGAGCCTAATTAACAAACTGGCAGCTTCTCAAGTATAAACACCAAAGTTAGGTAACATGATAGACCGAGTGATATTTTAGTTGCCTAACTTAAAAGTAATAATAACTATTAACAAGTTAAATCATGACAATGCCTTTAAGATGTTCAAAAGTTTCTGACGTGAAATAACGCATACTGCTTTGTAAACAAGAGATCTGGATATTTTATTAGAATGCAAAAATTTAAAAAACTTTTGGACAAAAGAAAAAGAATGCAGAAGTTTAAGTAAATTACTGCCCCCGTTTTTAAGGACTTACCTTCTTTTTATCCCTCATTGAGCCTTTCCCTCGGACCATTATTTTGCATCCTGTTTCTGCTTCAAGCTGTTTAGCTGTAAGTCCTCTAGGTCCGAGGATTCTCCCAACAAAATTAAACTGAAAAAAAAGAAAAGGCCACCATATGTTATTCACTTGCTTGAATTTACAGGTCTTAAAGTTATTTTAAAATACATGTCTACTTTCTCAAATTATTTTTTATAGTAAACTGAAATAAAATCAAGAGTCCTTATAAATTTCTTGCCAAGTTAGGGGAGGTATAATTACAACAGCTCATTGTTTAGCATGAAATTTTCACATGTAGAAACACGAATTACGAATTAGAAACAATACAATCGACCTGAGACAGATGCTATACTGAATCGTCCATCAACACGTAATCTAAACCAGAGCATATTACAGAGCGTGACAGGGTCGTGGAGGCCACCGAAGAACACCAATCTCTTCTACTAAACTTTCGGTAATGACAGAGTTGAGGGAACTGTGCACTGTGTTAAACCGCCATCCTTGGGGGAAATTCCTGTTTCTTATCTAACAAGTTAAACTTTCTCCAAAGCCACTGTTCGGAGAGACTGTATTTTGGGTTGGCGGTCAGAAGCCCGATGGTCAATGTGGATTCCATCCTGTGTTAAATGTTTAAGTCTTGGCAGTATGCTTTTTCATCATAGTCCTTGCAAACTTTTGTTTGTATCTTTATTCTCCTTTTCCTTTTCCATTTCTACCTTTAACTTGTACTGCTATTTTTGCAAGGAGGCGTAATTCTTTTCATGATTAGGACAATGATAAAATTAATTGTACAAATGATGATCCTTCCACAAAAACTGCTAGTATTCATATACAGAAGTTCATGTTTTAGAGGGAAAAAAGGTCATTGTGAAGAACAGATTAACTGAATATCGGAAATTAAATTTTCCTCATTCACATATCGTCTGCATAAAAGACAAAAATGAGTTTACCATCACTTAAGTGAAAACCCACAAGTAGTTTGTTTATTTAATCCAACGGGTAACGGTTTTTATGCTTCTAGCTTCCTATTTTTTTCTGGCACTTGATCCGTTGTGATCATGTCATTCCATAAAAGGAACCTGCTAGAACCCACTGCTGCCAGGGTCTAAGAGGCTCTGGCACTTCTTCCATCTTCTGTGCTTCGATGGCTTACTTTTCGTATGGTGACACGAAATCCGACGTTCCAGCTGTGCATGTGAACAGCAAGGCACACACACACATTTACATCGCGTGTTCACCTCCCACGGTTAACGTGCCTCATTACGCTGCCACCAGGCCTGTCACGCCGCACAAAGGGTGGTCGCAAAGGCTCTTCCCTCAGGAGGTGGCCATACAACTTTTTCGGTCCCAAGCTGAGACGCGCCGACTTTACTCCTGTGAGCACGTGACCTGGCTCTACACGATACCAAACCCTGACGCCTGCCTGAACCAGCTCTTCACGTTCAAGCAGAGCCCTGGTCAGCACAGAGCACTTCCGTCTCTCCCCAGCCCCACGCCCCGCCGTCGATCGGGAAGCCCCGGCCCCCCGCCGACCTGAACCACACACGCCTAAGCGTTTAAACTCTGGACGCGCACAGACCGCGACCGGCCCCCAAGCTCCAACGCTAAATAACAGCCAGGGATTTGAACGTCACGTCCAATCGGCCTCGGCGACAGAACCGAGGGCGCACTAACAACCGGGAGGCACGGCGCAGTGCACGTACAAGGGCCACCGGGGGCCTGGCACGCGGGGGACGGTTCGGAGCTGACCGAGGCCACCGCAGAGTCTCTCCGGACACCTCGGGCCCTCCATCTTACATTGCCTGTGGACAGGGATCTGAAAGCCACACATTTGCCCCAGTCCTTCAGGGAGCCCTGGCACTCAGACCCTGGGCTCTGCAGAAGACGGGAAGGAAAGGGTGGAAGTGACACGCAGCACAGGTGACCATCCCCGCCGAAGAGCAACAACAGCCAGACGTCTGACTTGCAGCCCACGGGCTTGACTTCTCTTCTCCAGAAAAAAAGAGGAAACACCTCCATGCCCACACCCAGCTCCTGCCTTCTCCAGGGCTGAGGCTGCAGGGGGTCACCTCCCGCTGAAGCCTGCAGTGGGCAAGCGCAGTCTGGGAGCTCAGCTTCTAATTCAGATTTTCCGCGCTTCATACTTAGATGCGAATGGACGAAGCAGCTTCCCCAAAGACCTGGGGAAGGCTCCGACAGGAAGGAGATGAAACACAACAAAGAGAGAGGATCCGTGACGACCCCTCTGAAGGAAGAGACTGCTGATAAAGAAAATCCAAAAATAACTTCCTGCGTAAATATGGCTAAGTGATTTTCTGAAATGGCTGTACCCTTCCTATTCCCAGGAGCCTTTCTTCCTGCTCCGCTTCCTCTCCAGCGCCACTCACTGCCAATGAATGTTTTTTTTTAATAGCCATCCTGGGACATTTGCTAAATGTGTGAATGAGCATTCTACTCACAACTAAAACAGGTGATCGTGTTTGCATGTTTACTGACGTGGAGATATACCTTTTCTGAAGCCCGTTAGACGTTTCCTCTTTTCCTACCGCACTGTTTACCTTTTCTCTTAATAATCTCCACTCTGTGGCTACGTGTGTGGCAGATGCCTCTCACCGCCCTCTGGCTTGCCTTCTGGTTCTTTAATGGTGTCATATGCCGACGGAACTTAATCCGATGGAATGAAATGACACTTCATTGTCACGTGGCGGAAGTTATTAGTCCTCCTTCGTGGCTTGTGTCTTGTGTCCTGTCTTAAAAAAGGCCTTTCCCTACCCCAAGACCATAATGGTACCCTTCTG
The DNA here is from genome assembly GCA_030015415.1 of Cynopterus sphinx. Taxonomy (NCBI): domain Eukaryota; kingdom Metazoa; phylum Chordata; class Mammalia; order Chiroptera; family Pteropodidae; genus Cynopterus; species Cynopterus sphinx. Next base: position 128,633,016 of record CM057386.1, on the reverse strand, counting down.
TGTTGACCTTCCGGAGTGTCACTGCTGTGCCTTTCCCATCCATGCCCACAGGGTACCAGGTACAGACGTCTGCGGAGACTTTTTTCCATCTCTCGTGGATTTCCACTTGCCCTGAAGAGACTATTCCCTTCCAGCTGCCCCAGAGCCAGCACTGTCAAAAATGGCATCTACATCCACCTGGCTCTACTTCTGGGCTCTTTGTTAATCTATTTGCTTATCTTTGCTTTACCATCACTATTATTTATTGTAACTTTATAGTAAACCTTGATACGCAGTAAGCAAGTTATTCCACCCTGCTCCTACTCTCAGCTGTTCATGGTTCTGTGGGTTCCCATACAAATTTTAGAAACAGCTGGTCAATTTCTAAAGCAACGCTTGCCATAATTTTCATTAGGATATTCCTATAGTCTTCAAAACCACGATTTCTCAAAAATAGGAAGCTTTTTTTATTGTCTTTACTCATTTTGGTTAGATTTATTCCTAGACATTTTGGGGGCTTATTTTTGCTATTAAGTATCGTATGTTTATCCATTTTTGTTTCTTGTATATGAACACATAATTTTATGTCAAATCTTATACCCAGCAACCTTGCTTCTTCATCATGAATTATCCTAATTTTTCAATAGCTTCTACTGGATTCTTTAGGTAAACTAGCACATCACTTGCAAGTGAGAACTGTTACATTTTTTATTTCCTTTCCAACCATGTTTTTTCTTTTTCTTGCCAACTTTACGGCACTGGGCAGCACACCCTGAGTTCAGAGTCAAATAACAGCGTGTCATCCTTGACTTGCTCCAGGTTTCAAGAATAAAGTTTTCAACAGTTCACCATAAACTTGAAGTAACCTGTAGACTTTTTGTGCATATACTTTACCAGATTTAAAAAATTCCCTCTATTTTCTAGTTTGCTCACTTTTTTTAAAATCACAAGTATATGTTTAAATTTATCACATTTCTCCACCTACTGAGATAACTGTAATCACTCTCCTTTATTCTTTAACACAGTGGATTACAATCAGTTATCAAAGGATAAACCAACCTTATAGTCCCGAAATAAACTCAACCTGATATGATGTGTATTTTCCTTTTCATAAATTGCTAGATCCAGTCTGTTAGCATAACAATTTTTTTAAATTTACATTTATATATGGAATCGGCCTGTAATTTTCCATTCTCATAACGTGCCTCAGGTCCTGGCATCCAGGTCATTCTGGCTTCAAACCATGCGGGGATGTACATCCTCTTTTTCTACTCTCTGAATGGGCTTGTCGACCACTGGTTGTTGTTTCTTTCTTAAATATTGAATAGAAATCAGTAATGAAGCCACCTGGGTCTAGAGTTTTCCCTCTGTGAAAGGTTTTTAATTATAGATTCGGGTCTTAAATTCAAATGTTCTGTTCTTTAATATGTCACAGAACATTTTGGTAACCTGTGTTTATCTAGAAACATGTCCATACTGTTTCGATTTTCAAATTTGTTGACATAAAGTCTATGTACGATTTTCTTTTAAGTACCTATAGGGTCTGTTAACAGAACCCCCTCTTCACTCCTGACTGGTTATCTATGTGTTCCTCTTTTCCTGATCAGTCTTACAATCTTTGCAAAGGATTTACTTTTGCTCTCGTTGAGTGGGTACAGTGCTTTCAAAAATGTCCACGATTCCCCATTCACCCCTAAAGGTATCCATTCCGCCTGCAGTGTAAATGTGCAGTTCCTCTCACCCCTGGAACCTGGGCCAGCACTGACTTGCTTCCCAAAACGAGGTAGTGGAAAGGAGGACGTGTGCATTAAAAGCTTTTCTCCGTCTCAAGTGCATTACTCTCTCAGAGCCCTATTACTCCCATGTAAACAAGCTCAGACTAATCTACTGGAGAGTGAAAGACAAGTGACCCAGTCCACATCAGTGCCCCAGCCACAGCCAGGCCGCCAATAAAAGCAGAGCGGCCTAGCTGACCCACAGCTGACCGCACATGCAAACCCGCACTGTTTTGCTGAACACAGCCTAAATGGCCAGCCTGCAGAAGAGAAGAATGAACGAAATAAATGGTGCTTATTTTCACATAAATTTGGGAATAGTTTACTATCATGCAGCAATAACCATCTGATACACTGATTTTCTTAATTTTGTGAGTTTTTAAAAATTTTTAATTGGTTTCTACTCTGGCTTTATTACTTCTACTACTTTTAGGTTTAATCTGTTATCTTCCCATTTTTTGAAATGGATGCTTATTGTACCCTTTCCTTATATACTTTTAAAGCTTTAAGTATTCCTCTAAGTTGGTTCTAGGAAATATTTCCGTTATCAGTCAGGTCAAATGATATTGTTTGAATACTTAAATGTGTTTTTCTCTTCTCTAACATTACAATTTCCTAATTACGTTATTGATTTCTAGCTTCTTACACTATAATCGGAAAACATACTATGTATAATGCCAATCCTGTAATATTTGCTCAGACTTGTTATTCACTATAGCACAAGGTCAATTTTTCTAAATATTCCGTGGGTGCTCAAAAAGAATGAAAATTCCTCTGTGATTAATGTTTGTTCTTTGCACTTTTTAGTTCTATTTTTGCTTTATATGTTTCAGGGCTGTGTTACTTGGCATATACAAATGTAAAATACATCCTTCTATCATTATGGCGTGCTTCTCTTTATCTTCAGTAATACCTTTTGTCATGAATCCTTTTACTATTAATAGCGATACATTCTGTGTGGTTTTTCATGGTATTTCTTGATGCCACTACTTTCAATCTTTTGTTATCCTTGTATTTTAAATGGGAATCCTTTAAACAGCATCTAGGAGTTTTGTTTCTTCATCCAACCTTGCAATCTTTGAAGTTTAACTGGAACACTTAGCCCATTTGCACTATATGATTTATGTCTACCTTCTCATCAAGCACTTTCTACGTGCCCTATGTATTTTATGTTTCTTTTATCTTCTTTCTTGTCTTCTGTTAGTTTGAAAGTTATATGCTTATTTACCCTGGAGATTACAACATACGTCACTTAATTATCAAAGACTAAGGTTAATTTGTTCTTTCACCCCTTCCTCATTTCCCCATACAATCAATGCAAGGGCACCCCAGATTACTTAGTAACGCTTATCCCAATCCAGTTTATGTGCTATTAGTTGTTTTTCAAATTTCACACATGCACACAGACATACACATACATACATACATGCATGTATTTTAACTCAAGAGGACATCATTAGTCTACACGAATAACGTTCAGTTAGATTTACCTATACATTTACCTTTTCCACTGTTCGTCTTTCCAACTAGGCTCATTTTTTCCTTCTTCCTGAAAAACGCCCTTCAGTATTTTGTTTAGTCAGTCTTCTGGTGATAAAGTGTCTCAGTTTTCCTGACCTAAAAAAGTCTCATTTCTGATGGGCTGAGAATTCTAGTCTGACAACTTATCTTCTTTCAGCACCTCGCAGATTCTTTACCGTCTTTACTTTGCTATTTCTTGAGAAATGAGCTCTGAGTCTTACTGTGGCTCCTTTGAAGGTAACATTTTGCCTCTTTTTGCTACTTTTAACAGGTTCATATATACAGAAAACAAACTGATAGTTGACAGAGGCGCGTTTGGAGGCTGGGAGAACACAGGCAATAATACGATAACTATGTATCGTCCCAGGTGGGTGCTAGACTAATTGGGGGACCACTCTGTACATTATATAACTGCTGTACACCTGTCATTAACATTAAACAATGTTCAATGTTAACTGTAATTGAAAAAAAAGTAAAAAAAAATTTCCTCCTCAAAGTTAGTTTTTATTTTTCTTTTGAATGCCTACAGCACCTGGTATTCCTGGACAACAGTAGTTGTGGGCAGTTTTACTGTGATGTGCCTAGGTATGGCTTTTGTTTCGTGGTTCGGAGTTTCATACATCGGCAGCTCTATTTCCTCGGTGTGAAAGTTCTCGACCACACTCACTTCAAACACTGCTTCTGCCCCATCCCACCTCTCCTCTTCTAATTCTCCGATTGTGTACGTCAGACTTCCTCACTACGTTCCTTTCATTTTCCACACTCCCTCCCCGTTTACCATCCTGTCTCTCAATGCTGAGTATTTTCTTCTGATCTATCTTCTAGTTCACCAATTCTCTCTTCAAATGGTTCTAATACCTTTTAAACCTGTTTATTCCAACTAAAGAATTTTTCAGTTTTGATTTTTCTTTTCTAGTTTCCACTTTCCAACAACTTGTCTTTTGACTCACACATAATAAGCAGCTCGTATAAAGCCTAGGTCTGACAGTGGTAAGACCAACAGTCTCTGAGGATTTGCTTCTATTGTTCTGTCGTGCCTTCACATTTTTGTTATGTCAACTTACCTTTCTGTGTGTTTGGTTATTTTCTAGTGTGTGCCATTATACTTACTAAATAGCTAACAGAAATAATATAAGGCCTAAAATGACAATGCCTTCCTCAAGAGAGGACATATATCAGCTTTTGCCAGGCACCTGCTACTAGCAATCTAAGGTGAATCGCATTCAGTACCAGTTCACTAATGGAAACTGAGGCACTCTGATGCTGGCAGGCATGTCTGAGGGCCTGGGGAATTCAGATTCGCTCTCACTCCGAGAACGCACACTCATCACAAACCCTACCCAAAGCAGAGCCTGGGGGTGGGATGGAGTCCACACAGACAGGTTACAGGCTCAAACACTCTCCCCAAAGTCCAGTCCCTCTGCTGTCCTCCCCAGATGCAGCAAATGTGCCCAGAGGAAAAGGAGTTCCCAAAAGGCAGGCTTACATCCTTGATTATCTCTCCTCCTCAGGATGCCAAACTAGTAATTATTCACGATGCTGTAGGGTCTCTGATGCATTCAAGCAGATGTTTTTCATGCTGTGTCCTATTTTACTAGAAATGCTCAGATGGTCTGAATTACCTTGTTAAATCTTTAAAAAGAGAAGCCCATGCATTTTTTAAGAGGTTGCCTTTTAATCTAAATAGATCTAGAAATGACATAACTTCAGGCAGTATGGAGTAAAAACCGTTAGAATGAGGATCTGAGGAAGAGAAAAAAAGGCACACCACAGAAAGTCTACCGACACCGGTCCGGCCCTATGTTCACTGATAGCAAGCTCTTCCTACTCTTCTGCAACCTCCTAACTTCACCTTTTCATATAGTCACAGGACCTATAGAACTCCACCCTGCCCGCCTCCCCACAAAACCACCTAAACAGAGACAAGAATCTCTATATCCCATCCCTCACTCATTTCACTTAGTAGAATACAAAATAGCCTTCCATTTTTTAATTTTACTCAATAAAACCTTTAAGAGTTGCTATCTGGTAAAGAGTGAAATAGACGCTAGGGATTGAAAAAGGAAGAAGAGGAGAAAGAAGAGAGGGGAAGAAGAAATTCCTCCTGCTTGCAGGAAAAAAAAATATATAGTCTCAGTCTTAATAAGTGAACTTGTGTGTATACATACACACACACACACACACTATATCGAAGGATGTGTGGAGAAAAGCATTATGAAAACGGGTACTTGAGCACTTCAAATAACTTGTTTTTGACTGTGTCTTTTGTCCAACTGGCTGGCCTACCCTTCATGACATAAAAACACTCAGAAGACTCTCTTTGGCACATCCTATTCTTTTTACACATTAAACCTTGTCTGCTGGAACTACACAATTAAGATTACATAAAAGACTTCACCACAGTTAAATAATCCTCACAATTATTATCTATTAATAAGAAATGTTTTCAAGCTAGTCAAAACCAACATATTAAATCTGTAACACAAAATTTACTAACCTTAAAAACGAAACCATCTCCACTGCCCAAGAGCCAACAAACAACAGTTCAAGTGTGTTAAAGTGCACACCTCTGGGATTCTAGCACAATTGCGAGTGTCAAGGATGTCCTTCTCAAAATGTTGTAAGCAGAGAATGAAAAAAAATTAATCATAGCAGCTGCTTTGTCTATTGCAACCAATTTCCCAGTTAATATCCTTTGCCTTGCACTAAAATTCGTTCTGCGTTGATTTATCATGCTAGTTCTGCAGCTTCATTCAATTAAAACAATGTCACAACACATTCAAAGAAAATCATTTCAAACAGCCTGAGCTAACTGCAACTTTAAAGGCCAAAAGAAGGGAAACAAAGGAGAAAAAAGACATTCATTAACTCTGTTTAAGTAGAGACCTTCTTTCTCTATGGCTCACCAATTATCTTTTTGCCAAGTGGCCTGTTATTTCCTAAAGAGGTGAACAACAATTACGTCTCCTGCTATTCAGCGCTGCTTACTTCCTTTTAAACAGAAATGACAGATTGCTACCAAGGACGATATACAAAACATTATGGCAAATATTTCCATTAACCTTTTAAGAAACCTACAATTAAAGATAACACCTCCTGTGACACACCACCAAAAACAAGTAACTAATAAAAAATAAATTACCAAAAGCATCTCGGTGAAACACTTCAAAGAAATGTTAAGGAGTAATTTCTGCTTAAAGTTTTGGAAAAACAATGTTTAAAAATCATGCATTTCTCGGGTTATTTCTTACACGAGACTGATAATCTGTCTTTAAATATTGCATCTGGTATTTCTAAGGCGATTTTTATTAGATTCCTTACAAACCTTACATTATATCACATAAGTAGCACATAATAGGTATGAAATCACACACTCCAATGTTGATTTGTTGATGAAGCCTTCCACTTAGCAGATGACAAGAAAACGAGCGACCTACTGGAGTGAGCCTATCATATGCAGATGTGTGAGAGAGAAGAGCTGTGACTGTTTAGCAGTACAGCAGGTGCTCAAATAACATCCTTTCGTTCAATGTCGTTTCTTTATCATGATGAGATGCCCTAGGAACCAAACTCTTGTTTATATCCATTAGCCGCTGGTAAAAACTGGTTTCATTATACTTCATTTTGCTTGAAGTTGCAGAACCTATTAATGATTTTGAATGAGGACTTACTGTACAACTGCTTTTAATTAAAAATACCAGAATGAATATATCAAAATGCCTTCGCTTACTGGGGAGACAAATATTTTATCCCTTTTCTATCTTCATATTAATTCTAGATAAGCAGCCAAATAAATACGACTCCTTACGCTAAATAATTACTATAGGAACCAATCTGCTAAACTTTTCATATATAAGGCCTTTACACGCATCTCCTGTCGGTGGCACAAGGCTGCGTAAGAAGGGGCACTTCCACCAGCAGCTTTGAGGGGCGGAGAGGAATAGGGACCAGTAATAAACGCAACACAAAATCTGTGGCATACGAATTTGGACAGCCTAAATGATGACAAATCATCTTTTGAGTATAAATATAATTGAGAAACAGTCTGAACCCACTGAAAACAAACTCAGGTGAGTAAGACAGATTATCCTTCCAGAAGCTTTATAACAAGTACTTAGGACAAATATCAATTAAGCAATTAAAATAAAAATATGAAGCAAGAAAAGCCAAAAAGGGTTTTACGACAGAAGAAGATGACAATATATTTGACTGGGTCCGGTCCAAACTCACCCACAGGGCCTTTAAAAAGACCCCGAACTACTTCCTAACAACACTGGAAGGCGGTGACTTCGCCACCTATAACTAACACACGAGAGGCTACAAAAGTAGCCCAAACCCTAGAACACCTCGCTTGACTATAGGGTTCAGGTTCTCCTCAAGGCCTTAAACACATGCCCCGATCACACCAGAAACTCAGGTTTGGTTTTCTCATTCTTGCTGATGATTCAGAACTGTTCACAAGCTTATAAACACCCTCTTCAGATTCCAGTGTACTATCAGATTGAGTCCCACTGTGTTTTTATAATTTCTTCTCCATCTACATCCAAAACCTATTATTAGACTACTTTTACATAACCACACCCTACCTTTTCTACACTTTCATGTCTTTACTAACTAGGGTTACTGCTTTGATAATAATCATATACAACTTTTTAATTCCATTTATTTATTTGGTGAGGCAACACTTGGTTGACCTCACAGGCTGCAAGGACCTTGTCAGCTTACCATTCCTTGCTTTTTATGTTGTACCCCTACAGCACCTGGTCTTCCTAGGTGGTCTCCCATCCAAGCACTGACCAGACCACAACTGTTTTTATCTTAACTGAACCTTTTGTATGAATGAAAACCTTTATGTGATTATTGCTTCATTTGCGCATTTTAATGGCAGACATGTATAACTTTAAAAAAAAAAAAGAGAAGAATATGATTCTTTGAGCTTCTAAGTGTCACCAAGATGAGTCACGATGATAACACGTAGTTCTGACCACAGATTACAAATACGGCCTAAGGCTCTTCGAAACTGATTTACGTTTTGCTGCATAAATAGTACCAGCCTCATACACTGTTCCAAAATTATTAATTCAGCTCTTAAAGTGATGTTTTTGGCACAAAGTTTAGGCATATTTGACATCCTGATAACCATCTTTTATTTATAACCCTGGTTCAACGTTTCTACATTGTTATGAACAACTCCACTAACAGTGGTTTTAATTAAATTATGGTAATCTGTTAATATAGTATGCTTAGCGTCTCTTACTCTTGATTCTTCTACATCAAATTATAAAACTTTCTCATCCCTCTCTATTCTCTATTTTCAATGAAAAGCTGGCAAGGCCCTCTCTCATTTTTCGCCTCTACATGTAACAGACTAAAAAATCTTAAGATTTTCATTAATCTGTCCCCTTTTCTTCATTTCAGCTGCCACTGCCTTGGTTTAGGTCCCTGGTACTGCATAATTGGATTATGGCTGTAACAGTACCATGAGAGTAAGGATTATGTCTTTTCTTATTCCTGGCCATTGTCCATGACAGGCCACACACAACATCTCTCTGGAAGAGTGATGTCAAAACTTTACTAGTTTATACTCAGATCTCTTCTTTAGCCTTCATGTTTCTAATGACTTTTCAGAAAATTTTTCATTTTAATCTGTTTTTAAAATTACGAATTTATACTGCTTTTATACAGCCTTACAAATAAAAAGGCAAGAAACTAGTAAAAACTATCATTGTTCTATAACCCCCAAAATATTATAAATACATTTTTAAGATCAATCGATCCTTACCAAATAAGAGAGAAAAAGCTATCACACCAATGTGAAAGAGATGGCCAAGTTCATGCCAGGCAGGCTGCTGGCTGACACTGTTTTAGGACTTGGCAAAAGCAGGGTTCTACAGCAGTCAGAACCAGATTTCAGAAGCCCAAAGAAAAAAAGTCACGAAACTGACCTGCACTAAATTGATTTGTTTAAAGCTATAAGTCAATAATGACAGTTGCTCTACCTAAAACTTAAAAACATGCTCCATGTTATCAAACCGTACACTAAATCAGAAACCTCAACAGGTTAACATGTAATCTGAAATATTTCACAACTCCATTCAAAATTATATACTAAACCTTCTTAAAATCAAGAATCTGTTTAATAGTTTCCTGTATAAACTACAAGAGAGACGTACAGATTTTACTTTTAAAATATTATGTTCTCACATGTAAGATCATACTCAGATAAAAATCAAGGTTTAAGCTAAATACTGAAAAAGACTGTACTACCATTAAATTTTGTTTTAACATTGTTTCTCAGGTGAACAAATGTGAATGAAAATAGTTTATGCCAGAAGAGTCTTGAAGACTCTTACTTCCTTCAACACAAATCACAATAGCCAAATGAACAAAAGCCTAAGGAAAAATACCTGCATTGACCCCTCTTCTCATAACCCCTGCAAAACAAATGCCAGCTCAACAGCCAATCTGCAGGTGACAATCTTGAGAAATAGAAGAAAAGCACCAATAACCCTATACTAACTCAGAAGCTATGACTAGCCAAATTTTATCGCAAACCCAAGAAAAATGAACTGAAAGGGAACTTGAGACTCACGCCCCACTGTTAACAAAGAATGTTGTTATGAGACTATGGAGAGTACTGTGAATACATCTACACCATTAGTCACCAGGCTGGGCTCCCACACGCTCGAAAACTACTTGAAAAAGCATTCATCCATCCTACAAACCTCTAATGATGTGTCATCATCATAACCTAGACCCAAGACACGCCTTTCAAGGCTGTAATCATTCAAAATTAAAACCTGTTCTGCAAACAGGGGAAAATCAGTTATTTTCGTATGAAATCTCTGGGACGCGTCTCACTAGTTTCACCCTATCACACGTCCCAAGCAAACAGCTTCGCAATCTAATCCGCTCATGTATACATAAGGTCCCGAACGGCTAGACCTTGCCAACGTTTGTGACTTACCTACCACGAGCAGATCCTAGGAAACATTTTCTCATAATTCAAAATCGATACCTAGGTAAACTTAATGACAGAATTAGCGCTGACTCCCTGAAACATCCTTTACTTGCAGTGATCAGTTAAATCCATTCACAAACTGCTTGTAAGGTCTTCGTGGATTCAAACAAGTCCTTAATAAATGGGCTAAATTACCTGTTTGATGGCCTACGTATAACTCTTACCTTCATTTGTCATTTTACGAATGTAGGATGAACTTAAATAGCATTAAATGACTTAATGCACTTTTATCTTTCATATAAGACTCTTCAAGGCTCTTCAAGGGTAGGATTCTGTCCTCATTCACAATCACAAGAACCATTCTGAGTACGCTACCAGACGCCACACACTTGTTATCTCCACTCCCGTACACAACTCTATGAGTCAGACCTTATAAAGTCATAGACAAGGAAACCGATCCCCCAAAATTAGCATGTGCTCAAAGCCAATGGGACAGGCTCAGTGACTTTTCAGCAAACACTTATGCCTGCTCCAGTCTTCTCCTCACTGTGGACAGTGACTTGACGCAGTTTTTCAATCTCAGCACTGCTGACCTTTGGGAAGGAGAATTCTTTCTTGTGGGAGGCTGTCCTGGGCATCGCAGGACGTTCAGCAGCATCACTGGTGCCTACCCACTAGATGCCACCAGTAACCCCTCCAAGTTTTGCCAACCAGAAACATCTCCAGATATTGCCTCACGTCCCAGAGGGTTGACAGGATGCTAGTGAGCGGGACAAGAGCAGAGGCCTTGTGCCTGCTCAGGCGCTCCAGTGACCTGCCATGAGAGAGAACGCTCTAAGGACCTGCTGCCCCTTTGGGCTGGGCCCAGCAGGAGCTCAATTGAAACCCACCTGCTGCGGCCCAGATCAACTCCAGTTCAGCCCAATCAGCCCGACAAACAGTACAGAGTAGTCAAGAGCACAGAAATCAGTGCGTCGTCGGAGACACTGAGCTTTACTGCAGCCTGTTATGCAGCATTATTGTGGCACCGACTGACAAATACCAGCAGGAAGGGGGTAAGCCAGGATCCAAAACCTAGGCCTGTCGGGCTCACAAACCCATTATCTCCGCTGGGTTGAGTTTCATCAATTGAACTGGCATCCCTACTCCCAGGATGTACGTGGTACACAGAAGAGATGCAACGGAAGTCTGCTTTATTAATGAATAGAAATGTTAATAAGTATGGATTTTGTAAAACTTTTCTGTACATTTCCAGTCGGCTCCCCATACTATCTTCTCGTTCGCACATCAAGGCACTGATTCACAAACACTGTGAAGGACAGGACACAGCACTGCCTCACTTCGGAAACACTAAATCTAAGACTCGCTTCTGTCTCCAGCCCTGAGCTGTCCACAGCCAAGCCCAAACAATCACTCCAAATTAACACTTCCATAAATAAGTTGCTATGTGCAAATGTGAAACACAGGTTTTACCAAACAGTTTAGCAATATTTGAAAGAAGGAGGCTTTCATACAGACACGAACAGCAAATACTGCCCATCTACTGTTTACCAGGTACTTTTCCAGGCAGCGGGAATATGAAAAGACAAAATCCCCACCTTTGTGGAGCTTACATTCTAATAACGTTTATGCGGCATAAAGGCATTTTCCAAGTGCTTTACACGTGTTAGCTCGTTTATAACTTGCTCCTAACTGCTCAGACCCTGTGGGAGAGAAACCCGACTACCACCTCCACTACGGAGATGAGTACAGGGAAGACCAGAAGTAACAGCGGATCTGCCCAAAGTTACAAAACACACAGCAGAGCCCAACGGGGGCCTGGACTGAGTCCACACCTCTGACCACTACGCTACACTGCCCCTTGGAAGCTTTAATAGTAATAAAAGCATCTTTTAGTCAAATGGGATAAATTTACTCAAAATCAAGCTTACATACAAGCGGGGGGGGGGGGGTGGGTGGGGGATGGGAAAGACACTTTTGGTGGCCAAGCACCTACAGCGCATGCACCCACCGGCACATCTTACAAGGCCACACCCGGGTGCCTGGCTCCAAACCCAACACCTGTGCATCAGAACCGCTGACCCCACCTGCCTCAGTCTCTAGGACGCAGTCCTTTAGGGTTCTGTTACTCCTTCTGAGCAAAACCTTTGAGCCACTGCTGACTTCCCCTCACGGGTAGGGTCCAGGCATTTCTGGGTCCTCTTGATCGAGTTCCTCCTCCGCTCCACAGCCGGGCTCCTTGCTGCCACCATCGCCCAACAGCCTTCCTCCACACGGCAGCCAGAATGAAGCCATCAAAACCCAGCCGAGCTCATGTCGCTCGCTGGCTCCCGTGCTGCTCAGAACAGTACGTGAGACCTCCAGTGGGGCCCCCAGTCCCTCCAGGGTAGGCCCCTCTGCTCACTCCTGCACCTCATATCTCACTGTCCCCCTCCCAAGCACGCTCATGCCAGGGCCACGGTACCTGCTCTTCACTCTGCCTGGAACGTTCTTCCCCCGGGTGATCTTCATGCCCCCCTCCCCACACTCCACTCCCATCCCTGCATCCCCTTCATCTTGTAAGAGGTTTCCTGACTACAAACACATACTCACTGTTTCTCTGCTCACCCCACGTTTCCAATAGCACCGACTGTACCTGAAGTTAATATTTATTTGTTTGTGTTTCTGCCACTGCAACGCCCGCTCCCCAAAAGCAGCGACACTGTTTAGTTCCCACTCTTCGCAGCTCAGCCCGACCATGTAAAATGAGGCCGGGCTGTCCACACCTGAGTGCGTAGGCATCGTCCACACAGACTGTACGCCCCACTCTCTCTGATCCAACCAGTCCGGGCTGCGGCCTGCACGCTCGCGAGTCCCCGCAGGTGTGGGTGCTATGGTGCCGGGACCCCGTTTTAAGAACCACTGAGCCAGACAACATGCCTCTTTTTAAAGAACCAGGTTATATTCTCTAACACGGTCTCATCTTACATATTCTACGTTAATGACCAGTGAAGTTTTTTCCTTTGTGATTTACACAAGCAGATGAGAAGGCTGATATCCTTTAAAAGAGGGGTCCCCAATCCCTGGGGCGCAGGCCAGCACCAGTCCGTGGCCTGTTAGGGACCCAGCCGCACAGCAGGAGCTGAGTGGTGGGACAGCGAGCGAAGAAAGCGTCACCTGTATCTGCAGCCACCCCCCAGCGCCAGCATCGCCGCCTCCGTTCTGCCTCAGATCATCAGGCATCTGATGCTCAGAGGAGCCCCGGTCCCTGGTGCCACACAGGCTGGGACCGCTGCTTTAGGAGATACGGAAACACCACACAACACTAGACCCCTGCTCGATCGGCTGCCCAATCACAGCTGTGACCTCCAGGCCTCCTCCCGACACCAGGGTAGCCCACAGCAGTCGTGTCTCGGTTATGTTCGTATCCTGTCCCTTGGTCATGGCAGACTGAGCCAAAACAGTCTCTCCCTAAAATCTGAAGTTCAAAGATAAAGTCCGGGAGGTGCTGATGCCAAACTACATTCAGAGCGAGGCTCTCCCCAGAGAAGGCCCACACTCCTGCCGGGCGCTCAGCTGCCCGGATTCCATCTTCGTCCTCCCTTCTGCACCCAATTATCTTCCAACAAATTCTGACTACATTATCGACAACTATTTGTATGTCTGCAACCAAAAGCACACAGTAAATGTTATTAGCTTTGTAGAAAACTGTATTGGAAATACAACTTGTGAAATCGCAAAGCTTTTTCCCATTAATTCAAATTAAGACACTTATCTCCCCTTTCCAGATCACTATACTGTCCATACAACCATTGCACCTTAGAACACACATGGCATTTTTGACCCTATAATACTATTTCTTGAATTTGCTTTCTGAAAAGTCCTCTGAAACCTAGCGAAAAGCTGCCAATTTGCCATTATTTATTCAATAGGGAGTGCAGCGGTCCTCAGCCTTTGTGGCACCAGGGACCAGTGCTCCTAGGAGCATCTAACGCCTGATGATCTGAGGCGGAGCAGAGGCGGTGATGCTGGCGCTGGGCGTGGCTGCAAACAGAGATGATGCTTCCATTGACCACCACTCACCTCCTACTGTGCGGCCCGGTTCCTAACAGGCCATGGACCCATACAGGTCCACGGTCCAGGAAGCTGGGGACCCCTGAAGTAGTGGGTGCCTATTATGTCCAACGTCATGCACACCTGCAGCACAGCAATTACTAGCAAAAAATAGGTTCTTATTTTAAGTACCTTGCGTTTTGCTAGGGAGAGAAAAATAAACAAGAAAAATGTCAGATAAAAATTTCTCCACAGAGAAATAAAGAGGCCGAGGTAAAATAATGAGTGACCAAATCGCTTTTAGATAAAATGGTCAGGGGAGGCCTCTCTGAAGTGACATTCAATGTCACTTCAATGACAAGGAGCCAGCCAGTGGAGACCAGTGCACAGGTCCTGGGGCGGGGAACAGACCCGACCTGTTCTGAAAGCCAGTGTGACTGCACGGGGTACTGAGGGAGAGGAAATCATCTACGTGAGGTCGGAGACAGAAAGGACCACACCACGTTGGGCTCTGTAACAAGCGGCAGCGTTTGGAGCTATTTATAAATTTATTGTTTATGGGACAAGGAGACTCTTCACAACAAAATGCTAATACAGAACAGTTGAGCAAGGGACTAAGATGAACAAAAACTAAATTCCAACAGTGGTTATACAATTTTTAGAGCTGAAAGGAACCTCAGCTGTCACAGAGTCCAAACTGCCCCTTCACTGGGAAGATGGTGCGGCCGGCCAGGCTGTGGCTTCTCTGAGGTCGGGCCAAAGGGGACCTCGGAGCCGTACTTGGTGCGCCAACGTGAATGGCCAAGGCTCGTCACGTAATTCCTGCCGATCTGAAATCTAAAACGGAGTCTCTACCCATGTGCACTTCCAAAGGTGACCCAGCAGCGGTCAAACGAAAATATATTTAGAAAGCAAGATGCTAAGGTATCCACGCCAGATTATTCACACCTGTAGTCCTCGCACGAGGTTTTCTTTTCTCTAAAGCGGCTGATAAGACTCAAGTCTTTACCACCAGACACATCTCTGCCCAAAGTACGTAAAAGGCAGAGAAGACACTGAACGGAACGAGGCATACTTACATCCGGGTACTCTTTTACAGGCACATAAAGTTTCTCTTGTAGCTGAACGATCGGTCCCACCGCGTCGGGCAACTCTGCACTCCGTTTCTCTGTACTGCCATTTAATGTGTCATTGTACATGTCTTTCCGTACTCTGCTAATTTCTGTTAAAAGTAAAAAATTTACATGCGTTAGATGAAAACATTCTTGCTGATCCAGGAAAAGAAAACAGAGGGGAGGGTGGGTTTCATCGATAAAACGTGAAAACCAAAGAAGAACAGAACTGTTCGGCCATTCTGTCGTTCTCTGGATTAAGTCGACATTGAACAGAAGTAGAGCCTCGCTTTGATTCCTACCAGAAATCAAATTTATGCACCAAATAATATAATTTGTTAAAACTAACCTCAGCGCCCAAGCTCTCATCCACTATGATACAGATCTGTCATCTTATCCACTTTTTCCACTTGTAAGTGAGGCCAGTCATTCCAAATGATAACTTCGAGTAACTACTGTAAGAACGCCCATCCGACAAAACGAACGCCAAAGCTCCCTTCTACTTCCGCACTAACAGATGACAACAGACTCACAGATCACAGACTGAGCAGAAAGAAGTCTGAATTCGAGACCCAGATCTGGTGGATAAAGCTTGAGGAACAGAAGAGATGTCTCAGAGAGGGTACAGGGAAAAGGAAGGACCAAATGAACCTTAGGAGAAGTGACATTTGAGGGGTGAAAAAGGATCCAACCAAGAAGAAACGGAAGGAGACAGAAGTAGGGGAGAGGTGTCAGAACAGCTAGGAAATGACAGATTCAAGGAAGGATGGTCAACAGTGGCAGATACCACACAGGCACAGTAAGGTAAGCAGCAGAAGAGGGAACCCCGGATTCGGCCACTAAGCCACCGACAATCAGAGAAGATTGAAAGAAAAGATGGTCACAGGGATTAAACTACGCTAGGTTGATGGATGAAATATAACAAAGCAAGCAGAGACACCTAGTCAATGACCTTTTTAAAAAGCTACGATGATATCCCAGGCATAAATATACTCCTTTTTAAAAAAGTACAAGAAATCTGTTCGAATGACTCAAGTGCTGCATGAAGAAACTGATTAATTCTTTGCGCTTCCACTCTGAGCTAGAGGACAGGCTCCTGCCCACTGGAACATGCTAATGAGGGCTGTCACTCCGTAGCTGGCTGCCTCTGCAGCCATCTCTCCATGCTATGGATTAGGTCCTCTCTGGGGGAAAGGTCTGTGCCCATTAGTATTTAAAAATAAAATGCTTTTTATTTTTAAGTGTATTTTGTAGGCTTTGCCAACATGAATTTTAACCTGCTATAGATTAAATGCACACTTTATAAACGCACACTTTAATTTACTTAACTAGTTATTTAAATCACTTTCAGGTAAATAAAATTCAGCACAGCAAAAAGGCACCATGAAAGGCGTTCTTAGTTCTTACCCAGCGACAAAGTCTTCATCAGTGAAAACACTGACTCATACATTTTCTGCTTCGATGATGGCGATATTCACTTTATAAAATTTTCTCTTAAATAACAATCTGCTTGTCAAAGCTAACCAAATGTTTACTTTTGAATGGCAAATAAAATTTTTAAAAAATTGAAGAAAGATATCTTGAGTTTAATTACATTATAAGGACACAACCTCATTTGTAAAGTTCTTTTTTATACTTCTAGTTTCATCATGAAATCTCTTCTAGAGATATCCAGTATCAAATTAGCATTATCTTAAATTAGCACATGACAATTCTCAACAACCAAGTAATAATTTAAACATACATGACTGTTTACATAATTTACATAATTACAGCAAGTAATTAACCAAAGGGGATTAGAAAATTGTGATCATATTAAATACATATAATATCCTTTAGTTCCAGCCTCTATACAAAAGCACTTTCAAAATTAATTTATTATATTTCAATCTCTTCGGAAGCTGCCCAATTCTTGTTATGAAGTTAATAAAGATATAGAAAACAGGACAACAGCATAAAACTATAGATAACGTCTGTTCGTAAATATAGATGCAAACATCCTAAATGAGGAGGCGCCGCCAGCATATTAAAATAATGCACCAATACAAAGTGGAATTTATACTATGAAATAGTCTGATATTTAAAAATCTATAAATAACCATAGTAATACAATAGTTTGAAAGGGAAAAATGATTTTCCAAGTTAATAACTGTCAAACTGAGAAAAACCAAGAAAATTAACTATAAATAAAAAAAATCCAGACGACTAGGTTAAAAACACAAACACACAAAACCAACAACCTTCATATACTCAGTCTGAGGGTATAATGGAAGACACATTCAGAACTTACGTTGTGAACATTTCTATAAACATGTGTGAGTCCGATTAATAACTGAAAGTTCCACGAGACTCTGCTACCCTCTGTCTCCCCAGCTCCTAGAAGTATGCCTTGGATACACTGGGTCAATTAATACTTGGTGGATTAGGCAGATGGGTGGGTGAATGGAGGGAGGAATGAGCTAGATTCTAGGGCATTCAGGTTTAACAAGTCAGGATTCCAGCTCGCAACAGAGCACACAAACAAGGAGATGCCTATGGGATAAGAACAGCAGGGGCACAGAAGCAGGAGTCGTCAACTCCACTGCAGGCCACAGGGTCAAGGAAGAAGTCAAGAGGAAAGAAACTGGCATTTCTTTTCTGATGATGGAGAGTATATAAAGCAAAAGCACAAATAACACCATAAATTCTACTTTTCTTAAATTTAAAAATCTTCCTACCGTTTCTTTCAGTCTAAGACACACCACTCAATTTAGTAACAGACATAAATTAAAAACAGGAGAGTAGTGTGTCTGAGGACGAAAAGATGGCTAGGAAAGTTCTAGTTCTCAAGGAACGTACAATCTAATTCATTGTGGGGCCCAACCAGCTGAGGGTACCCTTTCCCAACAGCAACCTCCTAGCCAGGAAGTCGTTAGCACTCCTTGGCGTGTTCTTCACGACACTCAGGCTGGAACAAGTTCCAGTTCCAGTCCTAACAGTAAGCGCTTGTATGGTTTCAGACAAGCCTCCGACTTAACCTCTCTGTGCCTGAACCTCACGTAATTACAGGCTGCCTACTCCGTGACTCAGCCGAGTGCACCCGTTCATAGGTCCCCCCAGGTTCCAAAAGGTTCTGACTCCAAACCTTTCACTTTATAAATCCTGGCCATCGGAGTTTTGTTAACGATGATATCAAGTTGATAAAATCGCAGCCAAAATGTTACAGAAGCGTGTGGTGGGTGTGGTGGTGGTCTAGCTCCTCTGCAGGTGTCCATGTGGGAAACGCAGGAATGCTTCCTACTGGGATGTTTCTTATATGCTTTTGCTGGACCAAACATGACATGATAATGTGCAAACGTTCCCTTACTGCCACACTACCTTCACCAACCTGCAACAGTGGTTCAAGACCGACAAGTTCACCACCTTTCGTTTAATCACCTAGCATAAAAATTCCCACTACAAATAACCCCAAAATACCCCAAGATCAGGACAGTTCGGTTTAAACATCTCTGAAGTTCTTAAATGTCAACGAATTTATTTTACTGAATCAAACTCTTTCCTAAAATTCCTCCCACCCAACACTCCAGGTCAAACGCTTCTTCCATGACAGCCCGACAGATACGTGAAAAGTGCTGCTGTGTCCAGGTGTCCTCTTCTCTAGCCTGGGTGATGGCATGGCTTAAACCCTCCCACTCATCCAGACACACTCCATCTATGTCCCTTTTAAGATGGAAACCCCTGCACCGCACACAGCCTTCCCTGACAGGGGCTCAGCATGTGACTGAGGCTGCCTGCCACCAGACCCAACCGTGCCACTTCGCACAGCGTGTCTAATGCCTTTACTTCTGTGTGAGCACGTGGCACTGCCTGCTTAGACGTCAGTAGACAATTTTTTTGACACCGTTTTCTCCTTCTGATTTATGTTAATCTATCAGCTGACATTCTTCAGGGGTGACTGGTCTGTGAGTCAAGGATCCAACTAAGTGCAAGGCCGCACAGCACACGCTGCTCTAGCCCGGATGCTAACACTCTGGTGCACCTGAACCAACCGGTGAAATCTCAGGCTACCCCGGGACCTGACCCTCCCTCTGGGTCTAACGGTTTAAAGAGGAAACACTGCTTTGGAACCTACAGGTTGTGCCATCAAGTACATAACATGAATTTTTCGGTTTGGGAGAGCAGTCACCTCTTCATCATTCAGGATCCCCTTATTTTTCATGGTTTCGTAAACGGATATGCAGGTATCACATTTTTTTCAAATCTCAATATCCTGAAAACTATTTTTCTTTAGGCCTGAAAACCTGATTTGGTCATACTAAGTCTCCCAACATTTCCCTGCCTTCATTATCTCGATTTTTTTCCTTTTCCCAACTAAAGCTCAATTACCAGTCAGTAAATTCTGCTCCTAAGAAAGGTGGGAAAATAGTCACCACACAGTTCTGTTTTATGGAAACTGTTAATACATCACCTGCATTAAGCCTTTTCCCTTCCTCTTAACCCACCTAGCGATAACTAACAGCTTTGTTTTAAAATCGTTATTACAAATAAAAAGCCTCAGCTCACTTCTGCCCTGGGCTTCCTCATCACCACCACTCCTTTATTATGTCTGAACTACTGTATGTGCACCCTGCCCTTTGCTAACCTGAAAATTTTCCACATTCTTTTAAAATGTGAACTATTGGATTAACAGGCCATTCACTCTATGGAAAAGTAAAATGTCAGAATTAAGAACAACATGAAGAAATCTTAAAGGACAGAAAGATGGAGGGTGAATTATGAAGTAGTCATTTCGCAAAACAAATAATAACTGTTTACAAATTCAATATTATGATGTTGGTAGATAAAAGAATAAAATATAGCCCTATTTTACTTTCTGGTTTACAATTTTTTTCAACACATTTAAACCGAGGAAGTCAAAATCAGGAAATAAAATATTAAATATATTTACTAGCTGAGTAGTAAACGAAAAACTATTAATGACATACAAACTTTTTAAATACATGAAAGCATTATTTTCAAGATGTGAAACAATCCCAATTAAAAGACTGTTTAAAACACTGAAAAAATTTTCATGCAAAACATGTCCTGTACTCAGTGTTGTGGTAGCTAATTCCAATTGCTCAACCAGCCATTCCGATGTCACAGACATTTTTATTTCATTTGGGCACCTATCTGCTTTTTCTTTGTGCATTACACTTAAATCCATCAAAAGTTTACCTTATCATGTAATACAGCTGGAGCTAAAATACAGAAAGAAATGAGGTTACAGTATCATTTGAATCCTGCTTTTTATAATTTCACATTTTCCATTCATTTATGCAGTGACTCTTTAAGAGCTAACTAGTTATAAAATGTATACGCTTCGATGTGCATAGTATGAATTTTACAAGCCAAGTTTAAATGACAGCTTTCCTCATTTCAGCTGAAGCTTAAATGGGCTCTGCTATTGCCTCACTATCTGTAATTCATTTATGGCTGGACACTT
Source organism: Cynopterus sphinx (assembly GCA_030015415.1). Taxonomy (NCBI): domain Eukaryota; kingdom Metazoa; phylum Chordata; class Mammalia; order Chiroptera; family Pteropodidae; genus Cynopterus; species Cynopterus sphinx. The sequence goes on along the minus strand of CM057386.1, from coordinate 128,612,172 downwards.
AACTGGCACACTGACACGAACAGCAAAGTAAGACTTTTGTTATTTTAGGTCTTACTTAACAAATTATTAGTTTCTACTTACATGATACCAATTAAATCTTAAAACAATAATATTAGGAGTGCATTTATAACTTAGGAACAACTGCCACTACATAACCAAGTGACTGCTACGTACCCTTAGTCAACAAAGACCCCTTCTGTTAAAAGAAACCTCTAATTCAGGGATTACTAAATACAGGGAAAGTTTTAGGATATTTTGAGCAGAGTAAAACCCAAGGAATAATAGAACTTCACTGTGCTCATTTTAAAAAGCCCCATTCACAAGGTACAGAAAGCGAATGTATTAAAAAGCAGGTTTCTAGAGAATATGCACTACTAGGTGGAATGTTTTGCTTACTCAAACCATCAAACAAATATGACTTAATTTTGAGGTAATTGCTTTGAAAATGGCAAGAAAAAAACAAACAAGCTACCAATTCTCGAGATAGGGCCTTATTTGGGGGGTGAAACTTCAGAACGATAAGCACAAAAAAAAAAAAAATTACAAAGTTAGATTCAACATCACAGCTCTCCTTTAAAGGGCCAAAATTAACAATTGTGCAAAACTGCTGATACATTTCACATATAAAATACGAACAGCAGAAGTCTTACAAAATGCTCATCCTACTTCCAGGACTGTTCAGAGCGGCTGTTTTGTATCATGTGAGGTTTTCATCAAGAGCTGCACCTTCCTGAAAAGGCTGTTGGAAAAGTTATAGAAAAGAAAGTCTATTACATCAGGGGTCCCCAACCCCTGGGGCTGCACACCAGTACTGGTCCTTGGCCTGCTGGGACCTGGGCTGCACAGCAGCAGGTGAGCTGTGGGCGATCAAAGCAAAGCTTCACTGTGTCTGCAGCCGCTCCCCAGCGCCAGCATCACTGCCTCAGCTCCGCCTCAGATCACCAGGCGTTAGATGCTCATAGGAGCACTGGTCTCTGGTGCCAAAAAAGTTGGGGACCACTACATTATATGACTTGATCTATACTAAGCATGTGTATTTTTAGATAAACATATAGAAGACACACACACACACACACACACATAACACCTCAAAATATTAAAATTAACCGCCATATGACCCAGCAATTCCATGTCTCATTTTTCTGAAGAAATCCAAAACACTAATTCAAAATGACACATGCACCTCTATGTTCACTGCAGCATTATTTACAATACCCAAGATATGGAAGCAACCTAAATATCCACTGCTAGACAAACGCATAAAGATGTGAGGTACAAACACACGCGCGTGCACGCACACACGCACACACACACAGCAGAATATAACTCAGCCATAAAAAAGAATGAAATCTTGTTATAACCACATGAACAGACCTAGAGAGTATCATGTTAAGTGAAGTAAGTCAGAGAGAAAAACATATACCATGATTTCAATTATATGTGGAATCTAAAAAAACAAATGAACAAAACAGAAATGAACTCACACAGAGAAGGAAGAGCTGGCTGCCCGATGGGAAAGGAGGGGAGCGGTGAAAGGGTGAAGAGATAAGCAGCACAAACTGCCAGTTATAAAAGCAGACAAGGTAGAGCATAGGGAAGGAGGTCAACGACGCTGTAATGAGTGTGCACGGTGTCAGACGGGCACCAGACTTACTGGGCTGACCACTTCATAAGGTCCATAAATGTCTGACCACTACTCCGTATCCCTGAAACTAATATAATACTGCACGTCAACCGTAACTGAAAAAATTTTTAATTTTTTTAAAAGATCTAACAACTGTTAGCAGTAGTGATCTCTGGGAGGTGAATTTATGACTATGGCACTTGTACATTACTATATAATTTTTTTGATAGTTATCGCTTTAAAAATAATGACAATCTCATTAGGAGAGTAGAAATCCCTTTAGTGAAAATACTGCATAACATTGGATTCCCTATACAAAATTATAATAGGGATTAAATCATGACCAATTCTAAAAATAACCCACAAAGACCTGTTTTATTTAACACATGAACACCTCTGCCATTCTAAAATAATTTAAATTAATTTCTCCTGCTCATCAGAATCTGAAGTAGAACATAATACCCATTTTAAATAATAATAATAATGCTCAGAAGTTAAAAAGTTAATCCAAGGTCACAAGGAGGCCAACCACATTTTTAGTTTTCATAAAGAAACTTAAAATTCACTTTAAATAAAATGGTACAAACCAACTTTGGGGTCACATTAGCTATACTGTAACAAGTGCAGTCCAGTATGTTCAGTTTTGCTGGTGACTATAATAAAAAAAAAAAAAAATCTCTGCCCCGCGCCCCCTTTCACTCCAAGCTAACAGAATGTCGTTCTGCGGATGAAATCGAGGCCTGGGTTCCCAGGAAAGTGACGACCCTGAACGAGCACAGACACACCGCTGGTGCACAGAGGAGGCAGCACAGGCGATGAAAAAACAGAACTGAGTGGAGGGAAGGATTTTTTTTAAGTAAAAACCAATTATTTAATTGGCATAGGGATCCTTTCTCAATTAAATTGCATTTTGTCTGAACGTAATTTATTTTTAACTTCGTTAGATGTCAAGACATTTAAAGCTGGGTATTAAGTACTCTTCAATAAAATGCTGCCTTCTAATCATTTTGCTTCTTAGGGCACTCAGGGGGAACTAGTCCTTATCTCTCTATATGTAACATGTGCCGTATGAAATTTTAAGTTTAAATCTGAAGGTTAAGAAACCTGGTTAAGAAACATTTGCCAAAAATGTCTGAAGAAGTAAAACTTGAGAATCTAGCAACTTTTATTCATGACTGTTTTCCCAACCCTTTTATTATTTCTGGAAGAATAAAAGTAAACTCGTAGCAGTGGAAAAGGTATCCAGAACATATGATATTTTTTTACCACATACTCTAACACGCCTTTGAATTTTTAATCATCTCAACGTTGATTATTCAAAATTACTTCTTATAAGCTCTCACTTAGAACATGATAACGACAGTAATGGATTATAATCCATGAGACCATGATGACATAAATAACTGAGTAAAATAAATACGTCGGAGATGAGACAGATCTTCCTCATAAAATTCCAATTAACATAGAAGAAAAGATAAATACAGAAAATCACCAGCAGAAAACCACCACAGTAATAACTGCTGCAGGCAAGAACCATTCGATGGATGCTAAAATTAGTAAACAAAAATGTGAAACAGGATATCTGTCCAGTTTCAGAGTATCACCCTACAAGACACCTGTCATCTGCAAAGGAGGAGAGAGACTGCAGTGGTGACCGGGCAGACACCACCCCACCCAGGCGACCACGGGAGCACCACGACGTGGCAGCACCACCGCTGGGCGCTGAGCAGCAGTGGCCCGATCGTCCTGCTGTGGTTTTCGTCCCCCAAATGCTTAACCCTCAATCTAATCATGAGAAATCATCAGATAAACCCAAAGTGAAGCATATTCTCCAAAATAACCCACTAGTAATTCTCGAAACGGTTAAGAAAAGGGTCATGAAAGAATGGGAGGGACCCTGTCACAGATGGGAAGAAACGAGAGAGAGCGGGCGGCAGTAAATGCAGCGGAGGAGCCTGGACCAGCACGTGGACGTGAGCACGAAAGCTGGTGAAACCCGAATACGATGTGCAAATCAGTAACACTGCATCCAGGTTGATTCCTCGGTTCCCGTAACTGCAGTGGGGTTATGGGAGCTACCATTAACCTCCACAGCATTTTTGCCTATTTTTCTCTAAGCCTACATTTATTTCAAAATAAAAAAATGGAAATAAAAGCTTTTGCTTTGGCCTTCTAGATTACTCAATTAGGGGTGGGGAAAGCAGCGGGGTAGGTGGTTGTGGGAGAGAAGCAAAGCTATGCAAGTGTATTACTTTCCTAGTTTCTGAAAAATTCAAAAGAAAATGCCTGCTTACGAATTAAATGGGGGATCGCAAAAACATTCGAAATTACCTCTAATTCGGAATAACCAAAGAATGATTTACCCTCTCGGTTAGTGTGACCCAGGTCCTCACCAACGTCTACAAAGACCCACAACAGCCTCGGAGGTTCCCTGTCACCACCCTGCCCCCCTACCTGTCCACCCACTCTCCTAACCAGCCTACCCCTCCCCCACGCCCACCACCCCATCTAGCATTCACAGCTCCAGCCACACAAGGAATCGGGGGTCCTGACCTCAGTTTTGCAGTGACTCTCCCCTCCCTTTGGAAAGCTATTCTCCAGAGAGCAGGATGGCCCACCCTGTTACCTTTTCAAATCTGGGCTTCAATGTCAATGGCTCAACCAGGCCCACTCAGATCTCCCTACTTAAAACTGCAACTCGCCCCATCCCCCCGAGCACTCTGACCCCCTTTATCCTGTTCAGTGTGTTCCCATAACTCCTACTGCCTCACATACGACAGATGTAGTTATTGTTTACTGCTGCCTCCTACAGAAGAGGGTGAACTCTGTGTGTGTGCCTTTTGCTACATCCCCGGCATCCAGATCCTTGGGGGGAGGGGGGCCACCTAAACAAACCCTATTAAGATTATCAGCACAAAAACATGCAAAGCCACAAAGCGTTCTTGAAACTTCACTCAAGCATCAATAGGTTATTTGTTTGATTCCTCATTGCTTTTTCCTTCTAAATTAAAAGACAGGCATTCTCCCTTCTCAAATGGGGGCTTCCGAGAGGAGCCACGTGTGAAAAGGCCCCCAGGGAACCAACCAGGCACCTCCACAGGGCACAGGGGGAAAGGAATTCTCCTTTGTAAACAAATTGCTCAGCTAACTGTTCTGCAGCTATTTCTGCTGTGGCCCAGACGTCCCCTTTCCCAGGGGTGACTTGAATGCCACAGCACCCTGTTCCTGGAAATGAAACAGCTGCGGGCCGGTGGTGGCAGGGGCAGCGTCTCCTAAACTCGCAATTTAGAGTAATGAGGTCTGACTTCCTTCCGAGGACAGGCTCCCTTGGAAGTCTGCCCTGGAGGGCAGCCCTCCATCATTACAGTCTGGTCAGGTGGCCTCCCTTACAGGTAGGCCTCTTCTCTCCCTTTCACAGTGAGGAAACCGAGATTCGGGGATTGAGCACTTGACCGAAGATCACACAACTTGTATGTGAAAAAGTCAGGATGGAGCCTAGGTCTGACCCCAAACATACTCTAACTCACACCACACTGCATCCTCAACGTGACTGCTTCGTCTCCCAAAAGTCAATTTGGCTGCTGCTAGAGAAAGTGGACTTGATAATGGAAAGAGCAGTGATGGCAGACAGTAAGAGACAGAGAAGAGGGAAAAGATGGGGAAAAGGATGGAAATTAGAGATTTTATGAATAAAGAGAAAAAGAAGGAAACGTGTACACATATACAATAACGTTTTAAAAAAATGGCATAATCCAAATTAAACTGAGAAAGTCGGATGAGATCCTCATTTGAGCTGTTCCAGCAACTTGCTGTGCGTCCTTCACAAGTCATTTAAGTTTGTCATGGGCTATGTTTACTCTCAACTGTAAAGGCATCTGAGAGAGCTCTAGACCTAAACTTCTGAGTCTGACAGAAAAAAGAAAAATTTAAGGAGTAACATATTTACAGGCTGCCTGGCACAAAATAGTGTTCAAGAAGCTGCTGTTATTTCCTGGAAATGTTCTATCTTTCTACGGTATCGGGCTGGGTGCCTGGGACAAGCTACTCAGCAGCACGGTCCCCACCCCATCACCAGTCTAGTAGTAAGAACTGGTTTCCAGGTGAGAGACGAGAGGCCTGGAGGTGACTGATGGGTGAGGCTGAGTGGCCTGGGGTATCAATGCCCAGACCTGAACACCAGACGAAGCAATTTTTAAAGAGGAAACACCAGAGTTCTATGATTTCATCTGGCTCTATGGCAGGAAAGACCAAGCTAAGATAAACTGGATTCTAGATGCGCAAACCTTCACTTTAATTATCATGAAGGAAAGGAGGATAAAAGTGGAAAAAAGCATGAATGTATATTTATCACTCTGATGATACATAATTATGTTGATGGATCTGATACATGAAAAAAAAAAAAGCTTTAAATATATGCTTCTGTCTCCCTTCAAAGATTTTTTTTGTCCAAACCTCAATTTTCGGACTCCTAATTCCAACTCTGTACGAGACTGATATTTTTAGCAATGCCTATGATTATCCAGGCAAGGGGTTCTGTTTTTCTTGCTCAAGGTACTTCCTTCAATGACTCAAAAACTTCTCAAAAGCAGAGGTCAGAGAACAGTTGTGTACTTTAGAGGAGCCACACTGAGGATGAAAGGTAGGCAAGTTCCCATTCGAATTAGGCATTTGTTTTTGAAACCAATCCATGTTTTTCCTGGTAGAAGCTTCATAATGAACAGAATTTCTTAAAGCCAAATTCTGTCTTCACTACGGCCTGCCTTGAGAGGGGCAAGTGGAACATGACTGATATAAATCCGTATCTAAAAACTAACCTTACTTCACACAGCACCCCACCACCAGCATCACATCACACTGGACAACCGGTGGAATCCAGTCGTGAGAGATGAACCTCTCCCTCATAGGGGTTCCGAACCAAACGTTCCTAGGGAGACTGACTGGAGCGAGATCTGCCATCTTCGGGCAGGTCGTTCCACAGGGAGCAGGCTCCATGGGTCCCTGGGACCCTGCGGCACCTTTTTTGAAGCAGGGAAGTGGCCAAGGCCATAAAATCTCTCCAAGCCAGGCCAACTCGCAGGCGCCCGGGCGTGAGCAGGAAGCTTCAGCGAGAGGCACGTGAGAGTATCAGGACTTTCCAGAGAGGGACACACTTCCAGGCGGCCACACCACAGGGAACGGGCTCCGGGAAGACACGTGCGGCACCGCCTGCACTCTGAGCACGCTGTGCCATCTGTTCTCTACGACAAGCATGGCCCTCTCGAGTCACAAGCTATCCCACCGTCAACAGGCCACCACCGCCCTTGCAGCGGCAGTGACAGCGGCTGATTTAACGTGACATGCACGTAAAAGCCAAGAGGAAAACCATGACTCTCCTTTATCTGTCTAGAACGAACCAAAACCATCGGTTCAACATTAGGCAAAATTTTACGGTTTTTTTGGAAACTTACAAAACAGCTGCCTACATGGTTGACCCCTGATGAATAGAGAAGCAAAGAGCTAGAGTGCAACTTTGGGGGGGCGGGGAACTACTGAGATGTCTCAGTCTGCCTCCACTTATTTCTTCATCTATAAAATGGAGTTAGTTCCAGCGCACAAGATTGCCATGAAAATTAAAATGAGGAATCATACGGGTCTGATGCACATACATAAACACGTCCACATCGGCATCAGCAGTGACGACTGCAATGGAAAACTACACAGAAGTCTGAAAGGCAGTATCTGCCGAGATGAATGTCAGTCATCTACAATGTGTAATTACTCTCTTCCTAGAACCTACAGGCATGAGAGATAACTGAGAAAGGGAATCTACCAAATACTGCTTGCAAATGGCTTCTCACATGCAAATCCATCATGAATGGCCGAGTGGAGGTAGCTACAACAAAGCTACCTCCAAATCGTTTCTACTAAGCTCCTCCTCAAATACTCAACCATGTAATCAAGAAAACCTTACAATCGACTCAACTATAAACCCCAAAGGATACCTGGCTTATTAAAAACGACCCTTGAAGACTTGGAGCTGATATTCTCTGCAGCACTTCTCCCACATACACTCTTTAAAAAAGGTAAGAGCTTTCTGCTCCAGGATCTGACCTATTTTGATGTAACAACTTTTCTGGGATTTAAAATTGTTTTAACCTCAAATGAGTAATGTGGAAGAAGGAAAGTTGGAGGGGACAGTCTGGCTTGTAATGTATAGGTTCGAAACTACAATTCAATACCTTAAAGTAGCTGTCTACACAGAAAGAGAAGAAAACAACAGGGAAGGATCTTACACTTCACCCTGAAACTGCAATGTTCCTGAGAACACCTCCCCTACTTGGCTCCTCTCTGCCGGTCCCATAGGCTTGAGCTCATTCAATGGTGTGACTGCTCAAACACCTGACTCTAAAATCCTTCCAGAACAACTCAAAAGCCTAGGTGCTTCAGGTGTTTCCGACTTGGGTGTAAACAATCTTGAACTAAACTGTGGCTACCACCGGCATCACAACACATCTGGCCGTGAAATTTAAGCATATCGCTGAAGAAATCCCTTTGAAAAAGTAAACCTCCACCACTGTCTATGGGAACTGAACAGAGTATCAGCTTATCAGCAACAATACTCAGCCTGCTACAGAAAAGTGGTAAAGTCTGAATGAAACAGGGATTACCTACATACATGTGCATACACATGATACTTACTTCAGTAAAACATACATGTGTCTAATACTCACATATACAATGTTATGTAAAAATGTGAATATCTATTCTTAAAACATGTTAACATACTTCAGGTAACTTATATATATTCCATATACCTTATTCTACCTTCATCTTATATTTTAAAGTACATGAAAGTTTCATTTTTTTCCTTTAACTGGAAATAAAGCTTTCTATGTACCGACTTACTAGATTAGGAGCATTAGAGTTAAAATATAATTAAATATATTTTATTTCTCTCACAAGGGCTTAGCATAAAGTATATTTATCTCTGGGCTCTATCTCTGAATTCTAAACTTACCACAGCTTACTCAAGCCAAATAAACCAAATGACCAAGCAATCAGTCACTGATAAGGGAACAGAGGAATCGATTTACTTAAAACTCGGAAATTTCAGAGATGGCTAAACATTCTAATTCATCTTCCACGTTCCATGCTGTGGATATGATACAATCAATCTAGCACTTAACGTGATTTAAATGAACTACTTTTAATGACAAAGATACAATTACTGGTACATATTTTAACAAGAGAAAATCAATACTCCTTTTTCTTCTTCAGGCTTGTGCACAACCTCAATAAACTTTTCTAAATACAAAGGAATTTGTAAAACATTTTTCTTCCTTCGACTTTCGCTTTCTTGGACATCAAATATTAAATTCCCATATTTACTTTAAAACTAAACACTTCTCTAATGCTATACTTTAAAAGAGATCACAGACTTACCACATTCTTATTATAGAATATGCCATGCTGCTCAGAAAATATAATCTGTCACCTCAGGGTTGTGTATGCAAGCAAAGACTAATAACTTCCTAGAATACTTTTTCCCTTTAGTTCCCAGTAGTTCCAATAAGTATATTAAAAAATACTTTTATAAATATATATATCTCACATTAGCACTTTTACATTTTACACATTTGTCATCCTCAGATTGGACTCTTCAATAGTCACAAAAAAATTCTATTAACCAGAATGTGTATCATGGTGAGGTTTGTGGGGGGGGGGATGGAGGGGTGGGGGGAGTCCACCTCAAAATACATGCTACAATATACCACAGTTCAGGGTTAAGCACTTTAAATACTATATATCGGTTGAAGGGTTGGGTCATTCCTAGGAATGACAATCATTAAGTCACTTAGAGTAAAAAGTTGACAGATTTCTCCTAATGGAAATACCACCAGTCTGTATTTAAATTTTATAAATTGTTAAAGTTCAATGTAAAACAGTAAAGAGTGGTAGTTTATGTGACAGTGGTAGTTTGTATCAATCGAATGTTATTTATAAACAGAGTATTTTGCATCCTTTAAGATTGCAGTTCATCATATAAATGGCAGAAACGTGAATTGCACAGCACGTGACCATAAATATATTAAATAGATTTCAATTCATTAGGCATATCATGTGCTGAAATATAAAAAGGCAGTAGTTTTAGATACTTAATGAAATACAAAAAAATGCAAAAGCCTTTATGTACAAAGCATAAGCGACTTTAAACCATCTCTATCTACCTCTTAGACAGAACACTCGAGGACCATCCATCTGAACTAAGCAGGCCAAGCAAAATACCCTGTGATTCCTGTGTTCTTTTCAATGTCGAAATGGGTGGATAAATTTAAAGCCTGTTCTCTCAAGAGTTGCTTTATAGGCAATTTTCTCCCAGTATCAAGGTCTGCAAATTTCCATTTGGCTGCCAGTCTGCGATTAAATTCATCACCTTTATTATAAAAATGTGTTTTCCTCCATGGCCTGCTGCACAAGAACTCTAAGGAAAACATTTTTCACTGCTAACGGCAAAACCATCCCAAGACAACCTCCACGTCCACGCAGACATTGGCTTCCCCAGCCCAGGGTAGCAGCCTCTCACTCACAGGAAGAACCGGTAACAACTGTGTAACCACAGAAACTAAATCCACAGACATGCCACGCTTCGCTTTTTTTTTTTCTTCCTTTTTTGGATAAAATGCCACCATACTCTAAATTTTTATATTACGTGTTATCATGAGTGAAGTAACCACAAGATAGAAGAGGTCGATATATAGAACATTTCCAAATTTCAATAAAAGGACAAAATGATTTAAGTGCTGGGTCATTAGTATCTATCTTTTATTCCATTATTTAAAAGGTCATGGTTTGTTCTGTAGCTTATCTTTCACTATCTGGGCAAACAGCCAATGGTAAAAGGTAATTATAAGATACATATGTTTATATTCATATAACACTACTACCTGCCTTAATAAGTCTCGATATAAGCTTGGCAAGAAAAATAAATAGTATTTCTCAAATAATGGGATTAAAGCTACTCACCATGACGTATCTAAGAGAACTGTATTAGTCATTTGTGTGATTTAGATTTTTTTAAAGGTTATCTATAAAATTTACACTGACAAACTTGGCCTATACTCCAAAAATTCAGAAATCTCTCTTTTAAAAACTTAATTTGACAGTATTCATTTTAGAATTTACATGGGGGAAAACAAGAGAACTAAATTGCACATTAAGTGGAGCCTGTAATCAGAGGAATTAAGAGATTATGTAACATGTGAACTGAGAAGAAATCTGCACCTCTCTGCTGGGAAATGATGTGGTCCCTTCCACCATGATGGGAGCATGTGCCTGTCACCAGTCAGAGTACTGTGCGGAGCTGCGTATTTCATGTCTCTCTCCATCCCACCGCGTGGCTGCTCAGGGCCTGAACGAGACCTGCTCATCTTTGTATCCCAGCATCGGGCAAAGTGCTGGATTAAAACAAAAAAGTCTGCGGAAACACTGCTGAAACCCATGTCAGAGCAGGAGTCAACAGCAGTTCTGCTAAAACTGCATAGGTCGCAACCCATTAAACCTACAGAATTAGTCACAGCCAGCATTTTTTGAATGGAATACAAGAAAATGCTAGATTAATTACACTGTAGGTAATACAAACATTATCTCATGAAACTTTGATTTCAGCTGTTTAGCTATATAAATATACATCTATACAGCATTTAAAAGAATGATACATGCCTTTCCTGAATAATATTTTTCCCATCTTTTGGGGTTCGCATTTATGCTGTTGGGATATGTGTACTTGTTATTCAATAAATAATATTAACAAAGAGACAATGAATTCTCAACAAACACTTGCACTCTGAGGAGACTCTCAAGGACCACAACTTGCTCAGAGCCTTTCACTGTTTGGCCCCCTCTAGGCCTCCAAGCCATCCTACCTTTAAAGATCCACAAATAAAGCAACTAAAAATTAGTATTCGAATCTGGACAACCTGAGACATATCTGCAGCTACCATGTACAAAATTACTATTCCTATCATGTCCAATTAACATAATTCAGTAAGAAAATCAAAGGTGTTAGTCCTTGACTAATATTAAAAAGTGAAAAAAAGACTCCCATATCCCTTGCCACCATGTAAAATAAATTTTCCTGTAACCTAAAAACAAACCTAGGATTCTCTAGTTCAGATCTTGCTTTCATCTTCCCTAATGACTGTCATTCTCTTACAGGATCCATTTACCCCCTCTACTCTCTGCCCTTTTTCATACTTTCAGTTATCCAGGATTTATAAAAGAACAGCAAAGTTTTATAAAGGCAGCTCTCCTAAACTAATCACCCTTCAAAAATGTAGGTGAGCCAACACCAGCCGAGAAAACCACACCTGCATGGACTACACACACGGAATGTCTAAGCATTAGTCCAGCAATGGCCGAACCTAGCCTGTGGGTATTCAGAGGACAAGTGGCTTTCAAGCTTTCTCGTTTCTTAGACTTTTATCACGCTATTCTAGGGCAAATGATCTGCATCTACACGGAAGTAGAGGAAATGATCAGCTTACTCTAACGAATCATTCTAAAATATTTACGTCGTGTAAAATATGCACAGTGAAATGTCTTATGCAAATACACACTCAACTGCTCCTACACCAGATTCGGCCTGCCTGAAATGCCAACGCCAAGTGCCAGGAAGCTGGGATTGTCTAGGAGACTGAGAAAACATCAGCTTAATGACAATTCCACTCTGTGCATTAGATGCCTAATTTTTTCCGCAGAGGAAAAGTTAAAAATGCCCTGGGCAGATATTCCAAGCAATGGAACAAAACTTAAAAGAAGACAGACGATTCACATCAGAAAGTAGCCACACTATGTGACGTACGGTCATGACGTTATTCTCCATAGAGGGAGGGGATCAGGCCCAGAGGTATCTGACTGGCTAATAACATCACATACGGGTATGTTTCAGTCACAAGAGCCAAATGAGCTACCAGTTCTGAAACCAACGGTTTTAAATATATAAAACTTCTTCGTACCCTATTTAAACGAACTGCATTTATATATGTAATGAAAGGACTGAACTGTGATCTCGAAGATCCAGTACAGGTGAAATGCGATTCTACCACCCATCCTTGTACGCCCCTCTTTCTAAAGGCTGCTGCAAACTAAATGTCATCCAAACTTTTTATTATACAACTAAATGACTGCTGTAACAATACAGAGAGCAATTACCTCACATTCAGATTAAAACTAAGTTCACAGAAAAAAACTCAACTGGTTACTGACTTACAGACCTCACAAAACTACTGCAATCGAACAAAGATAAATATTTTTATTTTCAAAATTTTACAATCCCTCTTCACCTTACAGTTTCCAACTTTTAAAAGTTTAGCTTAAGCCAGGCGCGTGTTAGACCATGGACATGTTTTTCTGTGCACATCTATTTTAAAGCACGGTTCGGTTTAATGGTTAAGTCACTAAGATTCTACACTGACTTTCTCTTATTTTGGGAATATTTTGTTTGAACGCCAAGTTCAAACATTTTATTTAAATAATACAGTGAATTAAACAAAATTCACGATTGAAACCATCTGCTCCATTGTTACATATTTAAAGGCCCTTTTTCTTGCTTTCAAATGAAGTTTGAAGTAATCCCAAACTGGATGAAATTTAACTATTTTCCAAAGGGTACTTTGATCTCACTGAATCAGCATTCTCGTTCAAAAACAAGTTAAGATTCCAAACAATTATCATTTAAGCCGTACTCCCCCACGCCAGGATCAACTGCTCTTCAGAATCCTCTCTCCAACATTTCCCATAACGTAACCTTAGACCACTATTTCCAAAAGAAACTTCCCTAAAAGACACTTCCCTAGAGCCTTCCCCAATTCAGGGTTGAGTCGGCCCATCTTCAATCTCTCCAGTCCAACGTAAAATGGCAGTCTCTCAGGTCATCAGAGCCAAGGCAAAAGGAGGGGACGATGACAGGCTGGCATATGGCGAGACCCGTGCCATCCCCGCCCTGCAGACCAAGACATGCTTGCAGCTCATCTGCGGGACAAAGCCAAGACTCACTCGCCGGTTCTAGAACTCACACGCTAACTACGCCGGGAGCACTTCTGCTTCCTCCAGGCACCTAACCCCAACACACTAGCCAACACACACACACACAGAAAACAACTAAAGTTAAAGGCGCAGTAGTTGAGTAAGTCCAAAGGTACTAATAAGACAGAATGGAAAGCCACAGTCAAAAGAGAAGCAGCAAAATACAGGGAGCTGGGAGCTCCAGAAAAAAATCTGGAAAGATGCAGTAAGCGCAATCATCTAGCACATTTATATACTCTAAACAGAAACACGGGGGCAGAGAAAAGGGGAAAATCGCAAAAGTGTATATAAATATACTGGGCCTCCCATTATCAGCAGGACTGAACCTAAACCCCCGGCACTGAAAGCTGTCTACAGCAGAGAATTACTTTCCGTCTCCTACTGGAATGTTCTCATGTTCAAAGAGTGTCCCCCATACCTGGGGCCCTACCCCCTTACCTTTTCCCTGCTTCAGTACTATCCACCCTTCAAGAGCCAAGTGAAAGTGGACCTTTTCTGAAACATTCCCTAACCACTCCAGCCTACAGTGACCTCTAGCACCAGTCATCAGCCTTCTCTTGGTCTATCTCACTAATATTAAACTTTTCTTTTTGCACCATTTACCCAACTGCTCAGACAACCTGAAGGTAAGGGATGAATGTGAAGCTCAGTGGTATTCCTTCTAACATCTTACAGAGCGTGCATTCAAACATTTGCAAATAAAAACCTTTTAAGTATGTCATTAAAAACTAACGTGAAATATGCAATTCTGACACGACTCAAAAATTACAAGTCGTACAATAGTAATTACTCTATTGGACTGCAGCACAGAATGCTGACTTCCAATGGATCAATTTGCAAAAATAACTTAGTATTCACAGGACGCAGTTACAACATTTAGTAACCTAAGGCTTTGGAAACAGTAATAAACTCCTGAAACCATTTGATACCATCACACAAGCTTCCTGAAAGCAGTGTTATGTCCACAGAGGACAGTTCAGTAAATTATAATACTCTCTGTAAGATGAACTATGTTATCATAAATATACTGCCAGAGAAAATGAAAAGGCAAGGGAAGATGACTGCCACTGGATTTTGGATGATTTCCATTTTTTAACTGATACATTAAGGATTTTCCATGACATGAATACTTGTAAGAATGAAGTAAATGTGTCTATTTCTTTATAACACATTTTTAATGATTGCTAGAAGGAAGAAATTTAAGCTCATAAACTCTCACATGACTATAAGAAACAATCTTAAAAATGTATATACAAAATTGGCTTTTCCTAAGTTTCTCTGAAAAAAAAAAATTTCAATTACAAGTCATAGACAATATGCTCTGATGTCTCTCTGCCTTCATCACCACCTTCCCCAAGAGTCGCAGACCACAAGTCACACACACTATTGCCAAAGGTGGGTTGGAAACGTGAGAATCTTCAATTCTTTACGTTTTAGGAATAACAAAAGAAAAAGAACAGAGGGTGGAGAGGAGAGTGAAAATGATCAGTTCCACAAATGTACCACAGGAACTTTCCGCCCCATTTCTTATACATTGAAAAGAAAAAGGACAAATATATTCTTCTTCCAAGTCTGAGTTCAAGCGATTGAAGGAAAAAAAGTCATTTTAAAACTGACTTTGCAATTTAAAAAAACTCAACTAGAAATATATAATTTAAATGTGTTAATTATTAACAAAACACATACTTCCAAATCTTATCTAAGAAGGACCTTAAGCAAGCAGTATTTCTTCAACAAGCTGTCAGACACTATTTTAAAGCAAAATATATAATATTTACCTAGCTAAAAAAACTGACAAGGAATGTTATAAGCTATAATAATAAAGTGAGATAAGATTACCTTTTTATTGCTGATAATATTTTATTGCTACAATAAAACTATTATTCCCAAAAGAACTTCCTCTCCACATAACATTTAATAAACTATGGCATACATTTTTTTCTGGCTTGCATTAATAAACAAAAATCAATCGCCTGGTTGAGTACTTTAGAATTGCAAAGATAATAAACAAATAGAACAGACTTGACTCAGTTGCCTGCCAAAACAAACAAAACCCTTCAAACCACTAAGCTGTAAAGGCAGAAGGAGCATTTCAGAAAATCGCTGTCATCAGTTAGATGTCTTACACCAGTTCCATTTTACATAGTGGACATACTAACGTATGTGGTCTCTTACTAAGACAAGTTCTCTGACAAAAATCACAGCTGATTTACACGCCACCCCAAATATTAAATCCAGCAACTGCTATTAGCCATATACCTAATCAACAATTCCCTCATCGTTCAAAGGAGAAAAAACTTCTATTCTGGCAAAAGGGTTATTTCTCAACACATTTTAATCACTAAACACTGCCTTTTGTGTACTAATATCTCCATCTGCTGGAACGTAACTTCCTTACTATTAAAAGTTCTTAAGGACACAAACTTTGCAGTAGAGATTTTGCAACTACTCAGAAATAAAATTTCAATAGTAATTTCTACCTAGAGAGTTTCTCTCTCTCACAGGACGTTAGAAGCTCAAACAGCTATACTTATTTTTTTACCAATATTATTCAGAATTCACTAAATTAAAACAATTTGTCTCTATGTTCTTTTCTTACCCTTCATGCTTAAGATAGAAAGCACTCGCCTAAGCAGACCAACCTTCTCCTTATAAATTAGCTATATTTCTGGATCATATCACTATAAAACACATATACACTGTCCTGATTTTACAATATATGGATATGTTTCTTCTAACTTCTGCTGAACATGGGTTAAAAGTACAGCAAAAGAACTTAGCCAAAAAATGAAAACATCATAAGGTCAAAAATGAGGTTTGGTTAAAATAAAAATACTATAGGTAGAATCGGGCCAAATAAAGAAGGAAACTGCCATTGAATTAGAAGAACAAGCAGTCACTGGCTGTATCTATAATTTGTAAAATGTCTAAAATGTATTTTAAAAGTCTGAACATATTCAGCCAGTTTTACTGTTACTAGTAATATTATTTTGAAAGCATTTTCTTATACTGTAGAATAAAGTAAATAAGTAATCGTAGCACTGTTGGAAATCATGTTTGGGGTTTTAGTGTTGGTAGAAAAAATGGTATGATACGAAATAAAACATAATGTTAAAATTTAATTGACAATACAAGCATGAACTCACGAGTTTTAAAATCGATACTGTCTAGCTAGTTCTGTCCACAGAAAATGGCTTCGATGTAACCTCATCCTGACAGCAAAAAAACACGTTAAGTGCCTAAATTTTGGTCTCTAATACCACTCCCGCTCTACAGAACTTTGGAGAAATGGCTAATTCCAGCATGGGGCAGGGGAGGTGACAGCAAGCTGTTCCAGTAAGTCAAGATTTCAAAAGACAAGGGAGCCAGCTAGATTATCACTGGCCAAAGTTTGGACAAGTTGAACATCAAAAATAACAATCATTGGACTTCACGTAAATATTCTAAGTTTATGAAAATCCATGAGCCTTATGATGACCATGAAAAAGACAGAAAAATTCATTAGTCACCATGAGGCAGCTCGCACACCCATGCTTTACTTTGAGAACCAAACGATAATTCATAAGAATGAGCATGTATCTGGCTTTTCCACCAGGAAATCATTTCCGAATAGCAATATATCCCCTGCTGGTGAAAGGAAGCTTACCGTGTGAAGGATTATCCAACTTCACAGTGGAAAGATAAGTCTCTGGCCACCCCACCGGAACACATACAATCTCAGCTGGACTACGGGAACCAGATACCACGTGCCCCCCCCGCCCCCACCCTGACATGCCACATCAAGTATACAGCATGGCCTGTGACATACTCGAACCTAATCAACCCTTTGGACCTAACTTCCAAAGCACTGGATACAAAACTGCCTGACGACAAGGAAGTTATATAAGGATCATTAAAAGAGAGAGAGAGATTGAGGATTCCAGATTAAAAAGGGTTTGACGTCTTAAGAAACAGACTCGATGCTATGACTGGTCAGATGCTGGTTTGTACAAGCCAGTTATATTTCGGGGACAACCAGACAAATCCGAATATGGACCGGTTACTGCACTATGTACAGTTTTCTTGTTTCGTTTTAATTGGTTTTTTTGTGTTATGATGACATTGGTTAACGAAATCCGGTAAGTTTCAGGCGTACGATGCAACAGTAAGGCATTTACATACACTGCACTGCGTTCGCCTCCCACAGTTAGGCCTCTTTGTGTCGCCCCCTTACCCCATCTACGTCCCTCCCCCCTCCCCTCTGGTTACCACTGGTCTACTGCCCATGTCCATGAGTCTCTGCTGGTTTGTCCTGCTCATCTGCTGCTTTTAGGTTTATATCCCACGAATAAATATATATAGTTTTAATCCATTTTGCTGTGTGACAGCACTGAAGAGGAAAATGTCAGTTTCTAAAGATACAAAAATTTTTAAAGATGGAGTGTCAAGCAAGTTATCTCTTATTAAAATAATCAACAGAAATATAAATATAATTAAAGTAAAATGGTTGGTTAGTAAAGTTCTTGGAATGTCTTCACTGCACTTTATTACATATGTAGATTTATCAAAAGATAAGTGAAGGTGAGATAAAATTTCCTCTAAGTCAACCTAATTTAAGAATTCCTAAAATGCCCCCAAAGAGTTTCTTCAAATCTCTTTAATTCACAGAAAGTTCAATTCCAAGTAACTAAAACTGAGCCGACAACTAAACAAATGAGCCCCACTTGTTCTCAATACTGCAGGATGAATACAGTAACTTGTGGGTAAGAAAATAATTCGTCTATGTTTATTTTTATTTATAAGGTATTTTTAAAAACTGTCAAGAGTTTGAATATAAAATAGTTCAGAATATAATAAAATTTTATCTTATCTCTTCAGACTATGTCCAGTTTCCACTTCCTTGAACCCACGTATTCCATACACTCACGTCAGCTGACCTCGAGTCATCAGGACACCTGATATTACCCAAGCCTTCGGCGGTCCCTTCCATCTCTCAGAGTGAAATGTAAACTGTTCATTCTAACCCTCACGGCACCTCACAACGCAGCCCTAGCTAGTCCTCTGGCTCTACTCCGAATCCTCACTGCTTCTCCGCACGCATCTGGCATCTGCCGTCCAGACACCTTAAGCTACACCCCCTGCAAGCCTTTCAGCCTCCCATCACCTCCGCTGGAGACTACTGCGCTCGCCCTTCCCAAACAGCCTCCACCCTCCCGTTCACCTCATCAAACCTCACCAAGTAACAATGGTTCAGCCAGATTCCACTTCCCACAAACCTGACTACACTTCAGCTCAAAGTGACTTCTCCTCAACTATCAGAACGCCCACAGTGATCCTCCTGCAAGTGAAAACCAGCCGACATCCACAGGAACGAATATTTCCTCTTTTTCTTTTCCTCTCTCGTTCTCTACAAGCCGCTTTTGTTTTCCGAGTATCCACCCTATCAAAAGCACCCTAAAAACGCTGGCAGAAATTAGAGGATGCTTCCTGACACTCTGAGAATCTTTTTGCATGTAATACTCTCCGGCCTCTGAGTATTTTCATTTGCGGTTAGCAGCACAACTGATAACTCCATTGACAGGGGAAAGAACCGAGGTTCAGCTCAGAGAGGGTATTCATCATGGCCAAGCTCACCAAACTGATCAGTTAACTGCAAAGTCTTGATGAGATCCCAGGTCCGCTAGTCAAAGAACTCGTACTACTCTGCAACATGGTCTCGTGAGTACACGGACAGAGATAATCATTCTCATCTTTATGCTCACGTGTGTGTGTGCACATGTGCACGCGCACACATACACAGATGGACACCTGGACACCTGTCCTAACGATGGAGCGGCACTGGAACACTGGTGGGAGCAACAGCAGCACGGGATCAGGACTAGGTACAGTTCACTTCAGAGGAGCTTATAGGTGGCCTTGGTTTGAAATTTTTATTTTTAAAAACTGTACTCGCCTGTCATGTGACTGTGATTCTATGAGAGGGACACAATCACTGTAACTGTAACACAGCATGCAGACAGCTGTAGTTCACACGTAACTCTTCTGAGTATCTGTGAAAGCAGCAGTCCATCCTGCAGACGGGGCATCAGAAAAGGGATGGGCTGGCTACCTAGCGCAGTGCCCAGGGCCACGCAGGTCATCGTCATCCACCTGTCACTCTTCTGAGTCGCCTACCTGCTCGTCACTGGGCTACCTGCCACCTTATGCTAATCGAAACCTGATGGAGGTGTACAGTCCTGGCTTGAATCATCTCAGGATGCTAAACCTCTTCAATAAATCTTCCAGCCAGAAATGTTGTTTTCCCTTGAGTAGTTAATTAAAAATAGTAATTGCAGTAACAGCAGCAACAATATTAAATACCAACTAGATTTATGTGTGCCATGTTACTTTAAAGAGCTAAGGCTCGATTTAGTCTGTGGTTACTAAGAAGTGAATGAGTTGAAATCCTCTAAAAATGCCTTTCCTTTCTCACTTGCAGCCTCGTAACTATCGTAAAGATTTACCATTAAAAACATTAAAATCCAAGAGTCTGACCAGCATTTGCACAGCCCTACACAGAAGTAGCAAAACCTCCATCTGCTTTTTCCTCGTGTTCATACTTGAGGCCACAGCAGTTTTTAGCACACAGAGCGACTCCGGGCTTTTCTTTTCCAGTTTTCCTTACAAAGTGGCACATGCACAAAGCAGATCAGGAGGGAGGACCGAGGGTCTGGCTCTCGCTGACATCGCCTCGCCTTGTGACGCGGACACGTCACAACCTCCCAGACCCTGGTCTCTGCGCCCACGAGGACAGCATGCCCCGACTCCCGGGTGCCCTGCATCTCTGAAATGCCAGGATTTTCTAATATTACTTTAATTTTCCTTATGTGAAGCAAAATAAATGCGTATTACATTTTGTTGTTGTTGTTGAATTTTCCTATATAAACTCAAAAGCTCAAAAGCAAAGGGATCCCCATAATTTGCAACTGACCAGGTGATCACGTCCAGCCTTCACAGTAACTTGTCCTGCACCAAAGCCAGACAGCGAGGCGTCTGCTGAGGGCCCACTCTCTTTCCACCACTGACACCCAGTCGTTTCAACCCAGGAGCGAAGCAGATAACTCCTCCCTTCCAAAACCTGCTTTGTTCTGGAACTTCCCCGTCCCCAGCACCCACTCCCCCCAAGGATTCCAAGGCCAGCTTGAATGCACAGGCCCCGCACGCTTGCCGTCAAGAGCCAGGCGTGCGTGCGCACACACGTGCACGCTGCTCACGTGCGCCCTCTCCTTCCTGCGTGGCCTGACAACAGGGGCCCAGGGTGTGCATTTTCTTGTGTTTCTGACGCTTCAACACTCTTGAAAAGCATCCAAACTGACAAACTCCGCTGGACCATAAATACTGTAATAAAAATGTTACCGCACACTGATTCAGTTCACCAGCCTCAAAATCCACTTTAATAAAATATATAGGTTGGAATCGATACATGAAGCAACATGATAAATACAAACAACGTTTTGTTTATTCTGTTAGACTTGACAAGATTGCTGGATTTTCAAAGTAGGATTTCTGCTTTGAGAAACTAAGGAAACGGTGAAAACATTAAGTATTGGTCTTTGCTTGTTAATTACAAGAATTCTGGACAAATCATTTGTCTTCTACAAGCTACGTATCTGTTAAAATCTCACGACAGATTTATTTGAAAACACTGATAAGACGAAAGCATAAAAGCAGCCTCTTTTTAAAAGGGTCAAGCTTCAGTTAACCGAAAAT
Organism: Cynopterus sphinx; assembly: GCA_030015415.1. Taxonomy (NCBI): domain Eukaryota; kingdom Metazoa; phylum Chordata; class Mammalia; order Chiroptera; family Pteropodidae; genus Cynopterus; species Cynopterus sphinx. Next base: position 128,590,757 of record CM057386.1, on the reverse strand, counting down.
TTCAATTTACCTGTCTTCTAAGTTATGGCACTGTTTCAAATTAGCCTGAAACACATATGTTTAAGAAGTTACTATTTGTGGTAAGTTATTATAACATAATGCCACACAAGTTATGCTCTAGCTTTCTTCTAACTAAAACCATCAAAGCAGTACTTAGGGGACAGGAATGTTTCCTATGTTCTGTGCTCTACCTACCGGCTGAATGCTGACATTTATATGTAATTGACTAGGGAAAAGGCTTACCTATATAATTCCAAAATGCCAAAACTTTCAAGAGCTGAGGTGAGCACTGAGAACGTTTCTCTGCTTCTGGATTGACATGATTTGTAAAAGGACTGGCTAAAACTACTGCTCAAGTGATTTTCTCTATCTAATTTTCATTCACACCAATGGTAGTTAAATAAAATTAAGATTAAGGTCTTTGAAGGCAAATACCACAAGTAACATTTTAGGATTTTTTAAAAAATCATTAAGAAAAAAGGACCTTTTCTTCTAATTACTCCAAACCATCATCAATCACTATATAATTTGCTTATTAATCTCATATTTTAGAGAAACTAGAAATCAAATATCTGAGCACGTACATGTGTCAGGCTATGAGGTGGGCACCTTTAAGACACTAATTTTAACAGGACAGACACAAGAAAGATAATATCTCATGTCAGGCAGAACACAGAGAAAAATACCCAACACAGATTGGGGGCATAATTACAGTTGAAGGGAACCAAAGCTTCGCCACCTGAAACTGCCTTTTGGAATCCTGAGTTTAAACTGGTTATTGACAAATATAAGGCCTAAAAAGAACCTTTGGCCCAACCCCACTTCCTGGCCAAGAGGGTCCAAGAGAAAAACCTGCTTCAAAAGAAGGGAATCTTAGGATGACACCTTGGCCTAATTTGAATCAAGTACCGTAAATAAGGCCTCAGGCAGAGCCTGTCAGGGAGATTCTCCTGTCCCATGTTTCCAGGTTGCCCAGCAAGAATTTGCCTCCAGTTGTGTTCTGCTCTTCCTCACCTACCAGTAAATCACACATTCTCACTTCTGAAATCTAAGATCCCACCCCCAAACCTCCTTTTCCCCTTTATCCAAAAGTCACATATACCCAATGTTGCCACACTGTCTTTGGCATTTTCATGTTTATGTGAATTTCCCGTGTGCCTGTATAAAAATTTGATTTCCTCCTGTTAATCTGCCTCTGATAATTTGATTATTTGTCCAACTAGAAGAACTTAGAAGACAAAAGGAGAAATATTAAATTGTTACCCCAAACTTTACACAAATCCTGTAAAACAAACTGCACTATGAAAAGTATGATGCTATTTTTGCTGTTAAATGAACATAAAGCTCTAAAAATCTTACTTGGACATCCAACAATGCAGCCATTTTGGGACCCAAAACTGAAAGGTCAATTTTTAAAAGGGGTATAAGAATCACCTAAAAGTTCTCTTTAAGGAGGCAGTACCTTACTGCCTATCTCACTGAACTATCTCAATGTGAAAAAGAGGAGGTGCGAGAAAACAATAAAGTCCCGTCAATCAGGCAAATAAAATCCCGTACATAATTCCAATGACGACTTTGACACGGGCCCAGGCACTGCCCCCATCCGTGGCCCCGACACAGATCCTTGGGCGTCCTCACAACAGCCGGCATACCGAGAGCAGAAAGTGGCTCATGGGCTGTTTTTCAACTTATCACAAATACAAGCACCAGCAGCAGAGCATTTTCCATCTCCAACAGAGAAAAGCACGTTTTACTCCTAAGTAAGCATTTTCCATCTCCAACAGAGAAAGGCACGTTTTACTCCTAAGTACAGCGTCGCAAATGGAATGGTATCAAGGACACGAACTTTGACACGTAAGAAGTGGTTCCGGTCAGATGAGAAAAAGCTGCCCCTGTGATCGAACTGTTGTCACTCTCTCAAACCAAGTCAGCAAACAGAGCAACACGAAAACCTGACATATCTAAGCGAACTGGCCTCAAAAAAGGAGCACCCGCATCATGCTTCAGGAGAGGCGACGGGGCGGGGTTTGTGACACTCCATGTGTTTGGTGGCAGGAACCCACTCCCCTTAAAAAACCAACCAAACCCCTGTTCAAAAGGAAAACGACGCCTTCCGTCAGCTTCAGGACAGCAACTGAAGAGTTAACAGAAACATGCTCAGAGCATTTAAGAAGTCAAATGAACTCGTTTTCACCGACACCCTCAAAGCGTTTAAGGAGAGGTGCTTGTGCCAGACACACCAGTGAACGCTTTGAGCCTCACCTACTTCGACGAACTCGGTCACGATACATCCTTGAGTCCAGCCTTTACTATGACACGTGTAAACCGGATGGAGAAAAAGGAATGACCTTTTCCTCGGAGTGCGAACGTGCAGCTGGAACATGCCCTCTGCCCGGGGAAGAGTGAAGCGTCACAATCCAGCATACAGAAACAGAGAACGAATGCTGAAGCGATGACCTATTATACGAACAATCACTGCCATCATTTACAGAGTTGGTGACACCTCCTGGGTGAGGAGAGGAAAGGACAGCAGAAAGAACGACTGATTACAAACACTGGCTTCCTTCTTGTTAGCACTACTAAACCGAAGGGCTAGTGTGCAACAGCAAACTCTGCTCCTGAAGAACAGATTTTAACTGCAGTAAAATTTGTCAGATACTGATTACTGTCGACAACGCTGCTTTAAAACCCTAAAACTGCAACAAATGTATACAGCAAGAGTCCCCTCAATACCAGCAGCCACTGAAATGTAAACCCAAGCTTCTGTAGGCAAACAAGATTTCTCACACACACACACACACACAAAAAAAATTTGAAAATTGAAGTGTTAGAAAACACGATAAAATGCAGTCAACATTGAATATGTTACAAGTAGAAAAAACATTAACCTGGAAAAATGTTAACGAGCAAAGCAGGTTTTCATTTAAAACAGTTTGCCCCTATTTTTAAGGGAGGGCAGAGAGAGAAAAACTAAGTTGAGGTCAAAATGGAAATCTATAAGTGCCCCCTCCCCAAAAGACCACGAGAAAAGAAAAAAAAACATTTCTCAGGACAGTAATGAGAATCTAATCTAACATGTTTGCTCAGTTTTTCTGAGCCACACGCTAATTTTTCAGATATTCGTAATAAAAAGATGTAATCTGGCTTTCCTCATAAACCATATATTTGTTGTTTTTTATATTAGCAGCTTTAAATGCCCTCTGCCTAAAAAATAAAAACTCAAATCTTCATTTTAAACTCCTTATCTCTCCATTTTCCCCTGGGATTTTTAAGTTAAATTGATTTTATTTTTCAATAAAATTCTTCTCAATTCTAAGTTGCAATACCTTATAAAAACAGTTTTCTTTCAAGCATTGTTGTTGCCTAAGTTTCATTTTCATGACAAAGAAAGGTTTTTGTTTAAAAAAAAAAACTTGTAGTAACTACCCTTTCCCATGGATGGTCCCAAGGTTCAGTTGAAAACTCCCTGGAGAGCGCAGTTTAAGACTTTAAGACCCCGGTTTTATCTGTAATCATCTCCATCTTCAATAAAAGGTTCTTAAGTACTGGGATTATCAACTGAATTTACATCCTTTCTATGACTGTGCCAACCTAGAATGTACTCACAACTTAAAAAAAGCAACCAAGCTGAAGATACTTGGGAGGAAAGTCTGACAACCCCCCGTCCCCCATTCCTCCAAAACAAACAACCAAACAACAAATAAAGAGATAGTCCATGGCCCGCAGTCAAAAATAGAGGATAATGATTAACTTGGCATGAAATTAAAATACTCATCTAAAGCATTCAGGTTTTAATCAACTAAAAAAATCTAGCATACATACATCTCCAATTTGTAACTAGCCAAATAAAAATTCTCAAAAGACAAATTTTTAAAAAACTGTTTTTAAAAATACTTTGAAATAGAATTTCAAAAATACAAAATACACATTCAAAATGTCTATTAGAAAATATATCTAAGTACAGTATCTCAACTTGATTACTCACTGAAGTAAAATTTACAGTTTTACCTAAATTTAAAGAGAATTTTTCAGCCAATCGTATGGACAAAGGAAAAATGTCATTCCTAACCACAACCAGGTGATGATTAATTTGTTTTGGGCAAGGACAGGCTACAAAAGGGTAAAGCACAACTTGCCAAATTTCAGAATTAAATCATCCGGCATGAAAAAAAAAATGATGCACTTCAGCAACCCATATTTTTAAGTCAAATTAAGTTTAGAATAAGGCTAACAATTCGAGGAAGCAGCTTAACCCACACTAAGGACTGGCCCCTTTTCCTGCATGTTTGTACTGGTCTGATTAAAAACAACAACAGTCCAAGTTCCCAGCCTTCCGTAGTGTCCATTTTAAACATCCTGGCCACCAAGCAGAGGCAATCGTGAGGCCGAGGAGTAGGAAAGGCTAAAACTCCAGCGAGACTTTAACACCGATGGAGTACACACAGTAAAAAGAAAAAAACATTACTTGGAACGTATCCCCCCCACCAGCAGTCTCCAGCATTTTAAACTGAGATGGTCACTATTTCCAACCAGGAGAGATGCACAGCAGTTGTTCGGGGTGACGACATAACTGGAATCCTACACTTGGAAGTTTAAAATCATTGCAGCCAAAGGCCAGAGGTTTCCTAGCAGAGAACCAAGCCCAAACCGTCGTCTCGAGGTTTCGGAGCCGCATGAACACGTAACTGAGTCCTTCAGAACCAGCCCGGCCCTTGATTTACTTCTAGACAGCGCGCGCCCACAAAACGAAAGTGGGCCCCAACTTCTCAGGGCCCCTCTGCTGTCTGGCTCGACGCTTCAATTCCAAGCACAAAAGCTAACTGAAACCCTAAGCGTCGTCACGACCTACTCTCTGCGTCTGTGACAGAGTCCTAAACTGAGCTTTAAAAAGAAAAGAGCAAATGTCCCTAGGACTCCTCAAACTCCCGACCCCCCCAAAGGCGCCGGGGGCAGGCAGGCCTAGCGCCGCGAGGGCAGCGCCGGGAATTCCAGGGGCAGGTCCCGAAGCTCGTGAACGCCGCGGGCCGCGCCCGGGATGGCCCCGCACGGCCTGAGCCGCGGCCCCGCTCCGCACGGGCCGGGGAGGGCGACGCGCCCCCCAACGCCGCCGCCGCGAGCAGCACCGACAGCAGGAAGCGGCGCCCCTTAGCGCTCACGCCGGGAAACGCGGGCTTCCGAGTTCCAGCGGGTTTTTTTTTTTTTTGTGTGTGACATTCCAGAAAGTTTTCTCCTCCGCGATCCCGGTGCCAACACAAATAGGAAGCGCGGGGCCCCTTAAAGGGCCCGCGCGCGTCCGCGGGGCCGCGTGGACGGCGCGGGCGGCCGGGGCGGCCCGACGGCGGGGCCCGCTCGGGCCTCGCAAGCTGGTTCCGGGACGCGCGTGACGGCCGAGGCGCCGGAGCCCTCCCCGCCGTCCCTCCGGACCCACGCCGGGCCTCCCGCTCTGGGTGGCCCCGGGGCTCGGGCGCCCCTGGGCCCCGACCGGCCGCGACGCCCGGCGGCGGGGGCCGGGGCCGCCGAGCCCGCCCGGGCCGGGCCCCGGGCCCGCCCTCCGCACCCGCACCGGGGGCCCCGCGGGCGCTTCCGGCCAGGAGAGGCGGCCCCGGCTCCCGGCGGCCTCGTCCGCGGGCCCGGCCTTCCCCGCGGGCCGCCGCGCCGTCCCGCACCCCAGGGCGGCGGCGCCCCGGGAGCCGAGCCCTCCCGCCCGCCCGTCCGACCGCGCGGCGGGCGCCCTCGCGGGACTCCGGCCCCGCCGCCCCCCCAAAGCGAAGTTAACTCCCGGGCGGGCCTCGCGTCCCCGAACAAAGGCGCGGGGAGGACGCCCGCCGTCGCGCGGGCTCCCCCCGGCCGGGCCGGGGCCGCCCGCGGGCCCCGAGGGAGCGTCCGAGTGCGGGCGCCCCGGGGCTCGGGGCCCTCGGCCCGGGCGGTGGGGGCGGCCGGACCCCCGAGGAGACCCCCCGGCGGCGGCCCCGCGGCCGGTGTCCTTCAGGCGCCCGCGGGGCGCGGGGCCGGGCGGGTCCCCGGAGGCCCGCGGCGCCCGCAGACGCGGCGGGGGGCCGGGGCGCGGGGGCCGGGGCGCGGGCTCCGGGGTCCGCCGGCCCGGTCCTGGGGGCGCCCCCCGGGCGCGACCTTCCCGCCCGCGGGCGCCGGCGAGGGTCCCGGAGGGGTCGTGGGGTTCGGGGTGCCGGGGGGGGGCCGCTCACCTTCGTCCAGCAGGCGCTCCAGGTGGTTGAAGATGCCGCAGAAGTTGGGCAGGCTGCTCATGAGCTTCTTGTCGTTCATCAGCTGCATCAGGTAGTCCGGCGTGGGCTTCGGCTTCTCCTTCGCTTCCATTTCCCCGACCATAGTCCAGGCTGCGCCGCCGCCGCCGCCGCCGCCGCCCGCGCGAGGGAGCGAGCGAGGGAGCGAGGAGCAGCGAGCCGCGGGCGGAGGGACGGACGGGCGGACGGAGGGAGGGAGGGAGGGGCGCGGGGCCCCGGCCGCGGCCGCCCGCTCTCGGCGCCCCCCGCGCCGCCCGCCGCGCCCGGCTCCGCGCCGCTCGGCGCCCGCGCCCCCCCGCTCGCCGCGCCCCCGCCGCCGCCGCCGCCGCGCTCCCCGGGGCCCCGCGGCTCGTCGGCCGCCGGCGCGGCGCGCCGCTCGCGAGGCCGGCGGGCGGGAGGCGGAGTCCGCGGGCCGCCGAGGGGCCGGGGCCGCCGGGGCCGGGGTCGGGGCCGCTGAGCCCGCCGCGCCGCGCCGCTCGGGGCCGCCGCGCTCCGCCGCGCTCCTCGGCTCCGCCGCCGCCGCCGCCGCCTGCGCCCGCTCCGGCCGCCGCCGCCGCCTCACTCACTTGGCGCCGGAGTTCGCCCCAGTCCGGGCGGCGCGGGCGGGCGGCGCGGGCGGGGGCGCGGGGCGGGGCGGGGCGGGGCGCCGGGGGCGGGCGGCGGGCGGGGCCGAGCGGCGCGGCCGTTAGCGGGGCCCGGCGCGCTCCTGCTCCTCCCCTCCCCCTCCCCCATCCCCCTCAACGCGCCCGGCCCGGCCGCGCCCGCGCCTCCCCCCCCCACGCGGGCGCGCGACGCGGGGCTGGGGCCGGGCCGGGGTGGGGGAGGGAGAGGATCCGCGGCCTTGGCCCGCCCCGCGCGCCCGCCGCTACGGCCGCGCAGTGGGGCGCGCGCGTCCCCCTCCCCGACCCCTCCTCGCCCCTCCCGCGGCCCCCCGAGCCCCCGAATTGGGTGTTTTTTGCATTTTTTTTAACGTCCTGTTGCTTCACGGGGGACTGCCGGGGAGGGCGTCACGTGGCCCGACACGTCGCCGCGCGGCGCGAGCGCGCGTGCGCGCTCCGGGGACGAAGCCACGCCCCTTCCAGGGGCGCCACGCCCCCTCCCCGCCCGGCGCGGCGCGAGGGGTGGGCGGAGCCTGCCGCGCGCCTGCGTGCGGCGGGGGCGGGGCCGGGCGGGGTGGGGCGTGGCCGCCGGCGGGGCCCGGCGGGGGGGATGCGGGCCCCGCGCGGGGGGCGGGGGCGGGAAGGGCGCGGCGCGGCCCCGGGTCCCCCTCGCAGCGCGGACCTTGGGGGCCGCGAGCCGCCGCGGAGCACGGCGACCCCCACGCGTCCCTGCGGCCCCGGGTGCCCGGGGCGCCCGGCATGGGGACGGACGGAGCCCGAGCTTGGCGGGGCCCGCGGGCGCCCCTGGTCGCCCCGACGGCGTCGCTGCCGCCCGCGCGGAGCCGGGTCGGGGCAGGGGGCGCCGCCCCGGGGCGGCGTGGGGCCCCCGCCGCGCGATGCCGGCCCCGGAGAGGCCCCGGGGCGGACGGGGGGGCCGCAGCTCTCCCCGCGAACTCGCGGGGCGCGGGCGCCGGGCCCTGCGGCGCCTGCATCCCAGGCGCGTGTGTGTCCGGCGGGGGCCCCGCCCCTCCTGTCCTTAGCCCCCCCCCCACGGTGGCACTGGGTCGCAGGCCCCTCGGACACGGCGGTGGACAGCGTGGACGAGGTCCGCAGACTCGCGCCGCGCACCCTGGGGGCGGGCCGCGCCCGCTGTCGGGGGCGCAGTGGGCCTGTTGGGTCAGACGTCGCTTTAAACCAGACTCTTGGGACTGTTAGGATTTGGTCGCGTGGAAGCTACTAAGAGAATTTCGGACACTTTCCAGTGGCGAGTAACTTCTGGCCTCTTTTTATTTTTCTTTTTTTCCCTTTTGAAGAACACAGTGAGTTCGTTTTAAAATAAAGCTGCTTCATCAGAGGACTTGCCTTGCTGGACGAAGCTAAAAGCATGTAACCCGGTATTTGAGTTACGCGGCATCCACGGTTGTTGACAGAGCCACAGAACATTCATGTACCCATTGCAGAAGGGGTGGGTAAATGCGAGGAACAGTCATCTGATCAAAGCTGTCGTCTCTTTAAAAACTGAAGTAAAGTAAGCTCCTTCAGAACCTAGCAAAACGATAAGTAGCGTTCAAGCATTTGGGAGTAAATTATTTATTTGATATGCTCGCGTAAAAGAGTCAGTCTCCCTTCCTAACTGGTGCCCTTCTACATGAAGCTCCTAGGCCTTGTGCTGAACGCTCTGCATGTGTACCTCATTTAATCTGCACTTCGACCTTGTGGCTTACGTTATGCTCTTCCCCACTTTACCTACCGGGAAACCCAAGGAGTAACTGGTGCAAGACCATACAGCTCATGAGTCCCAGGTTCGGGATTCAAATCCATTTATATTTTCTTCAAAGCCCATGTTCTTCGCCCTTCTACTCACCCTATCCAGTAAGTCACATTGAGCCTTTTGACAGATTTCAACCATTTGTGACCCCTAAAACCTGGAATATCACGTGGTTCACCTGGTTCTTAACACGGGGTGAAGCAGATCCGAGTTAAACTCTGGGTTAGGCAGTGCCCATTTCCACAGAGTGTTAAATCGCTTATGATTACACATTCGATCATAGCTACTATGTATTATTACCTTTTCAAGTGCACCTGGATCGCTTCGTCTCTCTGCTCACAGTTCTTTGACGTTTCCCCCCTCCAGTGAGCAGTCCAAAGACCTCTCCCAGGCCTATGAGCGCCCTGTGCTATGTGCGCTTCTGCCTGGCTGACCTTTTGTCCACCTCTCTTCCCTCAGAGCAGTGCACTCCAGCTCCTGGAATCCCTGCCCATCCCCCATCCTTAAACAGGCCCAAGCAGTGGGGCACAGGGGCATCTAGTAAACATGCGGGGAAATTTTCCCCAAGGCCAGGGGGAAATGCTTACGGTGCTATGTCACGGTTCTCTTCCCGAAGCAGGTTTTTCTATCTGAATCTCTTTAAGAAAAAGAGTAAAAAACTCTTCCTGAGTTTGTTGGGCTTTGCCCTTGGTGTTTCCTCTCCTTGCAGAGTCCCCCCCTCACCCCCCCCACCCCCACCCTTGCTGGGTTACCACCCAGTGGAAAATAGCACATGCGTGTACACAAACAAGCACACACACCCTCTGTTATTGTTGCTTACCACTCTTCATTATTTTCATAGCATTTATTGCCACCTGAATCTATGGATATAGTTTGTCACCTCCCCCTACACTGTAAGTTCCATGAGAGCAAGGACTTTATTTTGTCCTATGTGGAATTCTCAGCACCTAGATCAGCATGTGGTACATATAGGCACTCGTTACAAATATGTTCAAAAGAGGTCTTAAGTACTTGTCATGTACCAGGAGCAGGGTTTGAAGAGCCAAATGCCTCTCACTGCAGGTGTGTGCCCTGTCCTCGGCTCCCTCCCTTTCCTCTGTCACACTCCTGCCTCAGGCATTCGAGGTCTGTAAGTGCAGTGAGAGTACAAAAATTCTTGGGATTCATCACTTGCCTTCAAGAAGCTTAAAAACCTAAAACTTAATGTGGAAAGACTCTGATCACATATTACAAAAATATCTTAATACAATAGTCACAAGTTACAATGTACACAGACTGAAAATGAATAGGTGACCTTCCAGTTGAAGATTCTTATAATAGCACTTACCATTGTAAAAAATTATGTCATCTAATATGTCGACACTAAAAATGATTCCATAACTAACATCAGTAATTAACCACAAGCGATAGTATATTTTCTGTTCCCTTAAATTTGATTGTATTTGTTTCTTGCTCTTCTTGACATTAAAACCAGAAAATTATAATATTCCACACTTTTTTCCCCTTCATCACCACGGAGTTCTTGCAGGAACTCAGATATTCCCTGGACTTAAGAATCAGTCTTTCATGGCTTTTTGCCCCCAAATTTCTAAAATTCCTAATCCTTAAATTTTCCTTAAAGGGAATGAGGCATTGCCAGGATCTTTGAAAAATAAATCTTTGTTTATTTTCTTAATAGATCTCTTGGGTCTTCTTTTGAATGGTGAGTTGGCTTATCAGGTTCTATTTAAAAGGTTGCAATTGACACATTTTAAATATGAATATCTTAATCAACAAATATTTGAGTACCTGTCATTAGCCCTAAGGCACTTAGGGGCCAAGCTGAGAGTTAATCTCACAGGCACCTGACAAGCTAATAAAAGTGAATGATAAAGACAGAAATCTGTAGGAACCGGCAGTGAGCATGTCCCCTCCAGGCCTGGTGGCCAGGGCAGAGCTGCCCTAGGAGGCACACTTGACCTAGGGCTTGAAGAGACAATAAAAGTGCTGAGGACAGGCACGGACCCAAATTTAGAAAGTGGGAAAATCCGAGGCTTTAGGGTAAGAGTTCCCATCAAGAGCAGTAGATGCCCGATTTTGCTCGGCCTCTGGCCTGGAGTGTCAAGCTAATGTGTTCATAGATAAGAGACTTGGGATTTATTTATTTATTTATTTATTTTTAATACAAGGAAATCAAAAAGTAGTTAACATGGATTCTGGTCAGTAAGGCGCGTTTATATCTCACTTGCAAATACAGCGTTCATAAAATGTAAGGCCCTGTTCTTCAATCCAATGCTGATTGTGCTGTCCCTTTAAACCACGAACACGACGGTTGCGGATATAATACTAACATTTAGCTTAAACCACTGCACAGTTAAATGTTAACTGACCGTGTCAGGTTTCTGCTCATTTGACCCTAAATGAAACTTTAGAGGTAAAAGGATTCTCAGCCAAGAGGCAGCCCTTGTGCCATGTAATCCAATCTTTATTCCATATTTAACCTGAAACTTAAACTAAAAAATAATTGGAATATGAGAGAATTTAAAAAATGCATTTTTGTTTTGATCAACTTTCAGACTGATTCATAGTCTTAGGATTGCAAAACAATTTCCATAGTGTTCCCCTTGGATTGGGTTGATTCGTTGTTTCTTCCTTCAGGATGAATCTGTAATTCGACTTTTTACCATATTAAAGGGATACTGCTCGATTCATGGTGTGCGCATCAGTTTTAAATAACTAATGTAAGTAAGCATTGTAAGAGCGAGCGAAGTGCCTACTCGTGTCCTAGACATTGAGCCAAATGCCATTATCCTTTACTGAAATTTAATGTATACCTCCACACTGCATTTTCCTGGTGGTTTCTGTATATTCATGCTTTCCAAACGGAGCTCTGAGTGGGCCCAGGGAGGCACAAAAGGACTGACATTTACAGAGTCACTACAAACTGTTGGGCACTTCAGTTATTACCTCATTGAGTACACGGAGGCCCTGAGTTAATTATTATCTGCTTTAAGGAGCCTAGGCTCAGAGAGTTAACCCAGGGATGTGACCCTTGTGACACAGCTCGTAAGTGCTGGGGACAAGATTCAAACCAGACCTTTCCCGTCTTGAGTGATTTACAGTCTGATTCCGGCCCTTCTGTGCATTCAATTGTGTACCCCGGGGCTATGTCTTTTAATGACTGAAATACTGTCACTTTCGAGTCTTTATTTTTTCAGAAACTTTTCAAACACTAGACGGTTGTAGCTAACTGAAATACAGCTAGTGCCACGCAGAGAAAAGATCGCTGTGCTGGGTATAAAAAGGCCCTATTAGTTCTATCCCAATGAGCTGTGTCACGTTGAGTTAATAGCTCAATCCGAGATTCAAAGTCAGTGATCTTGGAAGTCTTTCCAAGTTCTGCGATTCTGAATGAGATGTTCTCATCCACATCAGCAAGTTGACGTGGTTGTAATTTAATTTCTGGGTCTAACCCTGTGCGTGTACGCGTGGTCCTGTAATGGCAATAAGAAGTGTATTTGAAATTTTTTGGTGTCCGAGTTTGCTCTTCTCACTGAAGTAAAAAAAATATTTATGGGTTTTTGTTTCCCTTGGACGTTACATTTGACTGAAAATCTTATTTTTTATGATTTCCAAAGGATTAAATTGAATCTTCCTTTTTAAAAAAAACATATTACAACGTCATAAAAAATAGAGCACTAAGAAATTGCGTCTAGAGCTGCTGGTGGAGAAAGTTACCACCAGGAGTGAATAAAAATTCCCCGGGGGTAATCAGGCCTCTTCCTTCCTTTCTGCCCTTATTTTTAAAATGCTTTACAAGTAGGCTGCTTTCAGTAATTACTTGTTTGAGTGAACGAAAGAAAACAGGAACACGTGGACATACTTGGGCTCTAGGTAGGACAAGCAGCTGTGTAAGCTGCGCGCGGCCCGGAGTGCTGACCTGAGTCAACAACAGCCTCTGGAAACCCTTGCCTGCGTGGCCCAGGAGGGAGGGCCTCGGTGTCTGTCAGGTCCTGCAGTGTGATGCACCGATTCCTGAGAAGGACTCTGGGGTGCCAGATAGGTCTCACTCTGCAAGAAACGTACTGCTTAGGGCGAAGGGACCACAGCATCTGTAGTCAACAGGCCTGAAAACGAGCACGCCTTGTGTGAATGCGAAAGGGGCTTTTGAGCGACGGCATTTTGTCAGAATCACTTTAACTTTATTACTTATTAGATTTAAGATTAAAAGCAGTTATCCGCAGCAGCAACGTTCAGCCAGGACACACGAGGACGGCTTTATCAGGGCGTAGTTCTCAGCCGCACCCCAGCCCTCCCCCGGAGGCCCTGGACCCCAGAACCAGCAACCGAAAGCAAAACGCCTAGGCCCTGCCCCCACCCACCTGGCAGCCCCTGTCATGTGTGCTCCGGCCATGCCACTGGTTAAAAAATTTTTGAAGGTTACCTCTGTTTGTGTCAGTTTCTTGACAGAGAAAGTCACTTCCTACCTTCATGTCCATTAAACCCGAGTTCACTAGTTTTTACTAATTGCAACATTTTAAAATGGATAATTTTTTTGTGTCTAAACTATGTAACAGGTTTTTGGGCATCTATTCAAATTTAGAGAGAGCATTTATACAGATGTTAACCCAGTTATAATGAAATACCAACGTCTCCTGTTTTATTTTCTGTTTTCTACCAAACAATGTTTTAATAGACAGATGGTTGTTACCAGAGCTGAAAAACGGTTAATCCTCCTCCTACGGTAACCTCCGTGCATGGCACACCAAAGAAGCACCTCTGTTCCCTCTCCCCAGCCCTGGACAGCCATTCACGTGCCTCTGCTGAACTCCACAAGTAATACTGATGATGCCAGCATTTACTGCTTCCCAATTATTCTGCCCAAGCCCATCTGTAAGAATGCGTTACACTTACGTTTTATAGATCTTCAAGGGCCACCAGCTTGATTAACTGGCATTAATTACACTGTATTTTTCTCATTATCCACTGGGAGTGGGCATTGTTGTTTCAGATGGAGATGAAATGTAGCATCGTGAAACGAGCGTCTAACACGGCTGCTCTGTGTTAGGGGCTGGTGGGGACTCGCCCGCCGAAGCTGAGCCAGACGGTGGGGGCTCCCCTGGTGTGAGGAGCATCTCTCTGTCCAGGTGAAGCTGTTAAAGCAGCAGAGAGGATGTGAGGAGGGAATCAAACACACTAAACTGTTCAATTGAGAAATGAGAATGAGAAAAAGAGCCTCGGGTTCACAGAGTTCAAAGACCGGGCCTACAAAGGGCCCCATCAGCTGACATGGCAGCGGTCACCCAGCTCCCCCTGCAGTCCCAGCTTCCTCTCTGGCTGCCTGGCCTGCTCTGTGCCAGGTCCTCGGCCTCTCGGGACCGATAGCCAGACTTGACTTTCTCCTCTCCCTCCCTCAGCTGACCAGGTTTCAACATTTCAGCTGGTGCGGTGCCTGATTTCAGGAAGGCACACTTAATCAAACAGCCCCAACCAGGCCTTGTCACTCCGGAGGGAGCAGATACTAAGTGGGGACCGCAGCAGCCGGCTGTGTCGGTGTCATCAGGGTGACTGAGCACCGAGCCTGGTGAGGGAAGGAGGCCTTTCGTCTCCGGGCTCAGACAGCTGGTGTCTAGTAAGCACTTCCTTCTGCACGGTGAAAACATGAAGTAATAACCCCTCAGCCTCCCTGCGTCACCACCTGCCAGGTCTTAGAGATGGTGGTTCTCCCAGACGACGACGTGACGAATTGTCTTTAAACCCCAGGCGGTGAGACCAAGTCCTGAAACATTCGTCCCTGAGGGTTTGTCCTGGGAAGAGGCAGCTGAGCACAGGGCGCTAGAGCAATGGCCTGGGAAGGCCTGGGTTCATGGCTCAACGCTGCCACTTCGCTAGCTACGCCTCTCCCTTCTCCTGGTGCAACTTAAGGGTGTCGTCAGGGTTATGTGAGTGGACGAACGTGAGGTGCCTAGCCGAGGTCTCTGGCACACGGGAAGCTTTCAGTAAACGGCATTATTTTAATGGAGACCAAGCAGGGTAAGGCCTGGGTATAGCTCACATGACCAGGGCCCATGTGTTTAGGAATGTGCGTAAATATCTCTATGTTGCAAATGTGTCCACGGAGCTCAAAAGTAGTTAGTCATCAGTTTTCTGCCACTTCCTATTGCACAAACTATTTCCTGTTCCCAGGACTGCTGACACTAGGAAGTAGAAGGACAAATGAGGAGCCCTGATCCCCGCTGGCTGTGTTTTCAGCAATAGCAGCAGTGGATCGACAGACAGCTGGCCCCGGGCCTCCACGCTCTCTAGGCCCAGTCTTCAGCCGCCCGCCCGACTGTAGAAGCAGCTCTGTGGTGGGGGTAGGGGTGGGGAGAGCGGGGAGCCTGCCCCTCTCCCCACCCCTGTCCTGGCTGGGAGTGGGAGGGTCCTGGGACAGTCAGTCCTCTGGAAGGCCCAGGCCCAGGGGGGATGGGCCCCGCCCTCCTGGAGCCGCATCATCCCACTTTGTTTTCCTGACACTGACAGCTGTGGGCTGAGCCCGGGCTTAAAACATGATGCAGCATCAGGCAGGCCAAGGGCTGCCTCCAGGTCTGGGCAGGCAGGTGGCTGGCTGCAGCCAGTGGCTCAGGTGAGAGCACCTGCCCTCAGCAAAACTGTGCTTTCTCCCTAACTCCACAGACAGCTGCCGAGCAGGACAGTGAGCCCCTGCACCCCCTCTTTAAGAATCGGATGCCCTGGGAAACGATAGGTCACGTTTTGAGGAATTTAAAATCTGGGAGGAGACAGATGCACACACTCCCACAAGTGGCTTCTGCAGGTGGGTCCCTCTAGGTCACACTGGAAGACGGTGACAGCTCTAGGTCCCCTGGGCCTGGGTCGGCCCTGAAGCAATGCGATCACTCCGAGTGAACGCGTGGAAGGGCCAAAAAGTCTAGGTCTTCGGTGAGACAGAGTCCCTGAGCCCGATTCCCATTACCGACCTCTGTCACCAGGCCCCAGGCCTCCAAAAAAGCTACCCCAGAAGCCAAAGCTTTCTCTCCAGTGATTTTCAGGGCTTCAAGGTGATCTTTCCAGCATCGTTTCAAAACGAGGGCTGGAATACACAATTAAATCAAGGTGATGAAAGGAAGAGAATCTTTCTAATAAACAGTTTTGCAATTACGAGCCGGCTTCACGGTGAATCGCACACTCCATTATAATACTAACGCGGGATAAGATCTGTGTTCGCATCATAGGTTTTCCTGTTACGAAAGGGGTTCACGTTGTCGCCAGAGACCCCGGGGCGCGATTCGTTCTGGATTACAATTGCACCCCGACATTATAAGGGCTTGATAGGAATTTCCCTCTCCACGTCTATGTCTACGAAAACGGCTTATTGGGTCATGTATACGACAGTTATTCACTAAGTCAGGGGAGCGCTGTAGACCACAGCAAAAGGCTTCAATCACCTATTTCTTACACCAGATTTTTCCCAGGCAAAGTCTTGGTCATATCACTGAGCTGTCACCTGGATGGCACGGGCCTGAGCTCGGGACTTGGCCCTCCCGCTTGGTGCTTCCCCTCCCCAACCCAATCTCAAGCTCAACAATTCTCTCTGCCTCTGCTTCCTCCCATTTTCTCTGTCATCTTGGTCAAGGGTCATTTCCTACCAGCCCAGCAGCCTCCCTGCACACAGTCTTGGGAGCCCCATGCGTTACTTTAATCTTGAAACTTGCTGGTGTGACGTGGTATTACTTTTTATTCATAATATCATGTATGCATATCGACACCGTGGTGTGTCGATCCCATGACCTTTTTCTTAATGTCCGTCACTGCACATCTGGATGGGAAACTTTGCCGGCGCTTGGATGTAGCTTTAAAAAAAAGATTTATTATTTTATTAATTTATTATTTTATTAATTCTTCGTTGTGCAGCACCCACTACCGACGTCACTCTAAAGGAAGCGTAAAGGGGAAGGCAAATATGCTGAGAAGTGAGCTTAACAGCAGTTTGATTTTCCACTGAAATCCCACTCCTTGCCTGCTAGCTCATATCTGTAGCTCATTCGTCTCTCCACCCCATAGGGTTTCTGTAGCTGTAGTCCTCCCATATACACCCAAGTTCGGGTGGGTTCAAGACGGCTCGAGAAGGCTTGAAGACTCTGTGCTCTGTTTGAAGTGGCTCACGAGGTCTACGTGGGTGAGCAGAGATCCCGGTTTCTGTAAAACGTTAACCATAGAAAAATACGAGGAAGCACTAGAGACCTACGGCCTGTCATTTATGATTATTTTTTTATTCGAGTGGAATTAAATTAGTGGTCAGCTTCACAAAACTAGAGAACACTGTCGTTCACTATCCATTTTCCCTCTCCGAGAGTCCAAAAGAGGCCTCAGATCTGGGGAGAAAATCGTCCTGCTAATTAAAGCTCGCAGTTTGGCCTGTCCGGGCCTCATCTGCACAGCAACCAGAAACGTCCACGGCCCAGCAGTTACGGCCGAGTGGTTCAGGAGCCGGTGTTGGCCCTTTGCAGTGGAAAGCCTGCAGTGATTTCAGCTGTCAAGCATCTCAGATCCCCAGGTTCTCACGGAGGAGATTTGCAAAGCTGGTAGCCTTTCCTTCCTAATTTAATTTAAACTGCACTCGAAATAAAGAGGCAAGTGCGGGCACTGGCTTCCCCCTAACGCTGGCGTAAAATCCTGTATGACACAGATCCCCCTTGGGTCTGAAAGTTAAGTTCTAGAAGTATCTCAAGAACTGCGTCCTCCCCCGCCACTCCCTGGCCTTAGCCAGCGCCACTCCCCTGCCACCCCCCACCCCCTGGGCCCCATGGTTTTCATCCCCGCCAGCCCCTGGCAGTGGATCCGCTCACTTCTCCTTTCCAGCTGCTCCCGCGGTCTCTCTCCCCGCTCCCATCCCCCATCCTCCTCCCCATCCTCCTGCGAGGGCCCACTGCAGGACAGACAGACAGACAGGCGCAGCGTCCTCAACCCCTCGTCCCAGCCGCCTCCAGAACAAACAAGACCCAGGAAAAGGACAAAGGGGGTTTAGTTATAGAAAGGTCAGAGTTTTAAAACTTACAAACACTGGGAAAATTACAAGGTTGCTACAGAACCTCAGAAAAATCCAGCAGGGGTTTACAGAGCCCGACCTCATTTCCATTTCAATGGAGACCGGTAAACCATTGCCAGTCTCTCCCAAACCTTTTCTGTAGTTAGAGCCCCTGGGCGCCTTCCCAGTCCCTGGGGTGTGCTGCCCTAGCTGTTTGGGGGAGGGGGCCGTCCAGGCCCGGTTTCTGACCCTTTGCCAAAGGAATCCTTTCTCTTCCCCCCCCAAGGCTCCTCCCTTGGGCTTCAGGCTACTTGCTCTGACCTTCAGTTCGCCACCAGGGCCCCTAATGGAGCCTTTCACGGTTGAGGGCTCGGGGACTTAATCCTCACTGTCGTCCTCCAAACCTGAGACGTCCCCACCCGGCCATTCCTCACGGATCTTGCAGTTGCTTCCCTGCAAAGCCTGGAAGCCACCCAGCCTCTCCGGGGCAGAGCAGGGTCACTGTGTGGATGCAATGAGGCCGTGACTGTAAAGCCCTTACTTAGCATGTGCTGGGATACAGTAAATATTGGCTATTCTTATTGATAGTCACTTGCCGCTTTGGGTGGCCTGCTCTGTGTCATGCACGATCGACACCAGGCACTGGGGGAACAAAGCAAGTGACTGTCTCTGGCAAAGGAGGCAAGAAAAGCAAAGCTTACTAAGCCATGGAAGGACTTTTCGTGGACTCGAGCTTTGAGTCCTGAGCAGGGAGGGGTGTACAGGTCCTCAAGTTCCAACAGGGAGGGTACCTTGCACCCCCAGCTGATGGCTGGTCCTGCCCTTGCATGCACTCGGCCACTCAACAATTGCTCTACCTAGTGAGAGGATCCCGGCTCCCCAGCGGCCCTTTAGACTCGGCAGGAAAGAGCCCCCTGGAGCCTGCCTCTGTGGACACCTTCCCTCAGCCTCCACGTGGGGCTTCCTCTGAGACGCGAGCTCACCCTGCGGAATAGGCTAGTAACACAGCTTCCCAGGTCAAGTGCCGCCCACGTGCCCCCCACGACCTGGGCCTTTACCAGCGTCATCTCCCCGCGTCCCCCCAACAACCCTGCCTGGCCCACTTGTCCTGTGTCACACCCTGGCTCCAACAGTTTCTAGTTTGGCAACTGGAGGCAGGTTCAGTAACCTCTGTGTGCCTCCATTTCTGCATCTTCCCGTGAGGATGGTCGTCCTGCTCACGGGTTGATGTGAAGACTGTGTGAGCTGACGTGCACAAAGCCCTTGGACCAGCCCCTGGCACGTAGTCAGGACTCAGTAATTCTCATTATTGTGCTACTCCAAGTGCCTCTCGTCTTCAACCCGTCTGCAGAAGAGTGGAGACTGAAGGCAGAATTTGGCAGCGGTTTACCAAAACTTATGTCCTCTCCTTCCTGGACCCACAGTAATCTTCACTGCCCACCTCCCTCCAAGTTAGGTGTGGCCACGTGACTGAATTCTAACCGACAGAGTATGAACTGAAGCTAGTGAGAAGCCAGTGTGACTTCGGGGCGCCAGGACACCTCTGCCACCATCTGCAGGCAGTGCACACATGACCCCAGGCCCAGCCGAGAGGGCACCTGACCGAGGCAGGCTCGCCCATCGTTGCCACCGCTGCCACGGGAACTCCAGCAAAACAGGGGTGTCTCCTTGTGGTGGGTTGCTGGTTTTAGAGGGCCGGGAGTTTCAGGGGTGCAGTGGCCATGGCGGTCATCACTGCGGGAGGACAAAGGCAGAAACCACCACAGATGGAGTGGCTCCAACACGGAAATTGTTAATGCCCAGTCCACGTTTCCCAGTCGCCTTGGCAGTGACCCTCCTTTTCGGGTAAGCTCATCAGGGCCGGCTCTCCCTGAGTTAGAAAGGCAAGTTCCCAATTTAGCAACTGAGCCCCGGTTCCCTCGGGCCTCGGGCTCAGCTCACTCTCTGCTCTTCTCCCCCATTCCCATCCTCACATTACACAAAACATTCAAACTCCTGAAATAACCAGTGCCAGTGGCATGCACGACTTCCACCGGAGGAAAGAGTATTAGTCACCCACACGCGGTCCCGGCTGATGACACTCAGTGTGAGGACGGGCGTCTGGCTGTCATGCTACAGAACAGACCCCATTCAGACGAACTCGGTAGGCCTGCCCACGGTTTTCAATCGCGCTTGTGGATGTCGGGTGTGCGTGTGCCCAGAATGTGCCACTCCGGCGTGGCGGCTGTTATGCACCAGGATCAACGGGAGCCCAACCAACTCAGGGAGAGTTTTTCTTAGAGGTCCAGAGAGGAAAACCTGCTTCGGGAAGGGACCCTTGGCATAGCACCGTAAGCATTTCCGCTGGCCTCGGTCAGGGAGGCTCCCGGCGGGTTCACGAGATGCCCCTGTGCCCCCAGCTTCTGGTTGCCCGGCGAGAATGTGCCTGCCAGGTGTGTTCCTGCTTCCTCCAGCACCTGTCAGGTGCCTACCCTCACTTCTGCAATCTAAGACCCCCTTTCCCGCTCTTCTCCTTTGTCCCAACGTCATATGTACCCCATGCTGCCTCACTGTTTTTGGAATTTTCGTGCTTACGTGAATCCCCATCCACACTTCTTAAACCTTTTATTTTTCTCTTGTTAATTCACTGTACATGGTGTGAATTATTCAGCGAGCCAGAAGGGGTAAGGGGGATAGTTTCTCAGGCCCCACCCAACACACTGCACTTTCATTATTAAAGATTTCCTAAAGCAATAATGAATGTGGGGATTGGGATTGCAAATTTCCTCCATATTATGTTGCCTCGTAATGGGGCTTGATCAATAAGACTTTGATTTTTTTTTCCTTTAAAGCAACATCATTGCGACCCCAGAGATTTGCAAAAAAAAGGCAATTACAACATAAACTAATTTTTACAGTTATATAGGTTATCCTCCCAGCCTTCACTTCTGTCTTTTGGGCGAGTACAACAGCGGTCCCCAACCTTTTTGGCACCAGGGACCGGTGCTGTTATGAGCATCTAACGCCTGATGATCTGAGGCGGAGCTGAGGCGGTGATGCTGGCGCTGGGGGTGGCTGCAGACACAGATGACACTGCACTCACCGCCACTCACCTCCTGCTGTGCGGCCCAGTTCCTGATGGGCTACAGGTTGGTACTGGTCCACGGCCTGGGTGCTGGGGACCCCTGAAGTACACATATCCCCCAGTTTTGGTGGAAACCTTCTATAAAATGTATACTCCACTTGTTTTTGTCTCAAATAACATCAGGTATTGTAAGGCGTGTATCTTTGAATTGTATTTCAAATTTCATTTTGAAATTCTTACTTAGACCAATTTCTTGTCTAAAATGGGCAAAAATGGGCAATTTTAAAATACCGCTAAACTGTTCAGTCATTTTCTTTCATTCCAATGAAAACCGGGCTGGCCGTTCCCCAGGCCAGTCTTTCCCCACGGCTATTTCCGGGCCTTGCATTCTTAACTCAATTTTTTCATCTTTACCCTCCGTTATCGCCCTTGCTCCGTACCCTGAAACCCTGTAAGTCTTTAGGAACTGAGCTCTTAAAAATCTTGCTCTACGCTGTTTCCTGGTTACAGGACTTCTGTTTAGGGCGACGGGAAAGTTCCAGCGACGGTGGTGATGGTTACGCAGCCTGGTGAACGCAATTAGTGCCCCCGAACAGCGCACTTAAAAATGGTTAAAATGGTAAGTTTCGTGCATCTTTTGCCACAATAAAAAACATCCCATTCATCCTTCCTGGCTTGTGTGTTGGTCCACATCCCTAAAGACAGATTCCCCACTCGTGGATACCAGCGACTACGAAGGATGGAAAAGTCAGTCAAATACAGAAGGGCCGAAAAAGCATTCTCGTTCCTTAAAAAACTTACAAGGTAGAACAAAGCACACTCATCCTTGGCCAACTGTCTCTGGCAAGCTGCTCTGTTTGCCCATGCGCAGAAGAAGGCCAAGCCGGGCCACCACCACCCACAGCACTGACAAGAAGGAGACCGACGGCCCCCTGGAGACCCTGGGGTGTGTATTCGAGTTCCCATCACCTTTTCATCTTTTTGTCCCCCTTCTCCTTTCACATGCAGATGAACCCAGAGCAGCTCCTCACTCTATAGCTTTTTCACTCCAGTTGGGAAGGTGGAAGGAACAGCTAAATATTTATGAGGCCCTCTCTCCCGGGTTTATGATGCGTCCTTGTTGGATGTGGAGGAATTACGTTAATGAATGCGTGCCTGCACACACCGACACAGAAACCAGGCAAAGGGGAGAAAAAACACACACACACAGAGCTTTGTCGGCGCTCACCAAGCAGTTCCCATGAACAGGGAGAAAGGAGAGCGAGGGGGAGGCCGAGAGATTTAAAATCTGTTGCCAGGAGAGAAATAAATGGTACAGCTGGGCACAAAGGCAGGAACAAAGTTTCATCTTTGCTCTCTGGAGTCGCAAATGTAACTGTTGTCCAAGTTGTGCCAATGTGAACTGGAACGCGGTGGCTGAAAACATGAGGGCTGGCTGGCTGGCTCTGGCCGGGGACAGAGAATATCAAGGACAGAGTTTCAGGATTGGGAATAATAAATCGTTGATCAGAAAACAAAGAACTAGCATCGTTTCCTTGTGAGCGGTGCTTTATGCGTGTCCCTTCAATGCGGGCTGTTTTCTGTGATTGCCAGGGTTTTTATTCTCCTGCCCCAATGCAGTGCCTTTTCCTGCTTTCATTACGCCAGCTAAATCCCACTTAAAAGTGAATTCACCCTGAATGTGTTTGCATGAAATTACGGCTTAGACTGTAAACCATCCTCAATTATAGGTAATCTTTATGATATTTTAATAGATAGAATAATAGATTAGCACAGCGGAACTGAAATGCAGACGTATTAATGGCCTTAATCTCACTCCCCCAGAACACGGTCGTGTCACCAGCCTTTAATCATCCTCCCAGCCTCCCCTTGGGTTCTGCTCCCCGTGGGTGCAGAACGCGGAGCCGGCAGGCAAGGCCCCTGCCCGGGAGGCTGCGGTGGCTCCGCAATTATCTTTAATTATCTTTAATATTCGTGCAGCAGGATGGTAGATTGAAACGTGTACTTAAGTGAAAAATATTATCCCTCGACTGATATTTATTTTCATCTGTAAGTCATAACATACAGACATGAAGGCCGTAGTTGTTATTTTCGCAGATTCTTGCTGGGTTCAAGGAATTCGGAGGCTGGTTCTCGTGGCCCACCTTCACAGGGCACAAAAAAGGCGGAGAAATGCCACCTCAGACCCCACGCAGCCCGAACCGGTATGCTAGCTGAAGGGAGGGAAAGCAGAAGAGAAGTCTCCAACTTCTATTGAACAAAACAGGAGGCTTCCCTTCACTTTTTTGTGGCAAACCGAAAATTAGTTGCTGATTGTTAATATTTATTTGTTTTTCTCACGTTAGAGTAAAATACAGAAGATAGTTTTCTATTTCCAATCCCCCCCCTTCCAAAAAAAAAACAAATCTGGTTACTTGATTCTTAGTCATTTGAAATCCAGATAGTTGACTCTAGCCTATTTATGTAGCTATTATAATCTAAGCATTAAATACTCTTAGCTTACAGAGTGTCTT
Source organism: Cynopterus sphinx (assembly GCA_030015415.1). NCBI lineage: Eukaryota > Metazoa > Chordata > Mammalia > Chiroptera > Pteropodidae > Cynopterus > Cynopterus sphinx. The sequence continues at coordinate 128,567,549 of CM057386.1, read as the reverse complement.
TAAATCAGTTTTATCAGTTAAAAAAAGAGGAGAAAATGTTCCCACGGAAATTTTGGGCAGTCTTTTATCTGGTACACTGACAGGGAAATGTTTTGGCTCAGCATTATTTCATAGTCATTTATTACTTACTTGCTTGAATGAATAGGCACTTGGCTGGATCTAGGTTTAAAGAAACCACATACCGATTTTAAAGAAAAATTTAGTGGAAGTTTTAGAACTCTTCCAAATTCTCCCTGAAAAATAAAAAAATGCGTTGCTCAGAAGGTCTTTCCGAAGGCCTTTAGTGTAAAATGGGGGAAACCATCATGAACATTTAGCAGTCGTTTTAAAATGAAGGCTGCATGGTTTGAGCAAAAAATTGAAACCATAAATCCCGTCCTCCAATTATGCATAAATGAACAGAGCTGTTCCCCCTATTCGTGGACCTTGCTCAACCCCAGCTCCCCCCACACGTCAAGCTGCTGGAGGCCGTGAGCGGTGTCGTGTCACTCCGAGGCTGCCCGGTGGCCCCAAGCCACCCTGCACTCATCACCAGGTCCAGGCCGAGACTGGCACCTTGCACGTTGTCACAGGACAGGAACCAGTCGGGCTGGCCGCTTACAGGCCCCACACCTGGAGGCCGTGACCTGCGTGGGGAAGGTTGAGGGTCTTCAAGAAAACTTTCTCTTAACGGAAAGTACGTTCCTCACTGGAATACTTGACTTTTTAAGATCCCCATTAGTTAGACGTCTTCAAAACAATGGATCTATTCAGGGAGGAGGCCATCCGTTCTGACCGAAATTATTGTGGTGGATTGCCCTTAGCAGGGGGAAAAAAGTCTAATTTAAAACACCGAGTACACCAAGGAAGGAAAGATTCAAGCCCTGGCAACAGTGTTGTGTGGAGGAGCATATGAGAATGTGCTAGAATGTTCTAGAACAGGGCTCGCTGGGAAACTGAGATACGTTTTTGCGTAGCTGAGAGACTGGAACATAGAGGAGACATTAGCAGGGCTGAGAAAGCTGAGGACGAACCTTATAGTCTGTAAAAGTTTGTCTCTGAAAATGAAAACTAACTTTACCTACAAAATTGAAGAATATGCCTTAATGTAGAACCCACTCAAGGTGAGGAAACAGACATTCTCATATACTAATGCTAATACTACCAATTGATAGATGATTTCTGCAAGGCCATTTGATGATACGTATCAAAAGATTTAGAAGTCAGTGTGTCTTTGGGCTGTAATGTCACTTGTGGGACTTTATTTTGTATAAATAACCAGAGATGGGCAAAGATATAACAATATTATTTCTGATATGGGAGACTTAGAAGAACATATTTATTTTATTATTATTATTATTATTTTGCTCAGCTATATTTTTTATATGTAAATGAATTGTGTACTATGATATCAGCCATAAAATTTGTTGAGAAAAAACACGTTTGTCTGTGGTCTGCGAACCCCTTTGATTGAGAGTCCCTTCCAGAAACTTCATGCAAACTACTCCAGTGTCAAGCAAGAGCTCCGGTCCAGGCAAAACTATGTGCAGAGACTCCAGAGACAGTGCCTCTTGGGAGATGTGCAAAACGTCAACAAAATGGTTGTGTTTTGGGAAATGAAGACAAAACTGAACGTTTTAAGTAATTTGATTATGTGTATTTCTGAAAACTGTTCATAATGTCTCACTTACTTTTTAAAATACAACAAAAAACACAGGAAATACATGCAGCCCTGAGCATTTCCACTCTTAAAACCTTGGAGACTTCCTATTTTGCCTAACCTCTGCTTTCTCTGGTGCGATTTCATTTCCGTGGAGCTCCACACAAATAGGAAAGCACCGAAGAGCGTCAACTGTTCTCAGAGCAGAACCGGCCTGCATCTGTATTAGCATATCCAGGAATTCATAAAAAAATCCACTGAAAGTGCTAACTCAGAAGTGAAATATTAAAGACAGCCCTGCACAAGGGTTTATCTCGTGGTCTGATTTTTGTTTCTCAAACGTTTTCCAATATTTGATCCTTGAAACCTTCACCCAATTCATCGGGAGGTTAAAAATGCTGCCCGAGTCGGGATATTTCCACTCACTTCTCAGACACGAGAGGAACCCAGGCCCAGTGGTTTCCGTGGCGACACTGGGAGTGGCTGCAGTTACCCACCGCGATGTTTTTCCGACCGGACACTGCTGTCCCGCTCCGCTGACACACATGTTGCACAGCTGAGCCTAAACCCAAATGGAAGGGAACAGCGTTCTGGCTCAGCGCCACATCCGGAGCTTCCCTGGCCTGTCTCCCTCAGCCCCTGACAGTGCATATGTGCTGGCTCGTCCGAAAACAGTTGGAAAATAGGTGGGGGTTGGGGGGGATTTGTCAGTATTTGCACAATGAAATAGCTGTCTTCTTCTGTCCATAGAGACAAACGGCCAGTCAAGTCGGTGGGGGAAAAAAAAAAAAATATATATATATATATATATATATATATATATATATATATATATATTCACGCTATCTACATGTTTGCATCTTAAATCTGAATTTTCATACTCTAAGGAAAAATTCCCATTGAATAATATTTTCTCTTTTATTAGTTTATTTTGTACATTTTTATTCTGCTGACATTGGTTAACAAAAGTAAGTTTCAGGGTACGATTCCACGGTAAGGCGCGCGCACACACACACACACACACACACACACACACACACACACACACACTGTGTGAGTGATGTTTTGAGTTACGAACCTTCTCCTGCGGTCAGTCTTGAAGTGTTCGGGTTACATGACGCTAATACTGAGTCACCAATGCTCTGCCTGGGAAAGCCCCACAGAGGTCGTCGTGGCCGGTGACAATCAAAGGGCCCGGGCTTCTGGATTCCCTTCCCTGACCCCTGCAAGGACAGCAATGTCACCTCCGTTTTGTAAACTGGATTTCCTGAAACAACAACAACGATAAAAATACAGCTTCAAAACCAGCGCCCCGGCCTCGCCTTTCCCTCGTGTCGCCCCTGCGCAGCACGGCACAAAGACACGAAAGCCAGATCGACTGGGAGCCTCCCACCCTTGGCTCCTCCTTGCCGTCAAGGAATGCGTGTGCCCTTTTAGAGGGTCGCTGTAATGTCGCTTTGTCGGAGCCGTCTCTCCACCCCATTTTGGTGTCCCCCACTGATTTTTCCAGTGGACAATGCGGTGCCCGTTCCTGGGTTTTCTTGATTGTTAAAAACCAATAGAAGAGAGAAAACGAGGAATAAGACTTACATAATCGTCAGTTTTAAGTGTAAATCATCTATAAAGTCGTTCGGTCTTCCTAAACCACATGAATGGAATTTGTTGGCATAAATCTAATTCCACCAAAGACTTCTCAACTGCGAACTAGTTACGCGATCTAATTTGGGAGCTTTTCCAAACGTAATCTCTGAATTCGTTATCTTCTGCTCTTCTTTTACATGTCATCTTGCTTTTTGACATTTCCTAAGGTATCCGAACCAAGAGAGACAAAGGACAAGCTTATTTCTACTTTATGGCAAGTATTTTATCCCAGGTTGATCTCCAGAGGAGTTAGGTGGTTCCCAAACCAACGTTTTGGCAGGAAATAAAAGTACGAGTAATTATGAAGAGCGAGATCGTGAAACACTTTTTAAAATTAATCACGAGAAGAACAGTTCTTTTGCTGAACTTTATCTTAATTGTTCGTGTCACTAGGAGTCCCCTCTTGAACCAGAGGGTTGGTGTGGGAGAGAAATGTCTTATTCAAGAGGAGCGTCGGTGTCCCCAGAAATGAGGAAGGGACAGAGGTGGTCAAAGCCGCGAATATTCACGCAGAAGCGCAGCGGCCTGGCCCAGCAGGGGCCTCTCCATCACTCCGGGGGGCTACCCCAGGCAGGCAGCGAAGCGCCCCATCACGTGGGACAGACAAACCCCGTCCCGCCTTGCCTTCTCTGGCCCATGCGAGGCACAAAGGCCAACACACACACAAAGGCACCCCAAGAGCTTAAAGCGCCACACCAATCAGAGGCGGGACCAGGTCACTCTGGGTCTCCCTGCACGTTGGTCGCCGCCTACACCCTTCCAGATTGCCATGTTACGGAAGCACAGGACCAGGCAGGAAAACCTCTCTCCGGACTCTGTTTTGTTAGGAAACAGCACTATTTCAGGGCGTTTTTGTTGTTGTTGTTCCCCAGAGTCAGCATTGGATTCACCTCCTGCTAAATCAGGCATGCCGTCTACTTGGGGCTCCTGCGGAATTTTTTTTCAATTAGAAAAATGTAAATTACCCCATACATAATTTATGATGTACACAGAGTTGACTGTGTTTGGGAGTTTCACCTGAAGAAACAAAGAAAGAATAACACAGTTTAGAATCTTAGCTATCACACTGGTCCAAACGTCCTCCCTGCTCCTTTTAGGTCGTTCTGTCGAGCTTTTCTGATCTTGGACAATTTTCTCTGGCGTGACTCCGGCCCGCTGTGGAGGCTCCCCTGTCTGGCGCATCGCACGGAGTTACGTGTGGCCCGTGGTGGGGACTGACGTCTCATCCTTCGCCACTTCAGCGTCGCCTACCTCAGCTCCTCGGCGCTGGGTCCTGGGGCACTGTCTCCCTGGGATGGAACCTGCATCCCCTTCTCCCTGCCCGTCGGGGGACGTGCCCGTCGCGTCCTTGAAGACCGGGTAGGCCGCACCGCTCCAGGAGAGACACCTGACCTTCCACCCTCTCCGATTCGGTGAGCTTCTTCATTTGGTGACCGTGGGAGCCGAGCGGATCCATTGGCGCTTCTCAGGCACCGCTTGGTGCCTCTTCTCAAGTTGCCACATGAGTGTGTTTTGTGTCTCCAAAGGTGAAGCCCGAGCGCCTGCCAATTTCTTGGCAGGAGCTCACGACCTTCAGGGCTGCCAGAAGAATTCGGGGTCAGTGTGAGAGGAGGAGGCCCGACAGACAGACAGACTCAGCCAGCGTCATCTCTCTGCCCCGTTCCCCTGTGGGCCCTTTACCTGATGGGGAGCCCCGGGTGGGGGGACTGCAATAAATGCTGAAAATAATTTTCTGGGGCGAGGGCCAAGGTCATGGCCAGCGAGTGTGTCCAGACCATGTCATAAATTAAAAAGTAACGACTGGAAAACTGGGAGCTGAGTTACAGAGCCGGCATGAGTGGTGCCAGGCCAAGAACTGGGGTGGGGGGAGGGGGCACGACGGCCCCAGAGTCGAGGGCAGCTGGGCCGGCAGGCGGCTCTGCTGGCCGCGGGCGGGCCAGGAGGTTCCGGGCCTGCAGACAGGCCGGCCGAGGCACGCGGGCCACTGCCGGTCACCCCGTCCGCTCCAGGGCCCCCAAGTGAACTCTGAGTGCACGCTCGCCACAGACGGGCAGGAGATTGTGCTCCTTGGTCCTCCTAATCCCAAGCGGGCCAGGATACACGCAGAGCCAGTTTCAGCTTTAATCGTGTCACCTCTGTCCAAGCCGGACTCAGTCCCCGCGGGCGTGCGGCCCCCGGAACATCGAGGCTGCCGGTGCCTTCCGCTCAGGCCAAAGCCCAGCACGGAAAGGCGGCCCGGGCAGCGACACTGTCCAAGGCCGGGCGGGTGGCAGGAAGAATGCGCGACGCCCGCTTGCTCGGAGCCTGTGCGCGCGTGTGTGTGTCTGTGTGGGGGAGACCGGATTCTGTTCCGCGGCCGTCTCCCCGGTTTATCTGACTCTCCATATGCTTCCTCCTCTTCCCTGCTCTTCCTGCGGGGACACGCGCGCCCCCAGCGCCCTGCGGTCCCAGAGGGAGGGCGAGCACTGAGGGTGGTGGCCGCCACCCGCCACGCGAGGCCGGGCTTCCTGCCGGCCGTCAGTCGGCCGTGGCCACTAACCTCGCTCCTCAGAATCGGTTTAAGTCGGCCTGATGGGCGCGCGCACACGAGGCAGAACAAGGTTGCTCCCATTACTCAGACACCAAAGTGTTTCATCCTTTCAAACACGTTCTGACGGAAGGAAAACTTGAACACAGACGGCCAGCTGCCCGAAGCTTGCACACATTAGTGATTCCAATGTTTGGCGACTGAGTTCGTCTTCCTGTGCATTTGGGGTTTGAAATGGTGATACAGCTGCTCGTCCCCCAGTTCAGGGGGAAGGGTCTCTCTCTTCTCAGCTCTTTGCTCCTCCCCCGCCCCACTGCCGAGGGGGCGGACAGAGGGAGGGCAGGGCAGGGGATGGAAACCCGCTTTGCCGTGGAGACAGAAGCACCCGGTACCCACGAATAACCCAGGGCTGGCTATAATTTTCATTCTCTGGGCTTTCTACTGGGAATGTTAAACATTTTGGGCTCTGGAGGACAAGAAAAGAAAAAGGTCTTTTTCTTAAAAAAAATCCTTTATTCACAACCTCACGGCCCATCTCCTAAAACTGATCACTTTTGTAAAACGTCATTTTATCGGGTAGGAAAGTTCAAACCCTGCCAAGGACAATATTCCATTCCTTGTATCTATGAGGGCTAAAAAAAAATTAATAATAATACTTTTTCTCCCACCTTCTAAGTTCTTCGAGCGGGGCTCACCATCACATTAACAGAGACAGATGAATAGGAGAAAATACGGTTTTAACACAGGCCCAGGGGCCTTCCCATGAGCATGAAAATTCCGAAGACAGGGAGGAACACGGGTGTATGTGACATTTTGAACAAAGGAGGAAAGGAGGGGGCGGGTCCTCGATTTCAGAAGAGAGGATGTGTGATTTACAGGTGGTGGAGGAAGAGCAGGACACACCTGCAGGCCATTTCGTACCGAGCAACCTGGAAACCACCCGACAGGAGTGTCTCCCCATCAGGCACCTGCCTGAGGCCCTGTTTACTGAATTTAAGGAAAATTAGGCTAAGGCAAGGACAGCCTCCCAAGATTTCCTGCCTGAAGCGAGTTTTTATCTCTGAACCTCTCGGGCAGGAAGGCTCTTGCTGAGTCTTTTGTTTGTCAATAACCAGCTTCAAAGTCAACACCCCACAGGCAGGTTCGGGCGGCAAAGCTTCGGTCCCCTTCACAGCCAAGACCTATATGTGCGATTTCTCTTAACATGAATTCTCTTTCTGTCAGAATTCGAGTGTCCTTAAAAATAGCTGAAAGCGCGATTCTTTTCCATCCAGGGACGAGAAAAGAGGACTGACCGAGCCATGTCTTCCTGTAGATGAGATTTGATGCTCTTGGGATAAAAGAGGGAGGAGGGGGAAGGTGCCCCGCCCCCAGACTTGTCCTGAGGAGATGAGGCCGGGACAGCACCTAAAACACCCATGACCCCCCTCACTGTGGCTGCTGTGGGGGTGGTACTGGGGCCTCGAGGGCACAGTGGGCTCCGGGGCCCCGTATTCTGATGCGGCACCCGCTTGGGCATCCAGAGATGAGGAAGACGTGTTCGCCTGCTGGATGGTCAAGGGCTTTTGGGAATTTTATTTTCAGAAGTGGAGCAGCTGCCAAAGAGATAGCGAGCCCAGGAGACGTGCCGGAAGGCCGAGCATGCCACCGCGTCTGACATCAGGGCGCCCGTCCTCGTCCGTGTTCCTAAGTAGCCGTGTACTCTGGGCGCGTCCCCTCCTCCCTGGGTTCCCCCTGTGCTACCTTCACGGCAGGTGAATTCAGTGATACTTTCCCTAACTTCTCTCTGAGCCCCGACGTTCTGTAATCACAGGGACCGACACCAGCGAGGATGCTGAGACTATCGTGTGAGCGATGAATTCTCCTTCGTGATTCAAGGATGGATTCCTACGGCCTTTAAGCAGGGCTCTCCTATTATTTCCTCAAGCGACCTCTGGGACTATCCTGCGATAGAGCCTCCCTAGCAAACCAATAAATCCCAGACAGCAGGGGAAATATCCTGTAATCAGAACAACGAGCAAGTCGGGGAACCGACGGATGTCTTAATTAGAAGAGCAATAATTTATTGAGCCCCTACTCTACCAGACCTCGTGTCAAGCCCTTTACATCCATCCCCTGTCGGATCTTTGAAAGACCCTGTTACGTTTATAACCATTTTACAGATGAGGAAACCAAGTCTCAGAGAGAATTAGAAAGCTTGCCCATGTCACCGAACTCAGACGCAAGGCCGTGTCGCTGACCCCGCACTCATCTGCTTCAACACTCCCTTGTTCATTCCTTAGGGAATCACAGACAGCTTTGGTAGGAGTAGCAGCAGCACTTCCTCGGGCTCGATTGCACGTCATCTCTTGGGTTTAGACCAGGGCCTGCGTGACGTCGGTTCTCCTTGAATATTTGTCACGTGAAAAGTCACCGCCCAGCTGCTGCCAAGGTCCCTCGCTGCTTGGTGTTGCCGTCCGTGGAGCAGGGCCGTCCAGCGGAGTTTCCGTGATGCCAGGGATGTCCGTTATCTGCGCTGTCCGGTGGGTCACCTCGGGTGGCTCCTGCGCACTTGAGATGTGGCTAAGTGTGGCTGAAGAGCTAACCGCTGAATTTTACTTAATTTTGATGAATTTAGTTCTAAATAGTCCCACGGAACTCATGGTTACCACAGTGGGTCTAGGGTAGAACACGGGAGAAATGCTCGACATCGAGTAAGGATCGGGTTTACCGACGAGGAAACAGAGCCCCTCTGAGATGAGGCTGTCTCGCCCAAGGCCTGATGAACGGGAAGGGACAAGACCGTGACTCAGTCCCGACATGTTCTGCCAAAACCCAAACTCATCCGTCCTCTAGCGTGCTCCCCTGCAGCGTCACAGAGAAAAGGATGGAGACTTTCGGGTGAACGAAGCCCCAGCCCATCAACAACCAGAAACGGCGGCCGATCACCCCCACGGTTGGGGATGGTTTCGCAGGAAGATCTCGATGGCCATTTAGAGAGGCGAACCGTGTCTTTTGTCAAAAGTTCATCCGATGAGAAACGTCACAGACGGAATCTGCAGCCCAGGCCTGGGCCCTCCCGGCTGCGGCGGGCGGGCGTTCTGCCAGGCGGAGCGCCCACCGGCCCAGCTGTCGAGCAGCCGTGGAGGCCGGATGCAGCCTGGCGAGGCCTGAGCGAGTGCTCTGGGCGCCCTACGACGGCACTGCTCTAAGGCAGCGTTCCCCACTTTTCACCCGCGTCTCCCAAAGGTGCCTTCTCAGACCCTTTTCCTGCTCGGCCTCCCCCACCAGCCTCAGCACGGCAGGTCTGCGGTTTATCCGCGTATCTCTGGACTGTCTGTGTGTCTGCGCCTTATACGTACAAGTTGCGATTTTCTTCTTCTGCTCCCAAGAACTAATCTTCATCCCCTCGCAGGGGGCAGGGGTGGTATGATACCCCCTTGGTTAAGAATGTTCTAGAATGGACTAAGTCTTGGCAGCAGCGAAGGGCTCCAGTCGGGCAGGCCTGAGCTACCCTCCTGCCTCCACCTCCACGGAATCGCTTCGCTTGTCTGTGAAATGGGGGTAAAAATAGCCACAGCCCACAGGGGTGTTGCGAGGGCTGCACGGGGCTGTGAGTGTTCATCAGGAGCGCGTGGCGGGTGGTGGGTGCCCGCTCTCTCGGTGGGCGCCGGCTGGCGGTACGTGTTCACCAGCGCGGGGCATCCTGGCGATGCGGCCGCTTTCCCAACCTGTTTTCTGCAGGGCCTCGGCAGGGTCTGGGAACGGCCGCTTCTCCTCTCACGGCCCCGAAGGACACAGGGCGGCGTCTCCCACCCAACTCCGGTCAGGCCTTCCAAAGGCTGCCGAAGGCCCGGATGAGACGGAAACCAGAGGCAGCGCCGGCTGCCCTAATCTATGCCCGGGAACACCTTCTCCATCAGGTGTACCCGGCTCCGAAGATGTAAACGCCGCCGCCGCTGCTGCTTTTTTTTTTTGATTTGTCTGATTTCATCGCCCAAGAACAGGGGAAGGTCGCTGAGGTCTAATTCAGGGGGCGAGGGAGCAATGAATAAGCTCAAACGTTGAAAGCTCAGCAGCAATTAACAACGCATGGGAGACAGAGTTCTGAGTTTAACTGTTGTTTATCCTTCTCCGACCCGGTCTCGGCCTGGGTGGGGTTCAGCGCTGTCCACTTTCAGACGCCACGGGGGGCCCTGCCCTCTGCCTGGGAGACGCCGGGACGTCCCCCCACGCCTGTGTGGCCGGCCGGGAGGCCAGCCCTGGGCGCAGCCAGAGGGCTCAGAAGGCCCACCTGAGGCGCCACGGGCACAGCGGTCCCCATTCCCACCCCCCCACCCCCACTCGCTGATTTTGCTTCTCTCGCTTCCTCGGAAACTCGGATTTCAATTTCTGCGTGTTTAGCTACACACACTGGCCCTGCACAGACTGCTCTGTCCTTGAAGGTCCCCAGAAATCGAGCGACGTCCGCGTCCGTGCCCCCTGGTCAGCCGGGCAGAAGCCTCCGTGCGCACGTGGAGGGCTGGGGAAGCGGCGACGGGGTGAAGCCCGCCGGGAAGTCGGAACTGATGCTTGGTGGCTGGGGCGGGGGGTTCGGGGAGGGGGACACTGTTTGACGGGGACAAGCAAAGCTGGGCTACGAGAGGCAAAGGAAGAGACCAGAACACGCTTGGGAAGCGGCCGCGGGCCCGCCCGCCTTGGTCCCCAGGGCCCAGCAGCATCGCTCCTGGCCCTCGCGCCTGCTTCTGGCTCGGGAAGGTTTATCTATGGGACAGGTCTCCCTTTGTGACCAAGGACATCTGCGGGCACCACTGGCAACGCCAGGATGTCGGAGGAGGCAGTGGACCTAAGACACCCCGTGGGGGAGGAGGGGCAGCACTGGGCGGGCACGAGGACCCCCGTGGAACGGCCGGGCTGCCCAGGCTGCACCCACATCTTGGGGGCACGTGGAAGCGGAGGGCCGGCCCTCGTGCACCTGCCGCTCCGCTCCGGCCCTCTGGGCAGGTACACGAGATGCACGTCTAGTTCTTTAAAGTGCCCGGGACCCCAGAGAGACAGAGCTGACCTAACCGAACAGGTGAGCAAACACGTTTGAAAAGACACCAACGGCGCTCACACCTTCCACCCGAGCCGCGGCTCCCCTGTCCTCTGTGAAGGGTTCCCCCAGCCCACGAGGTAAGGGATTCAGGAGATTCGTTTAATGACAGGGGACCCTTGAAGGCCAAAGAACTCTCCACGTGCGAAGGCATGAAGTTCCGAAATCGGAAAGTTACCCTGGCTGCTATTAGGTTCCACCGCGCCCCCCACAAGCCCATGGCTGTGCCGAGGTGGTGGGTGTGCCCGGGCCAGCCAGGCCTCGGGGGACTTGCCAGGTCCACGCTGAGTGACACTTAGCACAAAGGCTCGCCCTCCTGCCGCTGAGAGCCGGACCTCGAGGCCTGGAGGAGCTAGGGCCCTGCCCGCCCAGGTCGCTCTCTCCCCTGGGAACACAGAGGTGAAGTCCTCAGCTCCTGGCGTCTCAGTCCAGGGTTCTTTCTACCGATGGACGCTGCTTCCCTGCCGCAGGCGGACAGTCCAAAGTGGGCCGTGGCTCAGGAGCTCGGTGGCATCACGTCGTGAATCCGTCCTTTGGGGACGTGGGTGTTGTTGCCCCGCTGAGCGGGCCCACTCCGCCGCCGCTCTGGGCGACAGAAGAGCTCAGAGCCTCACATCTGCCCATGTCCTCCCCGAGTTCAAAAATTCGCCAGGACTTGCCCCGCTCGCTCAACTTCTCCCCCTGGATGACCCAGAAGGGCCGGTCCTCCTCAAGCACCGATCCCAAACGTCTGGGAGGACAAGGCCACCTTCCCTACTTAGGGTAATTATGAAAAGAAGCAGACTTTGCTTGACCTTTTGGGATGACACAGACGCTTCGGGCCTTCTCGGCTCTTGCTGCCAGGTGTGGGTACTGAGTTTGCTTTCCTGCAACCCTGGGGCACGGAGGGAGGACCAAAGCTCAGCTCATGATGGCCCGCAGGGTCACTCACGACTCGACCCCGCCCTCACATCCAGACTCCTCCCCGTCTACGTGAGGGGCGCAAGGCCATCCGAATCACCTGGCATTCCCCAGACACCCCGTGTGCTCTTCCGCTCCCATGTGCTCCCCGCACCCTGGGTGCCACGGGCATTTGGGGCCGGATGCTTCCTTATTGTGGGGGGCTGTCCACATTCCACCAGAGGCCCACAGCATCCCCAAGTCCTGACGATCAAATATGTCCGTGGACATTGCCAAGCATCCCCTGGGGAGCAAGGCAGCACCTGGTCCATCCGTAACCACTTTTTATTTTTATTTTTAAAGGAGAATGGGCACCTGGACCCCGGTCTGTCTAGCAAGCGACTCCTCCCTCCTGCCTCTGCTCAAATGGCCTCTCAGCCGCGAAGCCGTCCGCAGCTGCCCTGGCAAAGGACGCGATGTCCTCCTCTCTCCTCCGCCTTTCAGATGCGCACCCCCTTGGGTGCTTCCTCTGTGGCGTGTGTTCGTCCGGTTGTCACCCCCGCTCCAACCGCACGATGAGACTCGCACTCCTAGAGGTTCAGGCTTCTTATGGCGGCGGCGAGCCTCGAATGCCATCAGAACATGGAAAAAAGATCGTGTCGATGCTGCGTTTGCGCACCCGGGCACTGGGGGAGGGCTCGCATGCTCCAGTTATGCAGAGCGGGAAAACCGGGAGCATCGTTGGAACGGCTCGCAGAACCCCGGGAAGATGCACATTAAAACCCGAAGAACCCATCGCCTCCGAGACCTCGACCAAAGTTCAGGGCTAGTGGATGGTGACAGCCCCGTCTCTATCGCCCGCACCAGGCTCCTCCGTGTCGACGTCGCTGATAGCACAGCTCGGCCGTCGCCCCTCCTCCGTCCCTCTCCCAGCCACGCTCGTGCCGTGCTAGAGGCACAGATGGAATTTGTGCACGACCGGCTTTCCCCCCTTCCCGTAGTTGATCAGAAGGAGCGGTCTGGAAAAAATAAAACAAAAAAAACCCTGGAATTTGCTGAAATTCTAATTTCTTGCGGCAGCTTTATAGACTGTAGAACTTATCTTGTATCTTCGAGGCGAGGTCTCGGGTCCCCGGCATCTGTTTCTTGCAGCTGGGGAGGAAGATAAATCCCCTTTTTTATGTTACGGAGCCAAGTTTAAGAGACAGACAAAGACCGGGGAGGAGGAGGTGCCTGCAGGCCCAGGGTCTGCCCGCGCAGGGGGCGAAGGCCCAAGACCTGCCGATCAGGCTAAATAAGAATCGGCGCTCCCTAGTGGGTCATGAGCCCAGGCTTTTGGGAGCTGCTTTGTGTGCATCAAAAAACCCAAAAAACCAAAAACAAAAAACACCTTCCACGTCCTTCGCAATTCCTCAGACCTAAAGAGTGGCGCCTGGTCACCCAGAGACGTGACTGCACATCTCGGAACTTCGTTAGAATGGCGGCCGCGGCGCTCCAGCTCCCTTAAAGCCTCGGCCGCTCGATTTGGCCTCTTCAGCCCCGTAACGGCTTCCAAGATTAATAGACTCCGAAGCATAATTGACTCTCCCACCGGGAGAGGAAGGATTGTGCGTCGGGTCCTCGCCCTCCCGAAAGCCCTGGCTCCCAGAGGGCGCCGTGTGTGCCGCGGGAGTGTGGCGGTGCAGGAGGATGGAGATGGCCGGAGGAAGGCCGGACGGGGTGGCGGGGTCCAGGGTGCTCTCCTTGCAGAGAGGCTTTTCCGGGCCCTGTGGGAACAGCCAGCCTGTGGGATGGGGTGCAGCTCGGCAGCAGGGAGCACAGCCTGGGCCGCGAGGCGATAGGGAGAGAGGAAGCAGGAGGAAAGGGGAGTGGATGCACCGAGGGCCCGCCCGGGGCTCCCCGGGGAGAGAAGGATGCTTCAGGCCCCTCGTTCCCTTTCTGCGGGCACAGGATGTCACCCCAGGACCTGGGAAGAATCCCCTCCTGTGGGACACGGGCCGCCTGCTGTCGAAGCCAACACGGGCTGGCGCGGTGGCCGGGCAGGACCTCCTAAGTGCCCAGGGACTCGGCGGGGTCTGGCGGGTCAGGAAACGCTTCTTGAAGGAGCTGAAGGTCAAAGGAAGTGAAGGCCTTGGGTGAGGGCCTGGGGAGGAAGTGGCCATGGCAGCAGCCAGGAGAGGAGGCCAGACGGCCGCCACGTCGGGCTGCGGGCGGAGAGGGCACCGCGTCCGAGTGCAGAAGGCCGGGGACCAGCCAGGACGGGCACGCCTGGCCACTGCGCCTGTCCCAACCCAAAGTCTGCCTCCGTTTCCCTCTTAACCGACCACCAAACGCCCCGGCGTGAAGGACGGCCAGGCCGTAGAGGGGCGGCCACAGTTCACACGCAGAGACAAGCACAGGCCCGGCTGGGCCCACGCGGGGCCGCCTCTGGGTGCCGAGTTGACGAGGGGGTGACACGAAGCGCAGCCGAGCTCAGCGGGTCGGGGTGCTGCGTACGCAGCGCAGGAGTCAGGCCGTCCCCGGGCACGAGGTCGCTCCCACGTGCAGGTCCAGAAGCAGCCGCTGGGACTTCATCCGAGTGGAAGAGCCGAGAGAACCCCGAAGTCGTGGGCCCCAGCGTCCGGTGACGCTCCCACTGGCGTCTCTCGGGTGGGTATGCTGCTTCACGAAGAGAAACTTTTAAAATTTCTTTTTATTTTCGCTCTGGTCAATGGGAAGAGAAAAAGGGGGAAAACAAAACTCCTAAGTGCTCGACACGAGTCCAAAAACAAAGAATTCTCATCTGGCCATTTCTTTGGGTCCCGAAATGCATGGATGATCATCGCTCTTTCGTTGTGTGCGTTTTGTTCTTTCCTATGTTTTTCCTGCTCCATTATGAAACGTCTGAATTTTGAAATGCCCCCTGAACGTCTCGTTTTCATTCCTCCCGCCCTCTGGGAAACAAGTGGCCTCCGTCATTTATGCCAGCCAGAAGAAACGAAACTTCATGGGAAGGAAACGTATCAACGCGGGAGAGAGAAAAGATGGGCTTTTCCCTGCTTTTTAAACCAGGTGTGTTTGAAAACACCAAATCCGGTTTCCCGTGTTCAGAACGGCCTAACCTAATTCTAGCATGATAACGGTAAAAGCAGTGTTTTGCCCCAAATAGTTAACTTACTGCGGATATGGGGGGGTCACATGATTTCACTTTGAGAGGGGACGGATGACGCCGAGTCACTCCACAAAAAAGGGTTAGCAAAGCAGCTCGGCGGAGCCCGTGTGGAATCCCTCGTTCACCTGCCTGGACCCAGACGGAAGGACAGACACGCCCTGCAGCAAGGCCGCCGGCGGCGCGGAAGGAATGCGGAGCTGAGGGAGGCACAAGCCTCCGACAGCTTTCAAGGGCGGGTGGAGCGTCCCAAGGCTCCCTGAGTCAACAAACACGGAGGTATTTCCTACTTGGGGAAGAAATGCCAACATTTCTGCGTGTGACACGGCTGAACCTTGGAGACGGGAATACCGGGTCCCGCTTCACACGGCTTCGCCCCCGGGGCGGGGGTGGGAACGCGCTGTCGTCTGGCTCAGGGCGTGAATGTGGAGAGAGGTCACTGTCACCCCAAGGCGATCCGCGGAAGGTCCCAGCGTGTCTCGCCCGGACTTTTCAACGTGTCGGGGCACAGACAACCAGAGTCCCCAGCTTTTCGAGGCTGAACGTTGCCTTGGGTTATTCTCTCAAAGTTTGCAAGGAAGCGTGGCAGGGCCCGGGCGGGCGTCTGTCCGCCCACGTACGCGACAGGCCACTCGCGAGATGTCCACGCGTCGTGCAGAAGGCCGCGTGTGAGCCTCGCAGCCGGGCCTCAGGAACCGAGTCGAGGCATTTTTTCAGATTTTTGAGCTGGAATCGAGGCAGAGGAGCTAAGCGACGGGGCCCGTGTCCCACGGAGCCACGTGGTGGAGATTGGAAGTCAGACCTGACCTCCGACCCGTGAGTCAGGGCCCCTGGAAGGCTGGGCGGCCCGAAGCACGGACTTGTCCCGGGAACCACGACGACGAAGAGCTGCGTGCGTTTGGCCCGGTTTCACCTCCAGACCCTGGTGTCCGGACGGGGGGTTCTTCCCGGGCCTTACAGGCTCCCGAACGTGACGTTCACACGCAGGATCGACCCCCGCTCGGCCTCACGCGCGCAGCGGATTCCCGCCTGGAGAACATAAAGTGTTCCCCGAGGACTAGTTCTCCGTGTCGCCCTGTCCCCGGGGGGAGGGAGGAAAGGCGAGGGAAAGCAGGGTGGACCCAGGGAGGAAAACAGCTGGTACCGGCAGCCCCGTTGTCCGTCTCCGCGGGTGGGAGGCCCACTTCAGTGGCCCGTGCGGTCTGATGACTGCTTCGTCCCCGAGTAAGAAAGAAAAGGCAACTTACGAAATAAAGCAACCCTTCCTTCGTTTTGGCTTTTGCTCCCGCTCCCAATCCCCCATTAACAGGACAAAGCTTTGGGAAGGGGAGCTGGTGGGGTCCAGAGGGACAGAGACTTGGCCTGTCCCGCCAGCGCGGTCCACAGAGTGAGACGGACACCGACGGCCTCCCACACCACACCGGGCTTGCCTTCTCTGGGTCCCAGGGTCGCTCTTGCTTGGGGACGTCGCAGGGAAACAGACCTGGGTGAAGGACAGAGGCAAACTCTTCTGAAGTCGGGGCTGGACCGGCGGCGAGCGTGGACGCCATCGACAGCCCTTGCTTTCCAAGGTCGGAGCCCAGCAGTTCTCTTTCGTTTTTCTCCAAAGTCCACACACGTTAAAACCTACTTATCTGGCCAACCCCGTGGCCGTGGAGTTTAGCGGAAACACGGGCACTGGGAGGCCGATTTGGGTGTGAATCTGCTTCCCCACGTACCGGCGGTGGGAACACGGGTGAGGGACATCGCCCACTGGAAGGCGTTCTCCTCGCCTCGGCTCCCAGGATAGCGGGGTGAGTGGGGGTGACACACAGAGTCGGCCCTGGGAGGCGCTCGACCAAGGCCCCCCTCACCCTCCGCCTTTCGAAAGGACGTGGCTTTAAAAAAAAATAAAAATAAAAAGATCTCCCTTATTCCATCAGCTTTTTATCCACCGAGAAGCTCAACAAGTTTCCCGACCGGACAGACCAACAACAGCCCGAGCAAAGTATCCCACACCCAAGTTTCTCCTTCCATTTCCAGCAACGCGGTCTTGCCCAATGCCCCGGCGTGCAGGGACCTCGGAGGCGGCCAACATCGCCGCCTCCGCGTGGGCCTGGGCGTGCCGCCGGGACCACCGACGCTGGGGAGAGACACAGAAGCGCCCCGGGGGACGGCTCCGGCCACGCTCCTTCGGCCAGGTGGACTCCGACCGGGTGGGTTTGGGCTTTGGACGGTGCCCCGGGCTGCCCTGCCTCCACCCGGCCTCTGGGAAACAATCGCTGGGTCCCCAGGGGCCCACGGGTACCTCCTGAGCGTGATTCTGGGTGCCTCCACCTTTCCCTCGTTTGTGTTTTCTTTCCGGCTGGGAACCGTGGTTCAGGTGTTGCCCCTTTTCACAAACGACCGGCAGAGGCGTCCACAGGCCGGTACCAGCGCCGGACTGGGTTAGGGGCAGCCTGCACAGGTGTCTCGCTACCCACGTTTTGTGAATTAAACCTTTCCCCATCTGCCCACCCTTCCGTTCCACCTTTTTTTAAAAAAAGCGATTTATTTAAATTCGTTCCAAGTACCCCGTACGTTGGTTAGACAGCTATACCGTCCCTGAAACGATGCCCCGCTAGCGCCCACCCGCCCGTCCTGCGCCTTGGGGCTCCTCTACCTGTAACTCTTGAATCCGTTCCTTTTTTTTCTGTTTTGTCTACTCACCGCTATTTGAACTGCGTCCCTGGCGGGAGGTCTAGGGCTTGTGTCCTCGAATCCGTTTTCCTTCCGCTGGCAAAGAGGCGAGGGGAACGCCGGCCGGGCTTGGGGAAAGGGCTCGGACGAGGTCTTGGAAGGAGACAGCTCCTCTGGTCTCGTTTTAAACAACGGAATCTCTTCTAAACAAACAAACAAACAAACAAACAAACAAACAAACAAACAGATAAATAGCTGCCGCCGGCCTCCCTCCTACCCCCAGAGTGCTCACCTGACACACACACACCCCCCCCCACCAGGGGCCTCGGATTCTCGTTTGTCAAACGGTGACGGTCCCAATCGCACGACGAGGACGTGAGCCAGAGGGTGCAGGAGGGGGCTTCGCCGGCGAAAGGACGCGGCCGCCCCGGGGAGCTCCTCCCCACGGGGCCTGCGCGGCGTGCAGCCTCCTACGCCCCGTGCCACTCACCGCGGGGCGGGCCCGCTTCTGCTTTTCTCTGAAACCGAAGAAACGAGCAGAGAAAGGGACAGACGCGGTGTCAGCTTCCCGCGCGCCCGGCCTGCCTTGGTGTGTTCCCAGCTCCCGCGGCGAGGCGAGCCGGCCTTCGGGCTCCCTGCGGGGCGTCCCGCGTTGACCGACCTCTGGCCGTCTGACTTATTGATAGGCTTGGGATTGACCTATCGATTTAATAACGGTCAGTGACCATCGTCCCGGGGCAGGACGAAGCAGCGCTTCATCTCCGCTTTGGCAAACACCATCAATAACCGACGTTTGGCTGATCTGCGAGGTGGCTAATTTCCATGGCACAATCGCAGGAAACCTGTGTCCCTGTCACCGTCCCCGTGTCCGCGCAGAGCTAACGACCCCACCCGGTCAGCTGGATCCTGTGCACCTGGGCGCTTTGTCACTCGGGGAAGGCGGTCACCTTCACGCATCCCCCGCGGGACGACTCTCCCAGCTGCACCGCGTGGAGAGAGACGCGTGTGGGGCGGAGGAGGGTCTGCAGGGCGTAGTCGGGGTGCAGCGTGGGGCCCGGGAGCACGCATCGGCCCTGGCCCTCAGGCCCGCACGACCGGCTGAGCAAGCCTCCCCCGGACAGCTGGCCGCGGGGCTGAGAACCGGTGGAGATGAGGTCATCGGCGACAGGAGACTCACTTCCTCGGGACGTGTGGAGCGGGCAGGAGGCTTGTGAAAAGCTGCCCTGGGTCCCGCCCGAGTGCCTGCGGGGGCCTTCGCGATTGGTCCTGTTGCTAAGGCAGCCCGGGCCGCGCACGCCGCACGCAGACGCGAGCTTGTGCGAAGCGAGACCACGCACACGAGCGTGCGCACGCCAGCCCGGGGAGGCCTGCTCCCGCCGCGGGCCGTCCGCGCTTCCAGGACGTGCGGCCACGAGGCGCCGAGCCCTCGGGGCCGCGTTCTGTGCTCTTGAGCGCCTCGTTCCAAATCTCAGGGTTTTTTTTTTTATTATTATTTTTATTTATTTATTTGTCCACCGCACCCGTGCGGGGCGGGCCAGGCGGGGAGCTCTATGCCAGCTCTGCACGTCCTTTGGGGAAACGAAAGTCGGCCTCCCCAGGATCAAAAAAGGAAACGAATCTAGCTGGCTGGCTTCCTTCCTTTGCCCCTGCCAACCTTGGCGGGCTCCCCGGCGTGGGGCGCCGTCTAGACCCCGGGGTGAGGCTGCAGGACGATGGCTTTGGTGTCGGGCACCCGTCTCCTGCGAGTCAGACCCACGCGTGCGGCCCCCGGAGCGGAAACACGAGCGAGCGGGCGTCCGCTGCTCCCCCTCGGCCCCCAGCGTTAAGCGGCACCGGCCGAGAGGGAGGACGGCGGCCTGGGCCTCATCGTGACTTTCCGAGGGCGAAGACACTTCCTCAAAAGGGACATCTCCGCCCTTGAAGTGCTGACCGACGAGCATCCCCTTCCGTGCCCTGGAAGAGCATGTACTGACGCCGGCGTTTTTGCCCCTCCTCGCCGTCGTCTCAGCCCCCGTCGTAAAGGACGGGCCCTTCTCCTGATGATGAGTCCCGGCAGCTCTGCCGGGAACGTGTGGCCACACTCAGAAGGTCCGCCTCGTGCCCCCCACTAAAGGTGCCTCCCTATTATAACCAAATGTGGCCCCCACGGGTCTGAAAGAAAAGAGAAAACCCGCGAGGGACACGTTCCCCTGGGCCTTTATTTAGACCCCGTAACAAGTGTTCATCACTCTGGGAAAAAACCCTTCGTAATGAGACAGAGAGGCGGACACTTCACACCCTCGCATTCCCGGGATGCCTGTGCCGGGACGGGAGACGGGCTAGGTCCCGACTCCGAGTCCAGCACGCCCGCGCCCGCGCGGCCGCGGGATGGGGTGCGGACGCGGGCCTCGCCGCCGAGCTCCTCCTGGGCTCGGCCAAGACTCTGGCTCCTAAGTTCTTGCTTCGGGGGTGCTCACCGCGGCCTTGTTTCCAGCCCCAGGATGAAGCCGTATCCCCAGCCCTTTTGTTCACCTCCTCCCCCTCCCCCCGCCACACCACGCCTTCCCCAACCCTTGAGCTCTCTGGGGCGGAAAACACAGAGCACAGGCCGCAAGTCGCGGCTGGCGATGTCTGGAAAGGGCCAGGAATTCCCATCTACTCCATAGTCCCTGGATTTTTTTCTTTTTTCTGCCCGGCTTTTGGGATGTGCGTGAGCCTCGTGTCCGCCCAGAGGATGTTCCGGAAAAGCGAAGCAGAGAAGGGCCTTGACATTTGTTGACTCCGGTTAGGACAGGAGGCTTGGTGTGCCGAGGCCCGGGCCCGGCGGCGGGTCTAACCGCGCTCGCGGTTTCGTTGGTGACGACGCTTCCCGTGTGGGTGTCTCTGGGGAAGGCCAAGTACGAGGTTCCGGGCGGGCCCTGGGCCTTGTGTCTGGGGTCCCCGTGGGGAGACACACAGAGGCCTCTCTGCGTGGGCCTCCTGGGCGGGACCGAGGGGCGACAGCAGGAGGGGAGTCGGCAGGCGCGGCGGCCCCGGCGTCCTCACGGCCGTGGACGTGGGCCGGTGGCAGAGAGGGGTGGCCCTGGAGAGTCGGGCCCGGCGCCCTGCGTCACGTCCCTTCTTCCCTAAACCTTCTGGCCAGTTGGCCCTGAGCAAATGCAGAACTGGCTGTGTCTGGCGGTGGCGAGGGCCTGCGGGCGTGGCGGGCGGGGCCAAGCAGGGAGACTCCGCGGACGGCCGGTGCTGGCAGAGGCCTTCCCCTGTGACCTGGAAGCAGATGCCGTGACCCCGGCCCGGGAGGGGGGGAAGGGGTGGGGGCTGCTGAGATGCTCGCTGAGGAGCCGGCGGGGCGCAGGGAGGGTGGGTGCCTCGGTTGCGCGGGGGACAGGCACAGACACACAGACCTGGCGTGGGTGCAGCCCTGACGTGCTGTGTGGCCTGGGGGAGGACAATCGGTCCATGCCTGTGACCCTCGCCTCCAGATCTGCAAACTGCGGACACTGTGTCCACCTCCGGGTCTTCGTCCGGTGCCGTCTGCTCGGCACGGGTCTGGTCTTTCGTGGTGCTCGATGCTCGGGATGGGGATGTCATTAAGGTTGGGTGGGTCCCGCAAAGTCCCCTCAAGCAAAACTGTCCCCCCAGGGACTGTCAGTGATGAAAGTCTGGCCCCCGCGGAGCCGGGAGGTTGGGCCGAGGGCTCCTGCGGAAACACAGACGGGCTCCAGGGGCCGGGGGAGGGGACCGAGAGCTGTCACATTCCCCACCGGAAACCCCTGGGCTGCCGGGAGCCTGTCGGGTCAACCTGCCAGTCAGTGAGCAGGGCCTGGACACCTGCACGAACCGCGGCCCCGGGGAAGGGGAGAGACGAGGCCTGGCCCCGAAGGGCTGTGACCTGGGCCATCGGATCAGGGCTGCGGGGGAGAAGGTTTTCTAAGTTGACTGTGTTGGGGTGACACTGGTTAACGACACCGTGTATAGACCTCAGGCGTACGGGTTCACGATACTACGTTGGAGTCCTCTACCCTGTGTCACCTCCGTCACCGGTACTTGATCCCCTTGATCCCCTTTCCCGGTCCCCCTCCTCCCCGGCCCCCAGTGTCGTCTGTATCTGCGAGTTCGTTCGTTCATTGCTCCTGTTTCGCGTCCCCCGTGTGAGGGACATCGTGCATCTCGCCCTCCTCCACCCGACTCACGTCACTCAGCGAGCCGTCTCCGGGCTCGGCCCTGCGGCGGGGCCCGGCGATGCGGGGGATTCTGACACCCGATGTGGCACAAGGCCACCGGGAAGGTGCAGCGCGGCCCGGGGAGTGACAGACTGTTTCTGCCTGGCCCCCGGGGAGGCCCCGCTGGGGGAGCCAGGCCTTGAAGGCGCGGGCTGGGCCGCCCGGGGCCGGAGGCGGGCCGGGGCCACACAATGGGCCTGTGTGCCCGGGGCCGGGGAGAACGGTACATTGTAGCTGCACGAACAGTAGAGGATCTGTGGGTCCCACCCCGCTCTGGATGCCCACAATGAAGACCCGACACGTGGAAAATGAAGACCTGCGGTTGTTCTATTTCGGCCATTTCTTTTCTGATCCGGTTCTCCTTTGCAGAACTTCTGGCAGGAGGGTTTTTTGTTTCTGTTTCTGTTTTTTTACATCTTTTTCCAGCCCCTCTGGCCTTTCTTCACACTAAAACGCTGATCGGGGACTCGTTACAAAGCACCTCAGGCCCTTTGACTCTGAGCCCCAAAGCCCGACTGGGAACTGGTTCTGGGAGGACGCCGCGAGGGGCTCCCTGCTCTGTCCGCCCTTCCCCAGAATGTTCCAGGCAGGAGCCTGCGCCGTTCCACGGCGTCTCGTTAATCAGACGTGCCGGAGAAGAGGCACGAGGCACCGGGGTGTCAGGGCAGCGTCCCCACCTGCTGACGATGCGTCACGCCGGCCCAGGAGGCTCCCGGGCGCTGGCCCCCACCCCTCCCCGGCTGGCCTCCCTGGGGGACAGACCTTTCACAGCTGTGTCCTGGGCCAGCCGCGGACCGAGGGCTCAGCCCCTTCTCCCCTGATCCGTGGCCGAGGCAAGGTGAGGGATGCCACGTCCCGATTTACTGCAGGACGTGAGCTCCTCCTAACACGGCCAAAACCTCCGCAGAACCGAGCCCCGAGAGGACCCGAAGCCCCCGGAGGCTCACTGGGGGGGGGGGTCACATCGCGCCTGACACCGCAGCAGGCGTCTCCTCGGCTCCCCAAGCTCCGTTAAGCGAATAGGAGACGGTGACACTCACCGTCTCGGTCCCCCGTTGCCGCCGTGACAGGCTGCGGTTCCCTTCCTGGCTCGAATCACCCCGGGGTTACTCCTCTAGGTCCCGGGTCAGAACTTCCTAATGGGCCTGGAAACGAGGGTGCGGGGGCCTGGGTTCCCCCGGAGGCTCCGGGCAGAATCCGCTTCGTCCACTCCTCGGCTTCCCCAGGCGCCCGTGGGAGACGCTCGCTCCGGCCTCGTCCCGCCAACTTTTGGCTTTGACCTTCTGCCCCCCTTGTGAAGACCCTGGTGATTACTTACGTTCGGCCCACTCGGGCGACCCAGGGTCATCCGGGTGAGTAACCCCAGCTCTGGGGAGCAGGATGGACGCAGCTTTCAGGGGGGAGGGCATCGTCCCGCTCTGCCCAGAGTGTTCTTTATTAACAAACAAATTTTGGAAGCGTTGGGTTAAATAAAGCTAAACAGATTTATTTATTTGTTTGTTTGTTTATTTATTTTGCGAAGCTTCTTGGCGTTTTCAGGATGCTGGCGTACTCAGTCGCACACCCCCGGGATGAGTCGCCCGTTTCTGATGGCCGGTCACCAGGAAAGGACTTGAGCGCGTGCATGTCCCCGTCCTATTTGCCCGGAGACCCCTCCCACTCCGCCCCCCATTCTCCCGTGTAAGACCGTTTCAGGACATGGAGGGGACCCGGTGTCAGGAGGCCCGCGGAGGCCCAGCCTCCGGGAAGACGAGGCCCTAAGGGGGGAGGCTCACATCTGGCGGTGTTTGGGGGGCCGCCTCGGTGACCCTCCCGTCTCGCACGCGCCCTGCAGGCCACCTCCTGCCCTGCGAGTGACTGAATGTGGGGCGAGAGGAATTCCTCACCTGGGACTTGACCTTTCACCGTGGGCATGTGTGACTAGGATTCGCGTGCGGGGACTTCACCTCCAAGGCAGATGGAGAACCTTCTCCTCCGCCTCTTCATCCACCTGTCGCTCGGTGGGGGTTTAGCACTGTCCCGGGGGCCCCACCGCACCCTCACATTGTCCCTGCCACGCTCACCAGCTCCAGGGCCCTGTCCGGCCCCTTTTGGCCAGCGCCACCCAGAACTGCTAGAATCACGGACAGCCGTCTCCGGGGTCGAGAGTGTCCCCCAGCTCTGCGTGTTGCAGGAAGGTGGCCCACGGCAGGGCCGGGGGCTCGCGGTGAGCCACAGGCGGCCGGTCGCAGGGCTGGAGGCCGCACTCATGTTCCTGGCCGGGCCACTGAGAATCAGCAGCACCGGGAGGCACAGCGCCCAGAGATCGAGTGTGCTGGAACCTTCCGTGCCACCCTGCCCCTGCTCCTCTGTGTGTTTGGCGCCAAGAAACACGTTACCCCAAACTGCCCCATGGCCATCCTCCTCCCCGGGCCACCCCGCTCCACGGTCCCTGCAGACAGAGCCCGTGACGGGGGGCTCCCTGACGCAGAGGGCCGTTTCACTGTCAGGGCCCCTCGGCCCGTTTCTAGCTCCTGCGAAGGCTTCAGACTCGGGGGTGTCCGCGCCGCTAACGCGTCCTCGGAGAAAGCCTCTCGCGAAGCTGCTGAGCTCATTACCACTTGGCCGT
This sequence comes from Cynopterus sphinx, assembly GCA_030015415.1. NCBI lineage: Eukaryota > Metazoa > Chordata > Mammalia > Chiroptera > Pteropodidae > Cynopterus > Cynopterus sphinx. Next base: position 128,543,173 of record CM057386.1, on the reverse strand, counting down.
GGTCTTGGCGCCTAGCGCGTTAACGGGCCTGTGTGCCCTAGAAGCTTCTCTCCCTGGGCGGCACCCCCCCCCCCGCATCAGCTGTCACCCGGGGCCCTTCCTCTTGGTCGGGCTCCCAGCTGCTCTTCGGGCTCTTGGATCCGCATCTGTGGGAACTGTTTGGCGGATGACAGCCCGGGGAGGGGAGTCGGGAGCAGCCCTGGGGACCGTCCAAACCGCAGAGGCCTGACAGCTGAGGGTGTGTGTGGCGGGGGTGGGGGGGAGGGGGCGCCCAGGAAGAAAGGGAAGGTGTGGGGCCGTGGGGGAGGCGCACACACCGTGCCCAGTCCGGATCGGAAGAAACAAAGTCCGAACAAGTTTCCTGTTGTATCATATTTCGTAGAAAATAAGCGTTTCGGGGTGTCTCTGCAGTGGACGGGTAGCGCTCGTTTGTAACTGTTTTCTTGGCGTCTCCGGAAAAAAGAAAGTTAAGGGTGACAGACAGACAGCCCTCGGGGTTTGCCCTCCACCTCCAGCTCCCCATCCGCCGGCCCCGTGACATCAGCCCTTATTTTTAGGTCTGTGTCCCTGGGATATGGTGAACAGGTCGCTGAGACGCAAGCGGGCCGGCAGTGCGGCCAAGGGACACTCGCGCTGAGTCACGGTCACCTCTCCCGCTCCTTGGACTCCTGCAGGGGCGGGTGGGGAGGGCTGAGAGGCTGACTCGGTGGCCCTGCCCTCGGCCTGCAGAGGCCGGTCCTCCTGCTGCTCCAGGCGGTGAAGACGTTGCTGACCCGCCCCGGCCCCCGCCCACCTGTGTCCCCGTGGAGGTGCCGGCATGTCACAGGCCACGTTTTCACTTTGGGAAAAGTCCCAGCAAAAGCCCAAAAGGTCCCTTGAACTTAATTCTCAAGGTTGTTTGAGTCTTTCTGGGGTTTTGAGGCAGAAAGCGGCCCCGGCTGGGCATTTAGGCAGGGACATGACACAGCGCCCTATAATGGCCACAGCAGGGAGAAGCGTGACCTTAGATGCATGCGATGCGGCCGCACTGATGGATGGTCAAGGGCGGGGATGAGACGCGATGGTTCCTTCTGGAGAGGACCTCGGAGAAGCAGCAGAACCACACACACACACACACACACACACAGACACACACCACGTCTCGGGGGCCACCCTCTAGACCGCCTCTTCTCCCATCGAGAGGCCACCTGCTCCTTCCTGGACTCGGCTTTCTAGCCCAGGCCACACCCTGCCTCCCGAGCTTCCCCACAGCGGGGGGACTCTGTGGGGTGTGACGTGTCCTCGCCCGCCGGTCGTCTGGCGTCTCCGTTCTCCAGGCGGGGGGCAGCGAGGCTCGGTCAGGTCGGCGTCACAGGTCCAGGCTCTCCTGGCCCAGTCCTGCTTCCTCCCCGTCCACCCTCACGGGCCTCCTCCCCCAACGTGTCTCTTCCTCCCTCCTCTTCGCCTGCCGCTTCCCCAGGGACCAGCTCACACAGGGGCACAGATGACAATGACCTCGGAATGGGTAGCCGACCCGTTATGTCCCGGCCACAGCAGCACTGAAGACCGAGAAGGCGACGCCGGACCCTATGGGACTGCAGGCCTGGCACTGGGGTGGGGGTGGCTGCAGAGAGGACAGGAGGGTGTCCCGGCGAGTCGTGGGGAAGAAAGCAGGCGCAGGGGAGTGCGGGCGGGCTGGCGCGTGAGGGGTGCCCGATGGCCCTTTGCAGAGACCGAGCCTCCGAGGAGGAGGAGGAGGCGGCACCGAACTGCTTGTCGACTGAGTAGCTGCCTCGTCTGGTTCGGATTTGAATTTTCGTGCAGCACATTTTAGAAAACGGAATCTATGGGTAATTTTAGACGAGGTGGCTGATTCCAAAATATCTCCGCTACTACATGCTCCAGCTCGTACGGAGGCTCCAAACCCTGCATCTGTGAGCGATCCCAGACTCCCCCATCCCACCGGCCTTCCAGCGAGAGCTAGAACCAGCAGGCTTTTTATTATTTTATTTTATTTTATTTTATTTTATTTTATTTTATTATTTTATTTTATTTATTTATTTTATTTTAATTTATTTTATTTTATATCTTACCTTATTTTATTATTTTATTTATTTTAATTTAGTTATTTTATTTTATTTTATCATACTTTATCTTATTTTATTTTATTTTATTTTACCCTGAGCAGGGGACAATGCAGTGCAGCCTGGCCTTGGCCCTGGCCGCTGCAGCGTCACCACCTCTCGGCGGGCACAGGACCGTGGTCCTTACTCCCCAAAGGAGAGTGGCCCGGATGAGGGGCTCCCCCCTTCTCCCCACTCCTGTCCCACTTGCTGGAAGCCAGGAAGGAGGAAGAACCATCAAGATCCTGGCAATGGCAGCTTAGTTCAGAAGCGAAGGAAGGACGTTTGTCCCTCCAGGCCCAGACAAGGCAGGGCTGACAGGTTCCGCCTCTGTGATGACTCCTTTTGAATGCAGGTGCCGCCTGGGCCCTTGGGGGAGTTCAAGGTGCCTCCAGGCTGGTTGGAACCTCTGACTGACACACGAGGTGCTGGGCAGAGTCCTCGAGAGCATGCGTCACCTAGATCTGTCATCCTGGCCTGGCCTGGGGTCATCTTCACAGCCGCCCATTAGAGCAGGAATGTTAGATCCGTCCTGTCTGCGTCTGGCCTGCTCCCTCATAGCCCCTTGGGCTCCAGGAGGGAGCCGGTGCCTGTTGGATTCGCAGCTCTCCTCACCCCTCCGACTCAGTCCTCACGTCGTGAGCAGCAGCTGTTGGGGTGCTGAGGGGCGAAGGGAGAGGCAAACTCGCCCAGACCCTAGGGGCGTCGGGGTTTCCGGCATAAATGTCGGCCTCAGCCTCAGCAAAACGAGCAAGCGCCTCCGGAAACGATTTCGAGCCCATCCCCTGCCCCAAACCGCCCTCCCCAACCTCCTTCGCGGATGCCCACGGCCCCGTCCCCAGCGTGTCATTCCGTTAAGAGTGGGGCTTGGAATCCCCCCTCAGCACAGGCTGATCTTCTCCCCGACCTCACGCTGGTGCCAGTTTTGAACGGGGCGGGGGCCGCTGGAAATGGCGAGAGGGAAGGGGAGGGGGCCGGGAAGGAAGCGCAGAATGGGGTGCTCAGGAAGGAGGCCAAAGGCAGTCTCTGCCTGTGTGAGGGCTCAGCTGTGTGGCCCCAAAAGGTACGCTGAAGTGCTAGCCCCCGGCCCCGACGAAGGTGAACTTGTTTGGGAATGGGCTCTTTGCAGAGGTCATGGAGTTGAACGAGGTTGTTAGGGTGGCCCTAATCGGGTCTGACCGGGTCCTTGTGAGACACAGAACATCACGTGACCGTGGAGGCTGGAGTGATGCTACGACAAGCCAGGGGACGCCTGGGGCCTCCAGAAACCGGGAGAGACAAGGGCGGACCCTGCCCCTGAGGCTCTGCAGAGAGCCCGGCCCGGTGGACACTTCCATTTCAGACTCGCAGCCCCCAGGACGGCGACAGACTGCATTTCTGTTGTTCCCAGCCCCCGGCCTGTGGCGCTTTGTCACGGCGGCCCTGTCAGGTGATGCGGCCCGCTGTACTCGCTCCTGAAAACAGATTCAACATTATGATAAATACCGGAGATTACTCATCACGGGCCCGATGTGCCTGGGATCTTAACAGCGACAGAAGAGAGCACGGGCCAAGAAAAGAAAAAAGAGAAAGAAAAAGGCGGCGCATTCACACGAGGCCCGCAGCAGGGCTGGCCGGGCAAGCCGAGCCTGCAGGACCAGGCAGGCACCGAAGCAGAAGCGCCCGCAGCCCGGCCCACATAGGCACGGCTGGGGGACAAGGCACAGACCTGCAGGGGGCGTGACCCGTGGGGACGGCCAGGGACACGCGGGCAGCAACGAAACAGGAGCGCGTGAGGCCTGGCGGGCGGCAGCTGTGAGGGGTGTAGAAAAGGGGGGACGTCGGAAGCAAAAGGCGGGCTCCGGCTCGCATCCCCAGAAGTCGCAGCAGAACACAGAAGGCTCGGCTGCTCCGTGCGGGCCGGCTCCCAAAGGCGCAGAGAGCCAGGCCGGCCGGCCCTGTGCGGCGGGGAGGACCCGAGGGAAATGTCAGCGGCCTCGACGGCCCCTTCCCGCAGCGGGGAGGGAACGAACCACCTGATAGGAATCGATGCTGGGTTTAGGACGACCGCGGGGCCCGATTCTCTGATAGGCACCCGGGCCGTAGGCTCGCTCAGGAGCACAGCGGCAGCAGCCGCACGTCTGGAGATGAAAGGGCCAAAGCGACGGCCGAGGGGCTCGGGAATCTCTGTCGCCTCGGAGACGTGGCCGGAGCCGCGGTTCTCAGAGCCTGGGCCGCCGGCTCTGGGCCTGCAGGACGAGCTGAAAGGAGGGCTTGGCTGGCGGCCGACACGCGGGCAGCACAGCAAGCCCGGTCCAAGGGCCAGAGGCCTGGTCCAAGGGCCAGAGGCCCGCCTGGGATCAGACGCGACGGTCCAGACGCGCAGGGCTCGGTCCCGACTTGACCAGAAGCGAACGGTGGACAGGAGCCAGCGAGGGGGTCTCTGAGCTCGGCCTCTGAGAGCCGGGGCGGCGGGGGCAGCCTCACGGCCGGTCTCAGAGGCGGTGGGGACCGAGCGCGACAGCACGGGGGAGTCAGCTCGGCCTTCCCACTCCTGTCACTCCTGCTCCCACGGAAGCACAACGGTTCGGAGGCTCGTTTTCTTCTCCCGCCCTCCAGGACGGCGACACGACGTGTGCTGATTTCAAAACGAGGACGGGTGGACTTTTGAGTCGTGAAAAAAGGAAACAATCCCTCTAAATCCAAGCCTCCGCACACGGCAGAAAAGACCTCCGTGTACGGTGACCGGACTCCAGGGCGCCCCAGGACGTAGAAGTCCCCTCTCGGCCGCGGGCCTGAGACCGTTGTCCGGCGCGGTCACCGTGATGGCGGGAGATCGGTCCTCTCAGCTGTGAACCAGGGGTGGCGCTTCCTCGCAGGGAGGTCGTGAAGTGGTGCCTGGCACAGGGCTCGGCCCGCGGCGGCGGAAAAGGCGGGCGGTGACATCGTGGATGTGGTTCAGGACACGTGGACTAGATGGCGGAGCTTCGAGGTGAAAAACACATAAAGGGGCCTGACGCATCTCCGAGCGTGAAGAAACCCCTAGAAAACGGTCCGGAGGTCACGGAGGAGAAAATAAAAGCCAGCAGAGTAATTCGATGGACGTTAGAGAAAAAGCTAAAACTCAGCAGTAATGAAGTTCACGTAAATGTGAACAGCAAATGTCCCTGTGACCACAGACGTGCTGGCCCGACCCCCGGGAACCAGGCATCTCCGGGCGTTCCCGATGGCCCTGCAACTTCGACGATTTGGGAAGAAAATTTGGTCATCGCTGTCGAAAGCCTCGGCCTCGGGGTCAACCTCTCCCTGCGCCGCCACCGACGTCTCCAGGGCTTGATCTTGCTGTGAGGACTCACGGCGCTGGGGGGGAGGGACGTCGGGTCTGTGGGCCGACCTCCCGCCGACGTGGGAGCCCCCCCCGCTCTGTCTGGTGGTCAGTGACCCTTGCTGACCTTCTGACCCCGGTGGGGGGACTGCGGCCAGCTGCGAGGCGGGTTTAAACCCCGCACGGGCTCTGGGTGTCCCCCAGACCCCCGGTTCTGGGGGCTTGTTGTCCAGGGCCCGTGTGGTGGAGGCTGGGGCCCGGGCCGTCTGGGTGTCGCTGCTCCCCGCTCGGTGTCCCGGGCCCACGGTGGATGCCAAAACCGTCTGCCGAGCAGAAGCAGCGCCCGGCCAGGTGCTCGTGTCCCTCAGCGTCCACTGAGAGCCCGGGGCCCTGCGCCTGGGGCCCTGCGCCCTCCATCTCGCGCTGTCCCCGGTCGCCCTCGTGCAGGCCGCACATCCCAGCTCCTTCGCCCTCTCGACGGCACCTGTGGTTCTTCTCGGCCTGTGCCGGGGCGAAGGCGCCGTGGGCAGTGGGGACACAGCTCGGCCGGAGCGGAGACCGGCCAGGAGCACGCAAGCCCTGGACCCCAGCGGCAAAGGAGCCTCGGATGATGGTGCGCGGCCGTGGCCTGTCCCGCAGGCGTCGGGGCCAACCGAGCTCAGGCCCCGTCAGCCCCGCTTCCCCTCCCGACCTGGAGCCGCTGCCGGTGACAGTCCTGCCCCCCACCTGGCGACCCCATTTCAGGAGGGAGCCGCCCACCCTGAGTCTGGGGCAGGGAACGCGGACACGTCCGTCCACCCCCCTCTCCGAGGATGTGGACGTGTGAGGGACCGAGGAGGAGTCACTGAGCAGTTCCGAAGGGGAAATCGCAACTTTCCACACGAGGCTGAAAATACACAGACGAAAGCTCCTCCGGGGTGACGCCCCCGCGGCCTCTTGGCCTGGTCCACGTCTGCGGTTACGGGGACACTAAAAAGGCTTCGTCCCACCGAGGACCACGGTCTGGTTTCAAAGACCAGAAGGGGCCGGAACCCCCCTGGAGGGTGGGATGTCGGCGTGGGGGGGGGACACCGAACGCGGCCAGGCGGGGCGTGTGGCCGCGGCGGTGGGCTGGGGGGCGTTCGTGCACGAAGGGGGGCCGCCCGTCTCTGTGGGGCGCAGCGAGCTGAGCAGACGCTGGCACTGATGCGCTGCCTGTTCCCCGCGCTGGGATTCCGGGGTGACCCCCAAAGCCACCTGCCAGGTGTGAGATGTGGGGAAACGTTTAGCTTCTCGGTCTGTTCAGCCACGAGCCAGCGGGCCCCCCCGCGCGTGCGTGGGCGACGTCACACCCGCACGACGCCGAGACGACGACCACGTCACAGCCTCACCGGTAGCGGGATGAACCCGCACTCCGGGATGCGCGCGTCTGGGTCTCGGGGTGCCGATCTGTCGTGCTCGCATCATTTCTCCTGCGTTCGTACATCATCTCCCGCCGCGCGTTCCGGGTGGCCCCACCGAAAGGCCAGGGCATGGGTTTAAGTGGGTCCACGGACACCTGACCGGCTCCTCGCGCACCTGTTCCCCGCTCTCGGGACTGGGGACAGGTCCTGTCCCCTCCTGACAAGGGGGGCTGACGCGTCCCCATCCTTCTGCAGGGCTGCGTGACGCCAGCGTCCCCGCGTCGCGGGAGACAGCGACACTGGCCAGACTCGCGGGCGAAACGGCGGAGGGCCCCCCGACAGGCTGGCGTCCACGCCGGGCAGGTCCCCGAACCCCCCGGCCCGTCGGAGCCCCCCGGCCGACGTGGTCCGACCGAGATGTCAGCCGCACGTCCGTCCTGCCCCCACGGGAACACGGACTCAGTGGTTCCACCCGACGTCAGGGCGCGTGGCCCCGCGCAGCTGCCGGGAGGCGACGCTGAACGGGCGTTTGTCCCCCACGACAGACACCTGCGAAGCGGCCGTGGGCGCACGCCCGCCCCTGACAGCCGCCGACGTCGCCCTCGGGGCCAGCGGACACAGAGCAGCGATTGCCGGCGCGTCTGAGCGTCGTCGTCTCACTGCCCGCACCACGGAGGGCCCGACGCGGCTCCGGCGCCGCCTGCGCCGCCGCACAAAGGGCCGATTCTTCCCTCGGAACAAACGAGCACAGAGCACTGTTGTGGTCTAAGAAACAGGCGCTATTTATGCACGGAAGGCCTTGCCCTCTGCGGGGCTGGGCGCCCCACGGCCCGCCAGCCGCCGGCCCAGCGCCGTGGCCAGGAAAGCTCTAGAAGTCACCGAGGGGGGCCATGGCAGCAGAGGCCGCCGGCGCGGCACCGGGGGACGCCCCCCGCCCAGCAGGGCCGCGGCTAGTTCAGCAAGCACGACTCGTAGGTGGGGACCATGTACTTGATGTTGATGAAGGCGTCCTCCCCTCCGTAGCGCTCGAAGGCCTCCAGCGTCTCCTGGATCAGGTCCCCGATGTTCTCTCGCTTCTGCTGGCTGTAGTCGATGCCGTCCCCGGAGTTCACTGGTCGGGAAAACACACAGAGCCCGTTATCGCTCAGCAGTTCCCCCCCAAAAGCCCCACACACCAGTCCCCTCCGAACGCCCGTGAGGAGGCACAGGCCCCACGTCTTCACGTGCCCGCGCGGGGTTTTCGTTTTGGGACTTCGTGAGAAAGACAGAGTCCCAGGCTGGGGCCGACGAAAAGTCATCGGGACTAAGAAATAAGAGGCGACGCGACAGGGAGGTCCCGGGGGAGGTCACAAGTCGGGGGACCTCTCTGTCAGACGTGACCACAACGACGTCAAGGCTGTCCTCTCGGCCCCGGACCCTTTCCACATCCCAACGTGGCTCTCGCAGGACGAGCCGCCCAGCGTCGGGTCAGGGCGCGGGCCCTGTGTGGTTTAAGGGGGGCGGGCACCTTGGAATGGGGGGCTCGGCCCCCCCGACGCCTTTGCTGCTTTTGCGCGCAGGGTGGGCTCCTTCTCCTCTAGACGTCGTCACTGATCTGCAAGGTCAGTTCCCTGCGGTCATCCCCACCCCTCCGACGGGGCCCCGAACGTCCACATGGCACTTGTGGCTTCCCGGGGGGTTTGTGCCACGAGAAACTGGTTTGGGAGCCTCTCCAGGTCCAGGCAGGCGGTCGGCCCCGGCAGACTCTCGACGGGACCCCTGCAGCCCCCTCGCAGACTGTGAGCGAGGGAACGCCTAGGGCGGCCGGCGGGGGCCTCGGGGGCCGGGCGGCCTGCCCCCCACAGCTCACGCCCCCCTGCGAGGGGCAGGAGGAATGGCCAAGCGCACGGGCGCCTGGCAAAGGTGGGGGACCTTTGCCTCGCCCCAGAGGACAAAACCCACTCTTTCCCCTCTCCTAAGAGTCGTGGCGCGCGCTCCTACCGCACTTCGCTCCGGTCCCCAAGGGCGCAAACGGCCTGTGTCCCCCGTGAGCAATCTGTCGCTGTGCCCCTGCCGACACCGCCCTGTCTCATCTGTGAGGGCGGAAGGGGGCCGCGGGGCGGCCGGGGACGGGCACAGGGCAGGCCCCCGACTTGAAAACGCACCCTTTGCCCGATGAAGTATTTATTTTATGCAAATTTGGCGTCAGATTGCTCGAACATGGAGTAATAGAGGGAAAAAATGGGGTTTCAATGCCTTTTCCCCCAGATTTTCGGGACATTTTGGAAAAGACCGAGTGACAGTTCAGACCAGAATGAAGCGTGAAGATTACAACCCCCGCGGCACAGGGAAGCAGTTCTTCCGCTCGACTTTTCCAGAAATTCCTTAGCGCTGCCCCTGGCTTCTACGGCGCGGAGAACGCGGACGGCTCTCCTGACGATCAGTGTCTCTGGGCGGGTGAGGCCGGCAGAAGCACTCCGACCGCCGAGGGGAGGCTTGTGAGCCAGGCAGGTCCGCGGAGCCTTGTCGTCAGCTGCGCCCCCTCCTTGCCGGCGCCCGAAGCCTTTGGGGACGCGGGTTTAAGTTACGGATCGATTTACAGAGCAGTCGGTGATCCCAAACAGCCACGCGCGCTAGCTTTCTGGAACAATCCGGAGAGGGGTGTTGAACAAAGGGCTTCGTGCCCTCTTATCTTTGAGCCAAAGACAGGCCTTTCCCACACGAAAACGTGGACCGAATCACACTCGGCGTAAGCAGGCCTTTTCTTTTTCTTTTTTCCTGTTTTTGATTTCCGCGGGGCCCAAGGGGAGTCCCGGACTCCGGACCACCCCCCCTCCACGGGGGACAGCGTGGTGTCGGCCCCCGCGGGGGAAACTGCCGACGAGAGAAGGTCTTTGGGGTGAACTAAACAGAGAGAGGAAGAAGGTAGACGAGTGTGTGGAAAGCTGAGGGGGTAAAGGGAGAAAGTCCAAAACGGGGCAGGACAGCGGGGACCGGAAAGGAAGGGGCCGTGGCGGGGGGACAGGGACGGACAGCGTGTGCGACAGGGCGACCGACAGCCGAGGCCCGCTTGCCCGATTCCGGCCGCGGGGGCCAAGCGTCCCGGGAGGCCTCGCTCCCAACGCCACGCGACACCCCGACGGGCTCCTCCCGGTCACCACGGAGGCGACTTCGGGAGACGGCGGCCTCCCCTGCGCGTGCCCAGGTGGGCGCGTGGCGCACGCAGTCGCGGTCGGCGCCGCGTGTGTCCCCGCGGGCAGGGAGGCGTCGTGCGTCACTGCAACATGGGGCCTTCTGCCGGCCGAGCAGCCGAAAGGTCAAAGACTGGACAGGTGCCGGGACAGACCCATGTTCCCGACGGCGGCGGAGGGCGTCGGCAAGGGGAGCCGAACACGCCCCGTTCCCCGCTGCTGTCCCCGACCACAGGCAGCGCTTTATTTCCATCAAACCGAGTCTCGCTCTTGTTAAATGAAGCATTTCCCCGTGGGAGTGAGCCAAGTGGGCAGCTTTTCTGTTCCTCAGAGCGGACGACCCCACGTGCCAGAGGGACGGAACAGAGGGCGCTTGTGCGCAAAGGGCGCTGGCGTCGGAATAGCTGTGGCTGCAGAATGCGCACCGCGGGGGCGAGGGGGGAAAAAGGAAAAAAAGGAAAAAAGAGACCCGAGAAGCAGCGCATTGTCTCGTGGCCACCCGTGATGGTGACAGGGCGCGGTTCGCTGTCGAGCCGCGTCGGGAACTTCGCTGCGAGGACGGAGGAGGCTTAAACAGCTACTTCCCGCGCAGCGGCTGCCACGTGGGCCAGGCCTGGGACGTGTGCACCTCCCAGTCTCACGTCCTGGGGCGTAAACTCGGCTCGCGGCTGCGACGTGACCACCGTGACCCCTCGTCACCGGGGCCCCCGGGAGGGAGGGTGCGTGACACCCGTGCACCTTCCGCAGGGGGGCCGCTGCGCGGGGACACGGGCCGGCGGCAGACACGTGGCGCATCACGGGATCCTGACGACGTGTCCTCGGGGCAGTTTTGCAACCTCCAGACCGGGCAGAGCTTCATGATTGTTATCTTTTGAGTCGCTGCTATGACAGGAAACAGGGAAAAAATGAAACAAATAAAGGACAGGCTTGGTGGCTAGGACAAGGCCTTCCCAGCCCCGTGCCCAGTGGGGCTGGCAGCATCGCTCCTCTGCCCCGAAGGGTGCCTGCGGTCAGGGCGGTGGCAGCGGCTACTGTGACGCGATGTCCTCTCCGTGGACTGAGCACCCCGCCAGGCACGGCAGGGTCATGTGACGCAGGGCCGTGACCTTGGGGCTGCTTCTCGTCTCGCTGGGGCAGCCTAAGGGCAAACGCGGCGACCCCCTCCGCCCACGAGGCAGACATGGGGCTGGTCACTCTGAGCTCATGCAGCCCAGGGACGAGGCGTGGCCCCTGGGGCCCGCGCCCCGAGCGAGACTTAGCGGTGCCGTGCAGCGGGCCACCGAGTCCTCTCGTCTCAGACGCGTGGAGGGCAGGTGAGGCCACGGGGAGGCGCCAGGTCTGGATGTTTCTGACTCTCGCGTCATCCCGTTAGACGCTGAAGGTGCGGGTGTTCTTACACGGACAGTCGTGCCCGGAGACGGGATCGGGGGCGACAGCACCGCGAAAGGCACGGGAAGCAGAGATCGCGCCCACTCTCGCCGCAGGGCGCGCACCCCGCACGCCTGAGCCGTGGAGCCACTCGGCAGCGACAGACGAAACGACTTGGGAGGGCCGCCTCCGCCTGCCGGCGTGACCTGGGGAGAGGAAGAGCTTCCCTCGATTTCGCGAATGTCCCTGCAGGAGAAGGGGCGTCGCAGGACCCCCACGGGGCGGCGGCAGCCACGGGAGGAGCGTGTGTGCACGTCCCCACGTGTCGCCCTGACGTTACCTGCGACACCCTCGTGAGTTAGGTGCTCGGACACCGAGGAGCCAAACGCGCTGAAACCGAGCGCTGGGCCGGGACACTCCATCACCTACGACCGGGGTGCGTCAGGACGCAGGGAGGACGCCCGGACCGTGGTCCCCAAACTCGCGTGTTCAGCAGCGATGGGCGCCATGCCCGGGCTGCACCCTCCCGGCTCTGGACCTAAAGTCCATTGGTCTTCCCGCCGTCGACCTCCCCTGTGCCAGCCCACCCTCCCGATGACCCTTCCCGGTCACTTTCCCTCCGAGTCGTATTACGCCTCTGATCCCAACCCCCATCGCCGGGGCCCTCTGCGATCTGTCCTCCCTCGGAGGCCGACCTCACACCTGCCCCCCTCCGGCCAGACCTCCTTCCCCACTCAGCCCGGGGTTTGTCCTGACCCCGACGCGCGCAAGTGTCCGTCGTGTCTGGAGCGTGCCCACGGGAATCTGCCTCCCTCCTCTCCCGCTCAGTCCCCGCTTATCGGTTCTTCGCGGCCAGTCGCGGATCCACTCCCTCCGTGGAGCCGACCCCGCAGCCGTCCTTCCCTTGTTTGCACTCCTGGGGCAGGAGGCGGCCACCTCGCCACCCGCCCCGGTCCCCACGTCACCCAGGTCCCCCGGGGAGTGTTTTACGTGCTTAGTTTCTCGCCTTTCGCCGCCTTTTGAAGGAGAGGATCGCGCTACATACATTATGGGCCTCGTTTGCCGGCATCGAAGTGAGCGTTCGTGAGAGGGAGGCACGAGCGGGGGAATAAACTGCCGCACTTGCCGGGGTTCTGAATCCGGATCCGACAGAGATTCGTTCCGCTCTAAATAGATGGCACGTGACGTGCGGCGGTGACGTTTGCCTAATTCTTGCGCTTCATGTGCTATTTGCATCCTCGCGGTGCCTGATCCACAGAAATACTGTTTCTGTGGATTCAAAAAGGCCTGATCAGATGCGTTGAAGTCGGTGGGGGGTCTCGGTAGGCAGCCTCATCCTTTCTCCAAAGTCGTCCCTGCTTTAAAAGGGGGGTTGCTCGGATCACCCGTAAATCTGAGAGAGCGAAAAAGCACATTCTTTTTCCAAAATCCCATCTACCACATTTACCCCATCCACTGGACTAGCTGCCTTAGCTCCAAGATGGAGAAAATGCCGGCTTTTTCAGTGTTTTCATTCAAGATCTCGATTTTGTTCGATGGAACGTCCCACACAGGCACACGCGACTTCGCAGCCGTCTCGAGAAAGAGCCTACTGCGTGACTTCAGTTGGAAGGGAAATGCTGACTGCCGCTCCCAAGAGCGAGGCAGAGCTCCCGGACGGATGCGGGAACCTTTTCAGAACGAGCCACTCTGAGCCGCCGGTGCCCGCCGTTCGCGCGCTTTTCCGTTTCCAGGACACGTTAACGATGCCACCGGTTTTCAGCCCCGATCGTGTGCGTGCGCGAGCGCGAGTGCGTCTGGGCGTGATGGAGGCGCAGCAACGACGGGGGAAATGCCAGGTTCTAACGGACGTGATCGGAAAGTGCAGGGAAGCTACGAGGAGATGCTTTTTGCAAATTGTCTTCGCTGGGACTTTCACGGGGGCGCGGAACCCCGCAGTCAGAAGCCCGCTCGTGCCTACCCTGGCCATCCCCTCCGCAACGAGGTCTGGCCAAACCGTTCCAGATTCACGGCCGGCCCCGCGGGGCACGGAGCCACAAAGGGAGAGGCCGCTGTGGCCCTGACGGACAACTTGTCCGGTCGCAACAAAATCATTCGACAGACGAACACGAACGGTGCCCCCGATGCAAACGTGTTACGCCGTTTCTGGACGCTTCTCGGACCTCGGCGCCGACCTCGGCTTGCCTGAGCTCCCCGTCCGCGCCGCGAAGGGTCCAGAACGAACGACTAGGTACAGATCTGGAGAAGATTTCCGAGCAATTAGCTGGGAGTGTTCCAGAGTGGAGGCCTCTCTCATCCAGTGAGCTCAGCTAATGCCAAACTCACACGTGACACCAACGAAGCAGCGAAGCCCTCCCCGGGGCTGAACTGCGCGAGCGGCTGCGAAGGGACCGAGTGAAAACCTTCCAGCCTCTTACAGGGATCTCGGTTTAAAACGACCTCGCGCCCTATCAAAGCCCTGTCAGCCCTTATCGGCCCCGACCCGGGTGGGCAAACGCGGCAGGAGACACCCCCGTCGCCCCAGAGCCTGTTAATGCAGGACGCAGTCTGAGGCCACCTGAGCGTGGCCAGGAACATCATTACCGGTGTCCATGGCTTTGCTCAGAGGCAGGCCAAGATCTGGCCACGGGGTGAAAGGGAGAAGGAGAGGAGACAGGGAGGGAGGGCGGGGGAGAGGGAGGGAGGGAGGGAGGGAGGGGAAGGGGAGAGAGGGGGAGAGGGAAGCATCTAAACTGTGGGCGGGGGAGGAAAACGTGGCCATTTCGCTTCCCCGAGCCACAAAACTGGGCTTGTCTGCGAACTGAAACGACTGAGGCTTGTTGGAAATGCTGATGGGGGAAATCTGCTGACTTTGGATACTTTCGCATAAGGAATGTGGATTCGCCTGGGCCACATTGTTATCTCGGAAAATTCCTCGGGTCAGCGCACACAATCGCCTTCCTGGACTCGGGTTTTAAGAGTGGGTGAGGCCAGATAAAGGCCGCATGGGAAGACCGGCGCTCCCGTCCCGTCCCCCGGGGGGGCTGAGGCCGTGTGCACAGGCCCTCGGCCAAGGCCGGCAGCTCTGCGTCCCCGGGAAGCGGGAGTCGGAACGCCTACCTGTGAAAGCAGGTGCAGGGACAAAAATAAGAAAACTGCGTGAGAGCTTCGTGACACCATAGGCCGCTGGCAGATTTCAGCGAGTTATCGCCACCGCGGCCTTCTGCTTCGTCGTCCGATAGTGCGTCCGCTCTACAGCCTCAGAACAGGGCCGGACCCCGGCCGCTTCACCTCCGAGTCAGGCGGAAGCGGGAGTTCAGGGTCACCTGGATGCACCCGAACGCGGGGCCCCGTCTCGGGGCGTTCATGCCTCGCGCGTGCTTTGCTGTTCTGGTCTAGGCTGGTCCCCAGTCCCCGACGGCGTCTCTGATCCACACGTCGGGTCGTGGGGCTTTCACAGCAAACCATCTACGGCTCCGGCTCGCAGCCAGTAGTCTTCCTCAGCCCCATTTCCCCCCGGCTGGCTGCCGAGACGCAGGCCGGGCAACCCGACAGGGCAACACAACAGAGAAAAGGAAAAGTTTTGGATGGAACCAGAATACATTTAAGGTTTTTTAATACTGACACGTGCCTACAACAATCGTAAAACCTTGATTTATATAGAACCAGATGGCAGTGCCGATATTCAACCGTTTTTGACTTACAAAAACGGCCATTGCACCTAAATTTTGATTCTTATCATGTGTCAGGCACTAGGTGTGCTAAGCACCTTTGATACGTTTGGCTTATTTGAGTTTCGTTCTCAACGACTTTGCAAAGTGGGTAACGTTATCACCCACAGAAAGGCGCTGCCTGACTTCCACGCGTAGAATTTTCACCACCACATGCAACAGAATCACACGTGTCTGTGGGTATTCTGACCACGAAATTCAGGTTTGATGCACACGCAACGAAGTGAAATAAAAACGTCGCATTAAGTTTTTAGCAGTGGAAACATGTTATTGAACTAAATGAAAACTCTTCCCCGTAGACGTAGCTTTGAAACCACCTAAGAAGTAATAATGCGCAAACTGTAGTTTGCAATCGCCATGACTGGTAAAAATTAAATGTAAGCATAGCTACGGGTGCCAGAAGATTTACTGTAAAGTAAATGTTTATACCGGGTCCCTTTTCTTTTCCAGAATTTCTCCAGTGGTTCCCTTTTTCCTGAGCTGCCGTTTTACGTTAGGGAAAAACTGAGATCAACGCTGACGACGTGACTCCAATGGACTAACTTTAAATGTAAATTTTGTTTTTAGAAATTTTCCCTGTTTTTCCAAGAAAATAACTTGTTTTTCCCTCTGTATCATGCTTTTTAAGCTGTTTTATAAAAACGTTTCTGTAGGGGATACGAAACAATATTACGATGCCATAATTTGTTTTACTCCCCTGCAATCTCACATAAGCATACATAAAGCAACATTATAGCAGATTAACTTTCTTCTATGAGATTAAATTCTCATTAATATATTTTTAATGTTTTATGAAAAATATTTTAATCCAAGAAGTGCAGTTTTCTCATCTATTTTACTATAATTGCATTTTTTTTGTTTTAGATCATTTTCATTAAAATATCTTGTTTCCTAACCAAAAAGAAAAAGTTCATTTTTTTCTTAAAGAAATAATTGGGTTATAGCCTATAATTGCCATTGGAGGCATCAGGCTGGATAGCATCTTAGCAAAAATAAAATCTCGGCTGAAATTGGAAATTAGGAAAGTGCTCAAAGATATTAATACCAGATTTATGGGAACAGATCAAAATGTGCTTGGTACTGGTGTTTCTGTACTCAGTTCTCCTTCTTCTATTTACTGATATAAAATAATTGATTTTCTAGATTCTTATTTAATTTTTAAAAACGATTGCAAACTCCTTTATGACTCTCACAACCCCGCAAGCCTACGTTTTGCACACGTCTAGGCCCGAGACACGTTATGTGTGATTCTTTTGAACATTTGCGCCAACTTTCTCCAACAGTCGTGTGGGCTGTCGTCATGCACGTCTTGTTGTTGTATCATCTTCCTAATCCCCCAGTTCTTTATGGGGAAGAAAAGCATTTTAGTTACATACCTTTTTTGATCTCCTGGACCATGTCGGTAGATAATAATGGAAATTACCCAAAATCAATAGGTCACCATTGATATTGTCCGTGACCTAAGTGTCACTAAAATCTCCCAGCAGCTACGTGGTTCTGCGGCTGTTCTAGAAACATCCCTTGCTGTTAAACCTTTCACATGAAGAATACAGGGAAGTCCCGGGGACTCTTCTCTAGTCACTGGAATCATTCACTGATGCACCGAGAAGACGGCCAATAGGCATGAGCCCTGTGTCTGCTTTTACATTCAGGATCAACCTGCACCTGTTTCTATCTTTGAAAAAAGTCCTTGTCGGGTGTGGGGACGCATAGCCATTTCCAGGAGCCCGGTCAGAAGGTAAAATCCATCTTCTGTAGAAGCGAACTCAAAAGGGATGGGGACGAATGTGTCCGGAGGAACTGGAAGACGCAGACCTTTGAATTAACCTCGTTCAGGTACCCAGTGTTAGTACAGACCATTAAGACAGCCGACCAGGGAGCAGAAGCATCCTCGGATTTGCACTGTTGAAAACAGACACCGGCCCAGGGACAGCTCCTGCACTTCGTCCTTCCTTCTGAGTACATTACGCTCTATTTTAGTGAAAACTTGGTTCTGTGCCAAACGTTAGACACTGGATTCTGCTACCAAATACATTTGGCCTTGCCACTCGTCACAGCGTAGGAGTGATGGCGACTCGGGCCCGCCCTCCACGCCACGTCGCTTCAGGTGTCAGGCTGGTCACCCTGTCCATTTCTACGGCCACCACCACACGCTGTGCCCGACGGTCTGCCTCCACACTTGCCTTCCTATTGCAGCAAGTCCTGCTCCCTGCCTCCTGCCTTTCCGTCCCCTCACACTCACCCTTCCCGACAGCCTCGTTAGGCCTTCGCTGACCCAGTCTGTGGTGCTCTTCCTTCTCCACTGCGGAAATCCTTCCGAAATTTACCCTTTTCTGTTCAATAAAATTCCGCTTCCTTGGCCTGGCATGAAGCCCTTTTTAACGGGCTCGTCGCCAGCCCCTACCTTTCAGTCAGCTCCCACGGGAACATTCGGCGCCAGCCCAACGGCAATCGCTGGCCCCCAACAGGAGCGAGGGTCTCCACACCCTCTCGCTTCACGCCATCCCTCCACGCTGGACTTCCTTCCCCAATTCTGCTCCCTGGAATCCGTGGAAGCCATTTTCTCCACGAAGACTTGTCTGATGACGTGGGTCAGAAGACATTTCTCATTGCTTTGATCATTTACGCAGTGTTCATGCTTCTCTGACAGTCCTTGTCACCGAGCATCCCATCTCCCGGGCATTGTAAAAGTGTCTCATTTATGAGTGAACGTCCCTGGAGACGGGGACCATCTCTGAACCTTCCATGGTGCCTCTCTTCACATGGTGGGTGTCGAAGAACATTCGTCGGAGAGACTGTTTGCTGAAGCATCCTTGATGGGGAAAGGAGAGGGTGGAGGAGGCAGAGCCCAGGGATGCAGCCGCACCCGGCCACTCCCAGCCTCCCCACCCCCAGACTTCATGCTGAGCTCACGCGGCGGATCCGACTTCATTGAATTCAGATCCCCTGTCACTGACGACGCGTGGAAGGCACCCTGTGGAGTGCGCGCCCCTCGAGCCAGGACATGATGGTAGTGGTGAGGGCGCTCGTATCTGTTGCGTGTTTCTAGAGCTGAACTGTGCTTAAACATACCATTTCATCTAACTTTGTGACAAAACTGAGGCGGGTGCTAGAACCAGCACCCTCCTTTACAGACCAGGTGACTGAGCGTGAGCATTTTGCCCAGGGTCCCACCAGGCGCGAGTGGGACGGCCAGGATGCAGCCAGGACTGGCTGGGGACAGGCCCTGGGCGCTCGGCCACGCTCCTCCTACCCCCAAAGCGCCTTCCTGTTGGCTCGGTCTGGGGCGAGCCCGCCACATTGTCACAGGCCACGGAAAGGGAGCCCCGGCTTTGATGTCTGGGCGCGACACACACACGGTTCGGGTCCACCCGCACGGACCCCGGCGAGAAAGTCGCTCGGCTCTCCCAGGCTCATCTCCTCACGGGGAAAACGGGATCATCACGACCCCCTTCTGGGACCAGCACAGGGTCGGGGGGTCACATGACGATGTGCCCCCCACAGCTGTCTCTGCAGCTGACACACAGTCACGCACCCCATAGCGATGTCTCGGTGGGTGACGGAAAAGATGACGCTGTACATGGAGCTGGAAGACGAGGGCCTGGCGACGGGGTGGCCAGCTGAGCGGCGTGGCACGGGCCAGCGCTCGCGTGTTTGGGGTGACGCTCGCGCACGCAAACCGACTTCCCCGCCAGCCGTGTGAGGGTGCGACAGGGGGCGTCCCGTCTGGGTCTGCGCGAGAGCTCTCTGCGGTGACAGCGTGATGGCTGTGTCATTATCGTGGCTGGCATCAGACTGGCGTCGTCGGGGGTTATTGAATAAAAAACGCAGGGACTGGAATAGTTAATCACGAGGCGCTCTTAGTTTTCATCGAATTCCGCGTCAAGTATAATCCCAAGTATTTAAAAATCTAAGACGTTTGAGGAAGAAAGGTTGAGGAAGCCAGTGGAAAAGGAAGAGATACTAAAAAAAACCAAACGACCCTGAAAATCTGTGCCGTCCTTCAGCGAAGGGCTTTGGCGACGCCGGGAAGAGCGGCCGCGTGCGGGAACACACCTGTCGGCGGGCCTGGCCCTGGCGCAGCGAAGCCACCTGAGGAGGGTCGGGACGTGGAAGCAAACCTGAAGCACAGGCCCCGGGGCGACACCGCCCGCGGGAGCAAGGCTCCGGCAGCCGCCCTCGGCCCCCATCGGCGGCACCGACTCGCCCGCTCGCAAGGGCGGACGGCTGACCTTGACGCCTGTTCCCCTCCCCCGCCCCCACGGGCGATGGCTGTCACCTCGCGGTCCCAAGGCCAGCTTTACCCATCATGGTCTCTTGACCTTCACGCATTATTTCCTTAGAGAATCGATACCTGGTTTTATGCTCAAAGTCAGGGTCCAGGGCCACATAAGGTGCTTCGGCGTCACCCATCAGCCAGCGGGGACTTCATGGTACGGTAATTGCCCATTTATTTTTGTTGTTGTTGTTTTTCACACTCGTTTTAAATTTCAGTGTTAATATCGCCGTCGGTTCCAGAAGCCTTGCTCTCTGGGTGCGTTTGATGACACTGAGTCGACCTCTCTCCTCTCCGGCCCCAGAGACCAGCCTCATTTAACGGATGGAGCCGGAGCCTGAGAAACCGGGCGCCACCGGACCAGCATCGGGGAGCGGCAGGGTCGGGTCCGCGTCTCCAAGTCCCTCCAGTGCCCGTGAGGGAACGGCACCGACAGCGTGAGCAGAGCGGGCTGAGGCCTGACACCCCCACCCCGACTGGGTGTGAGGAAGCAGAGACAGTCATCCTCCCCAGACAATGCAACAAGGCGGGGACGATCTATGGGTGCCCCACAGGAAAGTCCTCCAGGTGGCTGGGAAGTGCAACTCGGCTCAAGTGAATAATCTGGAACCAAAGCCGGCATAGCTCTGACACCCTAGGAAGAAGTCTGGGAGAAGTGAGGCTTAGGGAAGGAAGGATAGGCCACGGACTCACACACTCAGAGGCCTCCGAACGCGCCAAGGATGATGGAACTTCTGACCGAGTATTAAAGCTTAAGTAATAAAACTAACGATGAAACAGGGAAACAGTCACAACGATGAAAAGAACGAAGCCACGAAACCTTGGGGACAGACAGCGGGCCAACTAGAGGAAACGGAAAGTGGGTTGACAGGACTCGGGACAGAAGGAAAAGAAAAGAAAATGACAGACATGGAGGTCGAGTCCGCAGGAAGCACAGGAAACAGAAAACGTGGCAGAGACAAGATACCAGGAGCGAGAAAATTCGCAAATTCAACTCCAAATAGGGAATTTAAAGTGAGTAGAGATGAAATAGGAGATTTTTAAAACGTGCATGATTGAAGCTCGTAGAAAGGGAAACTACACTGGAACAGAACAAGTATTAAAAGAGGTAATTCCACAGATCACCGCTAAGATAAAAGGAGACGGGGATGCACCTTTTGGAGAGCACGTCACGTGCCAACACCACCTCCTCTCTGCGCTGGCGGCGGGGCGGGGACGGGGTGCGGAGGAGAGAGAGAGAAATGGCCCGACCTCCTGGCAGACGGGCCCTGGGTTCGCCACTGCGGACTGTGCAGTGTGGCCGGGCCACGATGGAAAGCCATCCTCCGCGCACACCGGCCGGAGAGCTCAGGCGTGACGTCTGCGGCGCGCACCCTGGGGTGTCCAGGCAGGGCCCGGGCGGGCGCACTGACAGTCTGACCTCGGCCCCCCCCGTTCTGCGGTTACCGCACCCTTAGAATTCGTAATGAAGGGGCAGGGTCTCTGATTCTGGTGAGCCTGACTGGAAAGCCCGACTCTGAGTATTATCGCCCGGAGACACAGCCTTCGTTGCTGAGAATATAAAGGAAGAAAACAGGGCGGCCAGACCAAAGGGTAAAGTCACTCACGAGGGGGAAACTCATGGAGGTCTCAGAATCCTCCACGGCCACATCAGGGTTGGAGGACAGCAGAGGCATCCCTGTAAAAACTGGGAAATGAAACACGTCAGAGACTTACACTCCATCGAACGCGTCTTCAGATGCAAAGGCTGAAGACAACCAGCTTTGGAAATGCGACATTAGGGAACGTCGCTTCTCTCTCTAACGAGAAAACAGCTCGAGGTCACGCAGTCAGACGACAAACATGACCCGTGCTGGGTACTGGGTAGACTGAACTGAAACAAAAACACCAAAACAGAGTGGGGTTGGTTAGGGTGGAGAAGCAGACTGTCAGCGGTCAACGCTCTGACGATGGAGACGTTGAGCAACTACCACATGACTGGGACGCAGAGCGAACCTGCGACCGCTTCATTCGCAGGAGTTGGCAGTTAAAGAACATCATTTGCGGCTGAAACATGTCAAGGGCTAGACAGTGTACCCAACAGAGGCAAAGTAAATAAATACCAAGTAACTTGGTTTCATTTAAACAGTTTTTAGGTCAAAGAGAAAACACAATCTCAAATTCCAGAATAAACGAAAAAGATGTCATAAAAAAGACTACCTAGCAGAAGCTATGAAAGGTCACTAAGATGCTCAAGGAAAATGCATTATTTTAATCTTTACATTCATTAAAAATAAAGACCTGTGAAAGAATTAAACCAACCCAAAAACGTTAGGAAAAGAGCAACAAAATAAACTGGATAGAATGAAAAGAAATTTTAAAAAGGAAAAGCTGAATTTGTTAATTAGCAAACCAGAACAGCAGCACTACAAAATAAATCCAAAGGATGGTTTTTTGAAAAAAATAAAATTAAAGATATGCCTTAATAGCTACTCAAATCAAAACAGTGGGGAATGTGCAAAGAAGAAATAGGGTCGTGTGAGGGGAGGCGGAGAGTGACAGCACATGAAGGAAGCTAAAGAAATACAGGACCTCAGGTCGTCTACGAAAATCAATTTGAAATCTGGACACACTGACGAAATTTCCAGGCCCATGCAATTTGTCAAAACTGACCTCAGAAGAAGTAGAATATCTAAACAGACCTGATTTCCAGGGGAGAAATGAAGCTACCAGAAAGCTGCTTTCCCCGGCCAGAAAGGAAAAATAATTGCCGGGCCCAGACATGTGAAGCCCACAGAGCCAGTCGTTCTTTTTCTCCTCCCCCCGCCCCAGAGCCTAGGGGTGAAAAAATAGAAGAAACTTCCCAAATTTTTCTCTGGCGGAAGCGTAACATTACACCAGAGCACAGAAGCTGCAGAGGAAGCCAACAACGACCAATGCCACTCATGGGTGTGGAAGCATAACCCTGAACCGCCGGCCTGTCCTGCTTCACGACGGGGCATGTTCTGAGGACGGTGCCCTCAGGCGACTTCGTCACTGCGTGGCCGTCCCGGGGGGCGCGGAGCACCAGGGCCCGTCAGGCCCAGGAGCAGACGGCGCCCTCACGAGACGCCGCGAACACGAGCGCACGAGGCCCGCCTCGCACCTCCCGCCAGGGCCCGCGGCGCGGCAGCACCACTGTAGCGGGCTTTCCCGGGCCGAAAGGGCACGCTCTACAGCAGGGCCGAAGCTTGTAGAGCAGAACACACGTCGGGCAGCATCGTGGGCTTTCGTTACCACGAAGGCGCCCTTCCTCCCCGCGGACGGCAGGCCCACTTGCAGCAGCGTCGTCAGACGCGATGAGGCGACAGCACACACACGCGGCAGACGGCCTTCGGCGCTGTGAGAACGCTGTGGGGCCGCTGCCACCCCGGTGGGTCTGGCGTCGCCCAGAACCTCATCGTACGGCCCACGAACGCGCGACATTAGCCATCGAAACGCAGCAGCGCGCGTGAGGAGGCCGCGTCATGCCCAGCGCAGTTTATTTCGGATGATCCGTGAAGAAGTCTATCGTGAAAATTGATTATACTAAGGATTAAGTAAAAAATATGATAAGGCACTGGGTGATAGCCGATAACCATTCAAAAATAATAAAAAAACGAAGAGCGCACTGCTCCTTTCCAAGCTGAGGTCTATCTAGCTCAGTCCAAGAGTCAGCATCACGCTTATCGGACACACACGGCCAACGTCGCAGATGTCCTCCGTGAGCTCAGCCATCGCTAATATCACCGTTTAAATTTTATAAAGAAAAAGCCAATGCTATTGCACGAGGGGAAGAAATTAGAGGGAGAAAAGTGGACAGGAAAAGACGGAGCGACCACGTTTCGGAGGACACAGATTTTACACCTCGACCACCTAGGACCATCAATGGAATCAGCAAAATAAGTCAACAAGGTGCTAGGACTTGAACTAAAATTCACATGCCGACTTCGACAGCTTGCACACGGCCTGGGTGAATGAAACCTTAAAACACCCCGAGGACTCGGATGACCGGGATGGATGAAAGACACAGTGCGTTCTGGGGTCTGGACAACTGAGCGTCGTGGAGATGTCAATTCTATCTAAGTTTATTTAAAAGCTTTAAACGGATTCCGGGAGCAAGGCCGTTAGGTTTTTAGTTTTACCTAGACCTACTGGTCCCAGATTTCACATGTAAAAACGCACAAGCAGTGACTCCGAGGAACACTCTTTGAAAGACTGGCAGTTCGTGTGCGGGGAGAAAACCCCAACAGACACGAACAGACACAGGCGTACGCACGTCCGCGCACGTGGGGCCTGGGCTTCTAGAAGGCGTCATCTCAAACCGGTGGTTCAAGCACGAACTAACAAACATAGTAAACGCAATAAACGACGTCGGGACCACAGGGGAGCCATCTGGAAAACAGATTTTTGAACCACGCCTCACGCGTTAGACCAGGATACATTCCAAATGCATCAGGGATCCAAACATGAAAATGAGGTCGGAAAAGATCTAGGCACATCCCTTCACAAACATAACCCGGGAAGGCCCACCCAACGAGGACGCGGTTCCAGGAGCAGAGAAAGGACGACTGAGCTGCCCACTGCCAGGAGTTTGGTCATGTTTATTGTCGGGGAAGTTTTAGAGAAACAGTCACCCTCATGCCATTTGGGTTTCACAGGCAGGAGTCTTTCGTTTTTCTGTAATCCAACTTTAATGTTTCTTTTTTTGATGTTTTATTTGCCCATGTTACGTTTTGACGTTTATTTCACAGTTTCCCTTTGTGTTTTGCCTTTCGTTTTTTAAGTCATCTGCATTTTTAAATTTTAGTGCTGGTGCGACATGGGCCTACTCGCTAAATTTTTATTTTTTTTCCCTTTGGGACTCAGACGGCACCCCTTCAATGATGTGGACGCCGTCTTTCTAAGGCATGAAACACTTCCAAAATGCTCCTGGATTTATTTCTGCCACGCTCCTCTAGCTCTGCTACGGGTGGGGCCACGGATTTGTAGTTCCTGCTATTGTAATGTCCGGTAGACCAAGTGTCCCATCCTTTCTCTCATTCTCTTCCCCCTCAAGACGCACTTGGCTTTGTCACCCACTTGTTCTTCAGTGTGAAAATCTGGGTCACTTCTTTGAAGGTCTATAAAAGCCTCCCACTGGCTCATTAACTCAGTGAGGCAGAGCCGCGGTGCTAAACTGTGAAAGCGGAGCTCTGCCCTCACCGGGAGTGAGAACTCGCTTCAGATCACCTCGGCATCGAAAGAACTTGTTGGAACGGCGAGCGCGCCCACGCGAAGATGCTCGGCATCACTAACGCGAGGGAAACGCAAGTCAAAGCCACACGAGATACCGCCCCACGCCTGACACCATCAGCAAGGCAGCCAGAGGTGAGGACGCGGGGAAATGAAACCCCCGTGAACTGCCGTCCGACTGCAGGTTTGGTGCAGCCGCCATGGAAAACAGCATGGAGACCCCTCAAAACATGAAAAATACAAGTACTGTATGGCCCAGCAATTCCACCTCTGGGTATTTATCTGAAGAAAATGAAAACAGTGATTCGAAACGACGTGCGCACCCCTGTGCTCGCTGCGGCACTGCTGACAGGAGGCAGGATCTGGGAGCCACCGAGGTGTCCACCGACAGGTGCGTGCGCAGAGAAGATGCAGCAGGTGCCATCACAGCTGAGAACATCACTCAGCTATTTACTAAAAAAAAAGACACCTTGCCATTTGAAACCACGTGATGGAGTCAGCTGGACAAAGAGAGAGAGAGAGCGCACGATTCCATTTACGTGCGGAACCTAAAAGACAGCACAAGTGAACAATCAAAAGGAAACGAAAACAAACTCAGAAATACAGAGGACGCACTGAGGGTGCCGGAGGCGAGAGGGCTGGAAGGCTGGGCCAAAAGGGACTCACAAGTGCGAACTTGATGGCACAAAATAAGTGACAGAGCAGGTGGCAGGGATATCATACACGGCCCAGGGAACGTAGCAGCAATTTCATAACGACGTAAGGCGATAGGTGGGTGACCCCTTCGTGAGGAACGTATCGTCGCGTCACTGTGTCGCGCAGCTGACACTAACGTAACGTGGCATGTCAACTGTAGGTAAAAATAAATTTAAAAAACTCTAATGGTGGGTACATGACACTATGCATTTATCAAAACCCGTAAAACTCCATCACGTGAAGAGCGAACCCTGATGTAAACTATAGGCTTCAGGTAAGAATCATGTGGCAACGATGGTTCATCCGCTGAGACAAATCTACGTGAAAAAGGGAAAACGTGGGGGAGGGGAGGGTGCGGGAAGGTAAACGGACGCTCTTCTGCACGATTTTTCTATAATCCAAAAACCACTTAAAAAAATGACTTACTGGAAGGGTCTGAGATACGTAGAGAATCAAAGGAAAAGGTGAAGGACCAGTTTTCAGAAAGGAGGCGGGAACTAGGGAGGCTCTGGGGGGGCAGGTGTGCGAACCAGCGAGGGCCCTTGCTGGTCCCTCTGTCTGAAGGGTCGGTGGGAGCAGTGTCGGTCCTTTGGAGCCTCAGTCAGCCTCAAGTGCCCAGGCGAGTCAGCCTACAATTTCTTTTAAATTTCTAAATTTTCTTTTAAAACGGCTGGCGTGGCTGGGGGAGGCGTGGGGGGCCGGGGGTGGGCCTCTCCGAGGTGATGTAAATGGAGTTTTTCAAAGAGGTCCTGTGGATTTTCTTACTAAACGTACACGGTTTGGGTCCGTAGCTCGTAATTCTCAACGGGATCTTTTAAAACCTGAAATTCCCCATTGGCCGTTGCTAGGCTCTAGGAACGGTCGGTCGATATTTTCATTCGTTTGACAGGTGAAAAGGCTGTTCCAGAAAGCTGGATGCGGTTTGAACATTTTTAAATGGCAGCTAGGAGCGGATGAGAAGCGTTTTCGTCCGTCTGCCCAGGCTGGACACGCACACAGGAGGCTCCACGCTGTGGGGACGAGCAGCAAGCGAGAGGAGGTGGCTGGGGGGGACCCAGCGGGGTGGGGATTTGAAGAAAGAGAAATACCCAACGAGTCAGATATGGGTATTTCCAACATGCTGCTTTGGAAAATATCAAAACATAAATTTAGTTGAATTATAAGGAAATTCTAATTTATTGCTTTGAGAAGAGGAGTGGATGAAAATAAAATGCAAATAGATATTCCTTAGAAGCAGGTAAAAACCAGGACCCTGACAGATTGAGAAGGGAATCTGGCAAATCCGAAGTTAGAGCTGAAGGAACCACACAACGATTTTGTGAAAAAGTGGGACGTAGCTGTCAGAAGAAACATGCGAACAGCAAACTGAACTGATGCTTTCTTATGAAAGAAACAAGTATTTCTACTCGATCAGTCATGTGACATCAGAAATTCAATCAGATAAACAAAGATCTGAGGCTCGAAAAGCGGGCTGTGCGAACCGAACAGCATCGCCTGGACTATTTCCGTGTTTCCGAGTATCGTGCCATGTATTTTTGGTTTTCCACAGATGCTATTCGCTGAACATTGATCATCTGAATTTCCTTGTAATTGGATGAAATTTATATTTTAAATTAATATTTCCCAAAGCAGCACATTAGAAATGCCAACGTCTGGCTCGCCGGTTCGAAACCCTTCTTCTCCAGAGCAGGAGTGACTGATCCGAGAGTGAGCCTTCTCCCCCAGCCCTGCCCAGCCCAGCAAAGCACACGGTGGAGCGCCCGAAAGGGAGCGGTCAGGAGAGAAGCAAACGCGGGCCACGTTAGGCCGGAATTAGTAATAATTGTAGTAATTTGTTCGGGGCTGTGATGATGACCTTTGCCGGCTTAACGAGCTTTTACTCACGGAGAAGGAGTTTCAACACGACAGTGGACTGACATGGAACCATCTAGAAGCAAACTATGTTAAAACACAGCAGCTGAGAAGGTCCGCACATATCAATAGAATCGATATATTAAAAAACCCTGCTTTTTGACCTAACCTTTAAAGCAGTTCCTCATTGGAATACCTCATGGATAGAATTCGAGTGTGGTAGACACTGCAGAGGAACAAGCCAGCCCTGTCAACCCCAGGCTTTCCACTACCTGAAAACAGCTTTTGGGGGCATCGGTGGGAAATATTGTGGGCCCCCTGGATACGGAAGGTCTGAAAAGTACTTAAACAGTCGGGACTTAGAAGCCGGACGGCCTCGCTTCTCACGTGGTGGCCCATTTCTTGACCAAGCAGCTGCCGAGTGCTTGGCCCATGGGAGGCCTTCGATGGTGATTCGTACACAGATGAGCCAAGGTCGACCCTCCGGTTCCGGACTCTCACACTGATGGGCGTGCAAGGTGTTCTCGGAGCAGAGAGGCCCCACTCCAAGCGATCGCACGGGACCGGGAGTGGCGCCGGCGGCCACCGGGCTGGCCGGGCCCCAGCGCCTCTGCTCGTCTGACTTGGGAGACGTCGGCCTCTGTGTCTCTAGGCAGTTGGAGCCGCTCAGCCGCCCGCGGCACAAGCTTCTCTGCTGAAAGCTAAGCCACGAGGAGAGGGGCTCGGCCAGGTGAATGGCGAGGGTGGAGGCCGCAGAATCCTCTCTTGGATCTGAGACGCCCTCGGCCCTTGGCCTTGCACGCGGCTGACCTCGCCTGCCACCCGCTCTGGCTTCTCCCGGGCTGTCGTCCAACTCCTTTCCGGAATGTTCCAGCACCGCCCTTACACAACTGACCGAGACGGCCCGTTTCACGAAAAATGAGGAACTTGCCCTCGACTGTCTGGCTGAATAGCAAGGCGATAAAGTACTAAATTGACCCCGAATTTACCACTCCGCCCACATCGCATTCAATTCCTAAACTACAGTGCATTTCTTCTTTGGAAAATATTCTGTTCACCGGGATTACGTTTACCCGTCGTCTCTGAAATCTACATCTATATTCGGATTTTATGGTATTTTTGCTCGCTGTTCTGAAAGGGTAGAAAGGACCCATCTCCATTTCCAGTTCATCACGTGGTGATTGATATCTGTAGCCGTCCCGACAGCGCAGGAAACACAATTCACCAACGTGAGGTACGTAAGAAGTCAATTTTCAAAGGCTCTAGAATGTTTTAATCGAAGACAACTATGCAATTCCACTAAACACAAATGGCTTCCCAGGAATTGGTCTATTACATTTTTTTTTTCATGAAGAGATAATTGGAAAATAATAACGGAATGAGTTTAAAGCTAAATAATTAGAGAGACACCAACATCTATTTCAATTTATGGATCGAATTATGATTTGCAGAAGCGAAATGTACGGAAGCCGACACATGATGATATCAATCTTTGATTCAGAACTGAGAAGCATCCTAGACGGCAAATGCTAAAGATCAACATTTTTTAATCACTAAAGTAAAACTCTGATGGGATATTTAAGTTCACTCGCCGACATACCAACGAGCTGCTTAGACGATCGGCCGTGGTTTTAAGGGAAAGTAGGAAAAGTTGCACCGCTAAAAAAATTAAGGAATTATTTCTATTTCGCTTACACCTAGAATGGAAACACTGAGAATTCAGGAGGATCACCTTGTTAGGTTAATAATAATAATAATAATAATAATAATAATAATAATAAAAAAACAGCTGACACTTATGTGTGCTTCTCACACACCGGCGACTACCCCAAACCGCTTATATCTATTAACTCAGTTAATCCTCACGACACGCGAGGTAGGAATTAGCACGACCACTTTCTTTCATCCTGGGCTTGGAGACTATTTATTCACAGCTTTTCAGACTATTTAAGAAAAACACCCATGGACCCAAGAGTGTCCTCCTCGGCTGGGCGGCGGGTAGAGGTGGCTGCGGCCCTCCCCCATGGGAGGGAAGCCCGCACGCCCCTAACTGGACCCCAAAACGCTGGGACTGCCCGCCTCGGGCCCCTTACTCATGGGAAAGGCCGCGGGCCCTCCCGGGCCTGTGCTGGGAAGCCCAGGCCCAGCGCGAAGCCCCGGGCAGCTTCCTCGCAAGCCTACGGGGATGCTGGGGAGCCCTGTGGTGAGTCAGGAAACGACCCGCCCCGGACAGGCCCGCACGGCCTCGAGCCTTCCTTCTTTCATTCCTGCATTCTGCGCGCGTTGATTGGGAGCCCGCGGGCCGCTTGGCGCAGAAGACACACAGACACTCGGTCAAGAGCGCGGATCCCCCAAGAACGTCCCGTTTAAAACAAAGTCGCCCATCCTGAGTGCGTGTCACCAGGGAAACGGGGGTTCAGAGCGCGGGCTCACTCCCTCGGATCCGATGCTGCCACTTGGCCTGGGGCGGGGGCCGTGGCTCCCAGGGGCCAGGCCTCTGTCACCCCAGGCCTAGATAACTTTGCAAAACCCTCTCGTTTCCCAACTCCCTCTTGCGTCTCCAGGTCTTTCCACACAGCTGCCAGGCTCGTTGGCATAAACGCGGCTTGTCCCCTTGCTGGTGTCAGGCTTTTTTTAAAAAAAAAGCCTGCAGCAGCACCTCTCCTCCCCCCGCATTTGTCTGCGGGGGTCACCCGCAGTTTGTCACCACCTACTCTGACCCCCGATCTGTCCGGCTGGGACGTGCCCTGCGCAGTCCTGCCCCTGCCTGTTGCACCCACAGCTCCCCTGACCCCACATGCTCCGTGTCTCCCAGCCGCCGGATGGGCCATCTGTCCAGGCCCAGCCTGAATCCTGGGCAGCTTTTCCCAATCTCTCCCCACCCCCTGACCCCAGCGCTGTCTCTCTTGCCCCTGAATGACCTCGGCCAGCACTGTGTGCACCGGTCAGGGTCCCATGCAGCTGCTGGCTTCCTGCCGCCTCTGGCCCCAGCAGCCAAGGGCCTCTGGGCTCCAGGGAAATGCGGAGAGAAGCCTCCCTCCCCGAATGCGGGGCCTTGGGAGGCTCCTCCTTCCACTAAGCAGGGGACAGAGAATGTCCAGGGGCGCAGCCTGCTTAATTAGGACGCTAAGTGACTGGACGGGAAAAGGCTGCGTTCCCAGAGATCTCAGGGCGGGAGCTGAGTTCTCGGCCATTCCTGTTGGAATATCGCAGTGTCTGGGGCCCTGGGTCTAAGATGGGACGAGCCGTTTCATTCCCCAGGTTGCCTCTCCCTCGACTCTGAAGTGGAGGGAAGGGACACCTGGGAAGGGGCTGGGAGATTAAGTCAGGTTGTTCCTTTAAGCAGGGAACACGCTTTTGCGAAGGCAAAATGTTTACATTAACGGAGGCCCCAGGATGATGGCGCGTTCACAGCTTTCTCTGGGCGTTCGTCCCTTCTTTTCGGTCCAAAGGAACCCCCGCCTCGGCGACCCGCGCCAGCAGTGCCCCCGGTCTGAAAATGCGTAAATCCACTCACATTAGTTCCCTGTGACGCCAGCACAGCAGTCATCACGTCAGTGCCCTTCCTAACGCGCTAACAACGCCGTCATCACGGCCTTCGGGTGTGCGCTTGCCCGGCCACGAGCCAGGGGGTCAGGGGGAGTGCCACTCTCACCCTTCTCTTTAGTTCCAGACTCGGCCAGAAAAGGTGATGAGTGCGACCTGAGAAAGTGTCCCCGGGCTTTTTGTGTTTGTTTAGGAGAAGCCGTGGCAGGGCTGTTTTTTGCCGTTGGAACGTATTTCTGAGTGTGATGACGCTTCCTCCGAGTGGGCATCTGGTCCGCACACAGTGCGCTGAGGACAGACGGGCAGGCTGCAGGGGGACGCGACCTTTCACAGTAGGTGGCACGTCCCTGGGGACAGCTCTTGCTGGCTCCTCTCTCTCTCTCTCTCTCCTTCCCTCCCTCCCGCCCTCGGAGAGTCTGCGGCCTGTGACACGCTGAGAAACCCAAGAGGAGGAGGCCACGTGGTGCTCGGTCCCATCGGTCAGTCCGACGCTGCTCGATAGACAGTCCCCAATCCGCCTCGAATCTGCACCAAGGTCTCCTTCCCCCTGGGCTCGGAGCACACGTCTATCACCCACCATCCCGCTCACGTCCCAGGGACCCCCGGGGCAGGCAGAGATCCCTGTCATCTCCGCCTCTTAAATCAGCTGCTAACTGCGTCTCACGGTATTTTTAGCGCTTTTAGAACAGAATTGTTACCCCGGGAGAGTTGGTTCCCATTTCCCTCTGGAGTTCGGAGCTGGGGCGGGGGGGGGGGGGAGGTCGACGCCAGAGCAGAATGGAGGGTGGGGGCTGTGGCCCCCCCGTGGGCCCTGGGCCCGCGCCCACTGTTTCCTGCCTGGCCGGTACCTTCGCGCAGATTAGGATTTCTCATCTTAAAGGGACATATACGTTTCTGCACATCCGCGGACACTTCTCCTTTCACATTTGGGAAATGTCGGCGGAGTACCCGGTCGCACACAGCAGCGGCTGAGGAATTCAAAGGCGGCGAATAAATGACAAGCTGTCAAGTGCTCGGAGGCGGTGCCTGGCACGGCACAGGGGGCGTCCTAACTGCATCAGGGGCCTGGGGGGTTGAGGGCTATTGACTCAGGAGCCCAGAACCTTCTTTCCGACCACGAGGCTACTGGCGGAGACAGAGAGCAGGCCAGACGTGGGCAGGCGGCCGACGTGTCCACCTGGCGTGTTACTGAGGCTTCGCTGGTGACACAGTGGCTGATCCACTTCGGTGCGTTGTAGGGAGACGTGGTTCTCCATTAAAAAAGGAAAACCGAGGTTCCTGGATTCCAGCATTCACCGGAACAGCGTGACCCCGGGCCCCCGGGGAAGGGAGCTCACTGGCCTCCGCAGGGAGGGACCAGGAAACGGTTAAGCCACCGCTGCCGCGTCCCCACGAGGCGGCCAGTATTTTACATTCAGCTCCCGGAGCCGGAGAGGAAGCTGGGGACAGGAGGCCATGTCGGAGCAGGCAGCACTGACATCGGGAGGGAGTGCACCGTCCTCCCTGCGCCCGGGGAGGCCACAGGCGCCCACTCCCCGCCTCGGAGGGCATTTGCATAGCGCATTTCCATCTGAAGGGAGCGCGCAGGTTGGCGCCTCCCGAAGCTGGGTTCTCTATGGTGGCAATTAGGGACAGAAATAGAACCACAATAGCGGTGGAAACACAGTTGCTGAGCTGTGGGTGGAAGCGGCAGAAAAATCCCTGCCTTTCTCAAGGCCCAACTCTGAATGACGGCAGACCTCGAGGCTAGCCGGCCTTTGTTCTTTGTGAGCCGAGCTCGGGAGCCCCGGCCGAGAGGAGACCCAACCGCGCTGGGCCCCTGTGGGAGCTGGAGGGGGCTCCCGTGGCAGGAAATGAGGCGACGCCCCATGGCAGGAGGCCAGGCCCGGACGAGACAGAGCCCGGACCCGGGGCGGCCCGGGCCAAGGGGTCCTCCGAGGTTCTGGGCGATGGCCGGGACGGCAGGGAGCAAGTCCACGGGGTTCAGCTCTAAAGCGGGGGGCAAAGCGAGATGGTGATCCTGAGGTGCTCAAGGTTTAGGGACGGGAGCTGGTGGCAGTTCTCCTGGGGACTGAGAGGGCGCGAGCATCTTCCAACCCGAACCCCCTCTGTGTCCTGCAGGCCCCTCCGAGCTCTGGCTCCCCTTCTTCCCCAGTCGCACCGCCCTGCCCCCTCCCTCAGCCCTGCAGAACCGCGGTGGAGATGGATGGAGGTCAGTGTGGATGACCGGCCTGGGTCAGGGGGCGCCCAGGAGGAAAGGGACAACACAGGGAATCGGGACGGGGGAGGACGCGGGACGTACTGCAGAGGCGACGTGATTTCTAAGTGACGTCACGGGCCTGGGTGGCCAAAGCGATGATGTGGGAATGACCGGTGGAGCTGGAAGACCTTGAGGGGCCTCCCATCGGGGTACGGGTACCACCTCGGGTGAGGAGGACCTGGCTTGGAGAGGAAGCTCGGCACCAGAAGCAAAAGTCAGTGAGGGCCAGTGGCCGAGGGGTCCGCAGGGGACAGCTCCGAAGGGCACGGGTGACGCATCTCACAGGCCTGGACGTTAGAAGAGCAATGGGAAGAGGCACTGGGGAGCAGGGGTCCCAGGGGGCCCCTTCTCTATCTGTGCCCTAAGGAGATATCGCTCCCGCCTCAGGACAGACATGACGTCCTCGGGCTCCGTTTCACGCCGCCAACGTGAACTTGGCTGCGGGAGGCGTGTCACCGGGGTGAGAGCAGCGAGCTCCGGGTTTGGATCAGCTGAGTTCCGGTCTTCGCGGGTCCTGGTGGGTGACGTGGGCCTACGTGCCAGTGCTAACCTCAGGTTCGGCTCCTCCTTGGTGAAGACGGTGAAGGGGATGCTGCCCCGTGACGGTCTACGCGGAGGTGGCTGAGAAACCGCTGTGAGGCCTACAGGTCGTTGTCCTTAGTTCCTGGCGGAAAGGGCTCCCCTGCCTGACACCGAAGCCTTAGGACTCATCAGGAGGTTTCATCAGTCCGTTGTCGTGCAAATGGCGTTGTAGGGAAAGCTAGGCCTTTTCCAGGAGGGTTAATGAAAATAGCTGGGGTAGGCCGCTCCCTGAGATCCTCCGCAAGGGGCCACGTTGCTGGGAATGCTGGAATAGGACGCGAGAATGTCGATTTTAACGGGGCCGTCGCCACGGTAAAGCAGGTCCCTGATCACAATTGAAGAAACAAAGACACACGAAGTGAACACCCCGGAATCGTTCTCTGCGCCAACGTGACGGAGTCCGCTGGAAGGTCTGTGACGCGGCGCAGAACTAGCCTGACACACAGACCCAACGGGCGCAACTGAAAACGAACAACGCGTCCGAAACACAGACGCCCACATTTCACGAAGTCCCTCAAACGCTAAAATGCTACGGAGAGAGGCTACTTTCCACCGGATGATACCACGTTGTGCTAAAGGGATGGACAGATCAAACTCCGTTTACAGATCAGAATAAGGCTGCTCCTGAGCAGCGTCTGAAAGCCCGGGTGAAGCAAGGAGACGTGGAAAATAAAGAGGCCTGGTGACGGGAAGAGAGAAGGTCATCGTTTGCACTTAACCGAGTGGAGAACCGGGACACGCAGAGGGGCCGGCAGAACCATCGTGTGTAATAAGACGACTCGATGAAATGCTAGATCTGAACGAAACCCACCCAAATTAATGGCCTCGCCGATCACCAGCAGCCGCCGGCCGACGTAATAAAGACATAGATCCTCGTCACAACGTCGACCCTTCCCCGTGAGAAACCCCGAGGCTAAATCTATGGAGGTTTAAATAAAGAACATTTTTTAGAGTCTTAAAAAAGGTAGTAGAGGACAAATAAATCTGTCATCTATCATCTATCTTTTATCTATCATCTAATTATCTGTCATCTATGTATCTATGTATCCATGATCTACCTACCTATCATCTATCTTTCCATCTATTATCTTTCTTCTGTCTTTCCACCCACCCACCCATCCATCCACCCATCCACCCACCCATCCATCCATCCATCCATCCATATTCCTGAACGAGAAGACACAACACTCTCTCGAGCAACGACAGCCGGGAGTGGGGCAGGAGGTGTGGGGTGGACGCTCCCTCGTGGCCTCCAGAAGGGACCGGCACGGCCGTCTCACTCAGGGCAACAGTCAAGTCTGTCCAGGCACGCATACCCCAGGCCCCGACCTGCCCCCTCCCACCTCTGACCTCGCCTCCTGTCACTTGCTCCCGCCGCGCTGGCCCCCGTGAACGCCCGACACACCACCCCCTCAGGGTTGTGCTCTTGCTTTCTGTCCCCTCGTGTGCCCATCCATCATCCCTGTTGGTCTTTGCCGTGTGTCTCCCGTGGGGTCTTCCCTGCGACCCCTTGTCACCTGCACCCCGCCTTCCCCGGCTGGAACTCTCTATTCCCTTCCCGGCCTGGAGGAGGAGTGTGGAAGGACCGGTCACCTGGACCCAGGTCACCTGCCAGCCTGCCGGGAACCCCTTGCAACATCCTTCGACGCCAAGCCTCGCGGGGCTGGGTACCCAGGCCTGGTGCATCCTCCCTCCATAGCTGGACCCCAGCCCCTCCCGCCTCCTTTAGGTTCCGGCCCGGAGCTGTCTCCCCCCAGGCGGTGCTGCCCATTCCCGGGGGGGGGGGGCATTCAAAGGCTGCGGTCAGGCAAGCGCCCGTCTCAGGCCGAGGTGCCATTTGAGCTGGGTGGGGCCATGGTCAGGGGCTGGTGGTGGGTGAAGCCAGGTTAAGTGTTCCCTCCTCAGCGGGGTGGGCTCCTTCTTTAGTGCTGCCTCAGCCCCGTTCTGACAGGTGAGGGGGGCGAACCTGCCTCAGGAGGCTTGTGGTTTGCATAATTAAACAGTCGATTGGGAGGAGACACCGGAGAACAATAGACACCAGGAGAAGGGGAGGCTGACTTCACGCCTTGAAGGCCCCCTCGGCACAGGAACCGGCTTTCTTCCCCCCCACACACTGCTGGCCTCGGGGGCCTTGGGGTGGGGGGGCGCCGCCCAGCAGAGGGGGGAGGGGTTTTGCACCCCCCCACAGTGGAACGTTCCAGAACAGCCTTGGGCCCACTCTCCAACTCGGGTCGATGACAGCTGCCGCTCAAACACCCCGAGGCTTACGGGGGGCCCCCTGTGCACCTCACCTGTCCTCGCGCAAGACCAGCCACAGTTCCCAGGCCCCAGAGGACACGGGGTCCATGTCACCCGCGAGCCGGGGGTCCTGGGCCGAAAGGGCCGCGCTGGCCTTGCCTAACTTCTGCTTTGTCTATTCATGGTGGCAAAACAACACATGACAATGGGGCGGTTTGTTGGGATTTTGGGGGTGGGGGCGGAACGTAAGGTTCCCCTTCAATGGGGCTGCTGTTTCGGTCGCTGGGCCTTTCTCCTGAGGAAACAAAGAAGCCGTTTCGGGGCCTCCTTGGCCCTCCCCACCCCGCCGCCGGCCTTCCCCCTCTTTCGGGCACCTGTCTCTGCGGGCGGACCAGGGCCCTGTTCTTCTGTGACCCACAGAAAACCCTTTCCAAAGCCGACTCCTGAAGCTCGGCTTTAAGGTTAGGAATGTTACGTGATAAATGAGATTTGGTTTTTTAAATCTGCGCTGGAGGGCTGCCGACGGCGGTCTGGAAACCGCTGCGAGACGCGGGCAGGAGGATGGCGGTCGCGGGCGTAGGCAGGCACCCGGTGAGGACGACAGCCGCCTGCAGCTCGACCCCTCTCCAGGAGAAGGAGAACGCGACGCTGGACGTGACTCCAGCCGCCTCCGCGTGGGCCCCGAGGCTCGGCGTGTGGCCCACGCACCGGGCCTCAGTGTCCCCCCCGTGCCCTGGGGGGGGTGTGGGTGGGTAACACCCGCGTTCCCGCCGCCTCCTAAAATCCTCCAGTTTCCGTGCAGACGTTTGTTCCGGAGCTTTAAGGGGCCGTTTCTTTTCTAAGTGACCGCTCCGTGCCGGGACGCGAGACCTCCGTGTCTCGTGCTTTGTGAGAACCAGACCCTTTCCCAATGACACCTGCTCCTTGTCGTCGGGTGAGAAACGTCGATGTGCACCCCGGGGGTGGGGCGGGGTGAGGGCTGGCAAATTGCCGCTTAGCAGAGGAGCTCGGTGACAATCTGAACAACGGAGCCGCCGGTAACCGTCTCTGAGCCAAATTTGGGAGCCGGAAGAGAGCCGCGGAGGTCGCACGGGCGGCTCGTCTCCGCCATGTCTCCAGGGGCGCGCCAAGGAAAAGAGGCGCCGGGCAGGGTCCTGGCCTTTCCTCGGGTCGTTGGTCTGCGAGGGATCAACCTGATCTTCTTCTGAGTGACTGTCGTGTTTTCATTCCGAAAGCCTCGCTGCTGGCGATGCCACGTGTGTTGGAACTGGAGCCCGCGTGTCCCCTACGGGGCGTCCCAAGGATGGCAACGCGGCCCGGGCCACGGGTGGGGGCCACTCACGCCCTTCTAGTGCCAACCGCCTGGAACTGTTCAGCCAAAGACGCAGAAAGAAGACGGAGGAAAGTTACTACGACCCAAGCGCAGCCCCGAGAGGACCCGGGGGAACAGACGTGTTTTCCCTCCTGGGGAATCGACTGGATATTGGGAAAGCGGCTGGGCATCCACCAACGGATGACGTCGCGGCGATGGGCGAGTCGGCGGATGCCTTCTCCACAGAAGACGGAGCACGCACACCCCCAGGGAGGCAGAGGCGGAGGTTCAGAAGGCCCAGCGAAGGCCTGGCCGTGCCAGGGTTTGCTTTTGCGTTTTGCTCCGAGGCGATGGCTGTTTGAAGTTGTAAAACGCGGCGCTTTCCCCCGACCGGACGGACGCGGCGGCAGGGAAAGCGGGTGGCCCGGCAGGTACGTGCGCGGCCCCTGAGGGCTTCGGCTGCCGATTCGCTTAGAGCCACCGAAGGGCAAACCAATGTCCTATTTTTCACTTTTCGTGTTTCAAAGGTTTTGATGCGAATCCAACCTGACGGCACGTTTCGGCGAAGCCCCTGGGAGGCGGTCCGTGGTCCGGCTGAGTCCCCTGATCTTCTTCACCAACGTCGTGCCTCGTGTCATCGTCGGTCGCGTAACTGGCCGTGATAAGTGGGTTCAGAGGGCACAAACAGGGCAGCTCGTTTCCTGTGACGGACGCCGCGACGGCGACCGAGTGCGCTGATCACCTCGTGGCCTCCCGGGGGAAACGCGCCCATTTGTTCGAGGGAGCGGAGGTCCCCGATGAGGACCAGCGGGGCCTGCCGCGCTCCCCGTGGCCGAAACTGCACCTGGGGAAGGCAAGACAGCGCCGGCCGAGCCGTGGACTGGCCTCAGGCCGGCCGGCTGGCGTCCCTTCCCCTTCCAGAAGGACAGAAGAGGATGCGCGGTGATTTCGCACGAAGGGACTCGCTTCCATCCACCCAGCGGCCTCTTCCGACCCACACGTCCGTCTGCACCGAGGGGCCAACCCGGAGGCAGGCCCCGGCCGGCGGCCTTTGACCCCTACGAGCTCGCCCTGCGCAGTGACCTCCGCTGCAGGGAGCCCAGACGCCGGGGGGTGTGGCCCAGTCCACCGCACGGACACCCTCCCATCCCACGGGACCGGGAACGCGCCACGGCTTCGGAGGACGGGAAGGCCCGATCCATTCCGGGCCCCGGGACGCTTCTTCTCGGGCCCGCGACCAGCATGAGCTCGTGGCCTTCTCAGCCGCAGCCACGCATTCCGGCGACACGGGCTTCAAGCGAGCTGCACAGACATCACGGACGGAGACGGCGACGTTTGGGGGACGACGGGCATGTGGACAGTCTCCAAATCCGGACAGTCGTTAGCGTTTTCAGATCCTAAGAAACCCTCAGCCGTGCCGTTGACCGGGCGTTGGCGTGTAATGGGGAATTCGAGGTCGAGGGTCACGTTTGTTCCGTCGGCAAAACTGAGGCGGCTCTTGGCCCGGCGTCCAGGAAGCGTCCGGAGAAAACGTTTTATTATTTTTTATTTTTTTGTAGACGCGCTTCTTCTTCCCATCGCGGCTCAGAAAACACGGTCCAGGGGAAACTCGAGTGCCCTCCTGGGTGGCGGTCTCCCGGGGACCAAGCCAGACTCCCACCTTCGCTCCACGCGGGGAGGCGGCCGCGCGCTTTCCCCAGAGGTGGGTCCTTGCCGTCGCGCATTCAGGACGATTAGAGAATCCGGTGGCTGTAAAGTGTCAGATGGGCTTTAGGATTGGATTCGGGCTTCTGCAGGACATCGGGAATTCTGGGGCTTACCGGGGCGGGGGCCTCGATGCCCACCGCGGCCCCCGTCGGTCCGAGGAGCCACTGGACGCTCGCACTGAGGCAAGGACTTTGCTTCTCCGAGCGGCGTGTGTACGACGTGAGTGACTGTTTCTATTAATGGCAAATGTTAGAATAACCGAGGCATGCCCCGGCAAAAGACATTATTATTATTATTATTATTATTATTATTATTATTATTACTATTATTACTATTACTATTTTTGCACTCAGTGTGTCCAGTGACAAAACAAAAGCCTCGGGATCCTGGAAGGGCGGGGGTTGCACCCGCCACAATAAGCTTTTCAGCGAAGAGGGGCCATCTGGCTGCGAACCACAAGAAACCCCACACACAGCAGCGGTTGCAGCGCAGGCTTGGGTGCTCGGCGACAGCTGAGCGCAAAGCAGAAGGGGACGTTTTCCCGGAGGCGCGTGACCGTGACAGTCTCCTCGCCCCATCCCCGCCGAGCTCAGATCCCCTCCCGGCCTGGCACCGTGTCCTTCTCGCCATCGTCTCGCCCTCCCCGGGCAAAGCAGCGAGGCCTGGTGGGTGCGTGGGGGGGACGACAGGTGGCGGACCTTGGAGATGAACGGTTTCTCGGCGGAGAGAAAAGGGTCTTGGCTCTTCCAGAAGGAGCGGCGTCTCTGGGAGGGCCCTGTTGTACACACGGGACGCGCTCCTGCCTGAGAAACGTATCTTTGGAAGAAGTCAGGCCTCAGCGCGTCAAACGAAACACGATTTCACAGGGAAAAAGGGATCCGGGTGGAGCTGGGGGCGAGGGCCTGGGCGGAAACGCGACAAGCGCTCGCTGACGTGCCGACGCGCGGGGACAGTGGCAAGTTGCCCCTTGGACGCGGCGGTGCGGCTAGGGCCCGAGTCGATGGTGGTGAAGGGTCGTGAACGACGAGGGGGACACCAGGGGCCGTGGCCGCGGCTGTCCCCCCAGGCTCACCGACACCACCTTCCAGACGGCCCCCTGCCGAGACGCTGTCGCAGTCGGGGCGGCCTCGGGGGACCGGTCCCACCGTCTTTCAGGAACGCTCGACGTCGTCCCACGCAGAATTCTGGTTCAGCTCTACGTCGGCTCCGGAATGTCGCGCTACGTGTGACGGACGATCCACGGGGACGACAGTTGGCGTTTTCGTCGTTAGAAGACACGGGACGTGGCACCCCCGATGGTTCTTCATGGTTCCTGGCGGAGCCGCTTGTGTCTTGGGGCGCAGGTAAGCGTGAGGGAGATGGAGATGGTGGCGAGCAGCGAGCGGGACGGGACAGGGTGGAAGCGGCGGTGACAAAAGGGCCCTGGTTTCCAGCTGCCGAGGGATAGGGCACCCGTGGGAGAACGCCCAGCCGAGGAAGGCAGCTCCCAAAGGAGACTCTAAAAATTAAAGCCCGAATCATCACCCCCGAAGGCTCGGGGGGCCACCCCCTCGGGTAAAAACGACGTCTGTGATTTCTTGTTTCCTTTCGTTTCGGGTTAATTTTTAAGGCACGAAACGCTCAAAACTGACGCCGCTCGCTGGAGGGCTCAGGCCGCGGCGTGGGAACCGACCGAAAGGTCAGACTTTCGGAAGGGACGTGGAAGACAACGGCGGGCAAACGGGGCCGGCTCGGCTTCCACGGGGCAGTAGTTAGCTTCTTCGGAGGCGGGTTGGTGAAAAGAGGAACGTTCTAGAATTGATCTTTCCCCACTGAAACCTCCTCCTCTTGCACCGGCCCCGCAGCTCCTTAGTGGCCGGAACACGTCGCTCGCCCACGTTGAAGCCTCCCTGTACGGAGCCACTGTCGTCTGCCTGAGAAATGCCCTCCTCCTGGCCCTGCTTCCCGCGACCCTCTCCAAAGACTGCACCGGAACGAAGAAGGGTCTAGCGACTGCTGGCGCTGCCGCCCTTCGGGGTCGGCGGTACCGAAAACAAAGGAATGAGGCACGCGGCGCCGCGACAGCGCCGGCCGAAGCGGTCAGGGGGGTCTTGTGGGGTGAACTACGGTGCGTCCTGGGCGTCCTCTCCTACAGTGCACGTCCCGGACCCCAAGGGCTTTCTTCCGTAAGTGGGGGCACGTGGTCAAGGCTGGCGGGTCACGCCTGCGACGCAGGGGACCGCAAGCGATCCGCACGAGAGCGAGGCGCCGCGCTGTATTCTCAGCGTCTGGCGCGTGCCCATCCGAAGTCCCCAACGTTACAGAATATCACAGCCAATGCCAGATGGTTCAGGGAGCGATCCCAACAGAAAAGCGGGGTCCACCAGCTCTACCAAGACGAGACGTAACTGAGAGTGATTCAGGGCGAGATCTAAGGAAAGCGGTTTTTCGTTCAGAAAAGGACAAAGCTACTAAAAACAATTTAAATAAACAAATGGCTTTCTACTAAAAACAATTTAAATAAGCGAGTGGCTTTCCATGGAAGGGTCCATCTCGTTCCACGTGATGAAATGACGACTCCACGGCAGATGAGGACGCTTCGGCCTGTTTGACACTCAGTCATGACCCACGCTACCAGCGTTTATCTTTGCGAATCGCTGAGTGAGCCCCGAAATGGCCAAAGGCATCACAGAAAAAACCCTCAACTCAGTCAGGTTCGAGACCAGCAACGTAAGAAAGCTCTGTCGGACACCTGCGCGCGAGTAAATGCTCATCCCGGCCACACTTCGGTGTTCCACGGACTTCCACAGCGATCGCGGTTGTATTTAACCCATTTTCAGCAGCGGGGCCTTGGGAGCCCAGGTTAAATCCCTCAAAATCAAAACAAAACAAACAAGACCCTCCACAGTTAAGACAATTATTTACCTTCTCAACGAGCTATACCAAGATGTCAATTCAGTTAGCATTTCAGGGTCAGACTCAGGTTTTCTTGGTCCCGAAGCATCTGCAGCTGTTTTAGGGGACGGACAGACGTGACCAGGCCCGGACCTCGGAGGAGAGCCCGGGGTTGGGTTGCATAGTGACTGGGACCCCGGGGGAGGGGGGACGCACCATCCCACAGCCCCTGGGTGTGCGTGCGCCCCTGTGCGAGCACAGGTGGACTCCCTCCCTCTACGCCGACTCAGAGATGAAAGGACCCGCTTCTGACAAACACGGCGACTTGAGGGCTCAAAGGTGGCGTTGACAAAACCTCCCGGGGAGCTCCCTGTGGGCGAACGCCCACCCAGGGCGCCTGAACACCCACGCACGGCGCACGTGTGGCAGGCTCAGCCACAGCCGCCTGCGGACCGGAGCCAAGGGTTGGCCATGCTTGTTTAGTCACGGGGCCAGGGGCGGAACCAACGGCCCCAGCCACTGCCACGTCACCTAAGGGGTGGCTCCTGGACCACACCTCTTGGGGACACAGAAAAGCCCAAACTTGGGGCAGGACCTCGGCCGGGCTCCCCGTGTTAATTCGTTGATCCAAACAAATATCGACCCAGCCCCCCAAAGTCACCCTTAATCAAACAGGCCCTGTGTTGTAGGGGAGAGAAAACAAAAGACAATTGTTTCCCGACGCATCCACCAGCAAAACAAAGCTCGTTTCAGCTGCAATTTGCAATTCATGATTGAAACCCGCTTACCCCTGGCCGAGGTCTGCACGTAACGCTCGGAGACATCGTCTCCTCCAGCAAAAGGGCATTTTTTTTCCGTTGAAGCCTGAAGACCTGCATCGCTACCAATGACTCGGCTCCGTCACCTGCTGCGGATTCGACAGGTGCCGCGGCTTCTGCACGTTGAACTTCCCTACGGCGACTTTCCCGACCGACTGGGTGGAGGCCGACGCCTCTGGGATGAGCAGCCCTGCGTCTCCTTATTTGTCCCTGTTTGCTAAGCCATAGGAACACGGGGCGGTGTCCCATCTGATGCTGAACATCACGCTTCTTCGGTCTCTGATTAGAAGAGAGATTTCAGGTCACCAAAGAAAGAGGACGGGTCCCTGAGAACGGGTCCCTGAGAACGGGTCCCTGAGAACGGGTCCCTGCGAACGGGTCCCTGAGAATGGATCCCTGAGCACGGGTCCCTGCGACGCCAAGAGCCCCCGTCCGGGTGCGCCCTGCAGGCACCTGTCTGCTCGGTGGCTCTCCCCCGTTACGCACAGGCCGCACCAATGAACAGGACAATGGGGCTGATGTATCTGTTTCGTGGTTGGTTTTTAGTGCGATTTCGTCAGATGATGAGCCTTTCCCTACAGATGCTGTAAGGGAGACGGAAGACCAAACCCCCACTCAGCAGGTCGCTCCGGCAGGAGAAAGAGCTCCGGCTAGGGAGGGCCCTGATTCCCTTTTGTGACTTCTGTCGAGGGCATGAAATCGGTCCCACGGTACAGCTCCAGGATGAGCTAATTTATTTATTTATTTTTTTACAGAAATTTCACTCACATCGATGGTCAAAAAAAGTCTTTTTAACTTGAACGAACCAGGTAGAACCCACTCTCGCCTCTCCCCTGCCCTGCCAGGCTTGTTTGCAAGAGGAGACGAGCCTCAGAAGGACCGGTGGGGCCGAGCTCTGCCTTGGAACCCAGACTTTCTGCTCTTGTTTCCCCCATGTCCCCGTTTTCGGCTTTACGCGTGACCTCTAACCTTTCGCCCGACACGGATTCTGCTTTCTGGTTCCCGACTGGTCCCTGGAACCCAGGCCGTCATCTCGCTCTAAGTGGAGGGACGTAGACACGCACCCTAACTCAGAGTCCCTGGCGAGACGCCGCCCGGGCCGAACCTCGTGCTGGTTCCCAGCCCTTTCCCCAGATCGGGCCCGGCCTGGGTCTGCCCCGGCCCCCACCGCTCTGTCTCTCTAGCCGCTGGCTTGTCCCTCTCTGTGCCTTACACAGGAGCCCAAGTCCCCCCACCTGCCACGGCCCATCAGAAAGTCACCGGGAGCCTCGGCCGCGTCCTCCCCAGCGGGGACTGGCCCCTGACGAGGACGGCCCGTGCGCCGCGCACGCGCACGCGCGTTTTGTCCTGGTAAAGTTGGGGTGACCGTGAAGTCAGAGACGCTGCTCTGGTTTGAATTCTAACCGTTGACCCTTTCCGGGTCTCTTCACGTGAAAATCTAACGAAGGTCTGTGAAGACGCAG
The DNA here is from genome assembly GCA_030015415.1 of Cynopterus sphinx. NCBI lineage: Eukaryota > Metazoa > Chordata > Mammalia > Chiroptera > Pteropodidae > Cynopterus > Cynopterus sphinx. Next base: position 128,499,282 of record CM057386.1, on the reverse strand, counting down.
TGCGAGTTGCCAGAGATATAAACGTCCCGTTGACGTTTTACTGGTTTCCTCCCGACGAGGACGTGTTCGGAGACCTCTTCAGGGCACTGGTGCAGCCCCGGCTGGCACCTTTTTCTCCCCGATCGAGTTAACGAAATCGATGTGGTTTATAACCCCCCCTTTTTTTTTTGGACGGAAAACACGCTTCCAAATATCACACATCGACTTCTCTGCGTCATTTCCATTAAGAATTAAAGCAAGACCGGCAGAGGAGTACAGCGAGGACACCCTTAAGTTGCCTTCCGCGGGGAGTTAAAGGACGTTAAAAACAAAATCCACCGTTTCCTTTGGTAGAATTTCAAATACGTGGCACGAGAGAGCATTCTGGAACGTGGACACGTGCACAAAGAACGGAACAGAAGGGGGGACGCACATTCACGGCGGCGAACGCCTGCGCCAGCACCGGTTTGCCTAGGGGACGTGGCTTGCTCACGGCCACCCAGGCAGCGCGGGGGACAGGCCGAGGCCTCCGTTCTGGACCACGCACCGCCCACCCCCGTGGCGACACCCACCCACCGACCGCGCACATCAGGAGTGGGGATAAATGAGCTAAACGTTCTGGGCTGTGTGGCTTTTACACCTGAAGAAGCCCTTGCCAGTGCCTAGAATCAAAAGGGGCGTAAAAACGAGGAAAACGGGGGTTTGGGATTATTAATCTGAATCAAACTGAGAGCACAGCCCAGGGGGCAGCTGGTGAGCAACAGTGCAGCGGCGGGAAGGTGGCCCCTGGGGACGGTGCGGACGGGGTCACAGGTCGGGAGCCACAGAAGGTTCCGGAGGCCTCCCCGGGCCAGAGACGCGAGGCGCTGCTACGCAGGTGCCGACATGCTCCACCAAGCCCCCGATCCCACGCTGCCTTCACCTGCAGGCCCCATCATTCAACACCAAAAGCGGCCTTAAATCTTACGGCTTTAGGAAGAGGGCAGAGGAGGGTCGTACACCAAACACCCAAACCGTCCCTGACCCTTAAAAACAGCTCTGCTCTTTCCTTAAATTTCCTCTCCCCATCACAGCCTCCGTTCCCACGGCTGCTTCCCCAACGCACCTCCACCCCGACCCCCGGGCTTCTCAGGCCTCCTCAGAGACACCCCCTTGCCCACCTCGGCAGGTCCCAGTGGCCAGCCGACGCCTGGCCGACGCCTGGGGCTTAGCCACGGTGGCAGCACCACTGTCCAGAGCACGTTCTTGGTGTGGGTGTGGGTGTGGGTGTTAGAGTGGGTGTGAGCGCGTGCGTGGGTGTGAGCACGTGTGTGGGTGTGAGCACGTGCGTGGGTGTGGGCACGTGCGTGGGTGTGGGATGAGCGTGGGAGTGGCAGAGGGTGATGAGCCCGGCTGCGTGCACTTCGCCTGGTGATGGCAGCGGGGTCAGAGGTGGCGGGAGGGACATCCATCCGCCCTAGTGGGCAGAGGCGGCGGGGAGTCCTCGGCTGTGACGCTGACAGAGCTCGTCTCACACACGTGATTCTGGGCAGAGGTTAGAGGTCAGGAGCGTCGCTCCTGGGGTCCTCCTAGGAAGGTCGTCCTTGAAACCCAGAGCAGTTGAGTGTCCCGCGGGCAGACACGGGGAGGCCCCCTTTGCCTCTCAGCCGTTCCTTTATCTGCTCACCGCGACGACCCAAGAAAAGACGTTACCGCCCCATTTTATAAACGAGGAGAACACTCAGAATGAGGGCCTTGTTTAGGGCCGTTGATCCGGGGGGTGAGGTTTGGATTTGAGATTTGAAACCCTTTCTTTCGATGCATCTAAGAAACATGCATCGGGCCCCTGCTCCGTGCCGACCGCCGGGCCAGCCTGGGTACAGACTCGGCCCCGCGCCCCCGTCCCTCCGCAGAGACACCAGTCTCGCTGGCGACTGCACGACAACTGTGGTGCCGGGGTCTGGAGCAGCTAATCCAGGTACGAAGGGCCAAGGAGAGAGAGCGCGGCTGATAGCAAAACAGGCGACATCACAGTTTTGGGGAAGCTTTTCACAGGGGGCCGTTTTCTGGGAAATCCATTCCATTCCACACGAGTGAGAAAAATTAGGGACTAAAGCCGATAGAACTCAGAGGAGAGTTACCCCAGCGGGGCCAGAGACCGCGCAGTCCTTGGCGCTGGGCGCTGGGAGGGTTTCTTCTTCATTCTGACACCGGCCCCCGGCGGGGACACCCCAGGTGGCGCTGGGACGGGCGACAAGGCCTCTCCAGACCAGAGGGGGAGCGGAAAGGACCCATGTCGCGTCGCCTCGCCTCCCACCGCGCCAGCTCTCGACACTCACTTCCCCTCCCAACAACCAGACCCTCGTCCTGTCGTGCCCCGGGCGTCCGGCCCCCCCTTCCAGCAGCGCAAGGCTTGCTGCGCGAGACATTTCACCAAAATGTCGCCGACCCGCGCCTCGATGCGAGACGTGCCTCTTCAGTTCTGGAGTGGAGAGGATGGCACGATGTCCTCTTTGACATGAACTGCCCCCCGCAGCGGAGTCCCAAATCCGCACGTGCTTTTGCGTGCGGGATGACGGAATCAGAGGGCGCCACGGGGAGCCTTGGTTTCGTTTAAAGTACAACATGTTGCTAATCACAGGGACGTGCGCATTTTGGTCCTAAATTTGACTGCAGAGTCAGATGAACGCGGATGCGACTCGACCACCGCCAAACACTCCCTTTCTCGGTTAACCAGAGGGGGTTCTAATCGCCGTCCTCCGTAAAAGGTTTCCTAAGACTGCCCTCCACAGCTGTGCCTGGAGGCACGTCCTTTAGTCAAATACTCAGTAAAAGGACTTTTATTCAGCGAACAAAGTGCATATACCTCATGGCGAGAATAAATAGCATCTGAAAACATAAATGAAGGATTTTTCTCGTCGACGTCACACGGGACAAGGGCAGCGGGCGACGGCAATCTCTAGGGTGTGGCGTGGCCTAGAATACGAGGCCAACCAGGCAGCGGCGACCTATGAAACTGAGTAACTCGAGCCCTTTTCTGTGGCAGAAGCTACAAAGGAAGAGTTTTCAGGAGCAAACAGGTTGCGAAGGGATTAGTTTGTGGCCTTGAACTAACGCCGCGGGTGGCGTTCCCGTTTCTGTTCACGAGGACTATCCTACGAGAACAGAAATATGGCTCTGGAGGCATCCGACCGGCACGACGAAGAGGCCACCCCGCTTGCGTGGCCTCCCACGAACGTTATTATTTTCGAATGGTGCTGCCCTCGGCCGCACGTTCATTCTCAGCAGGGGCCCGGCACGTTCGCTTGGCTCGAGCAAAAGAAGAGGAGGCAGCGGAAGCTGCATCTCCTCCCTGATTCGCAGCACGTAGGCCAACGAGCTGTCCACTCAGACGGAAAGCCATCGACGTCAGGTGGCATCCCTCAAGAAAATGAAACGACTGTAACTCGGGATCCCCTGTGACCCCCGTGGTATTCTGGGAAACAATCACGCGACCAAAGATTAGCGTGTCAGGCTGAAGCTATGGAAGCTAACACCCCCCGCCCCCCAAGAAAACCAACCCACTCATCACTTAGCCAGGTACATATCGCGTAGTTAAGGCTGAATAAGTTACGCTAATTCAGGGAGCAGCCCCACACCATTGCTATCTCAAAGCCCTTTTATCCATAATCCACCCACCAGTCAGCACCCCCTTAGGGAGACCAGACAGCTGGCCCGGATGTCCACACCCTCCCTCTCCTCCGGGGCCTGTGACGGGCGTTTTTAATTCTTCACGGCTCTGCATTTTCCAGAATCCTGCATGACAGAGCCGCACCACCGACCAGCCTGAGTTAGAAAAGACGAATTTTACTTGCCTCTCTGGAAGACGAAATCTTCTTCAGCTAGTTGGGAGGCAAATATTCATGGAGCGCGCGAACAAAAATACTTAAGTTTAGGACTACGTAAAGGGACGAGGGCGCAGGTGACAGAAACATCACGCAGCAAGGAGGGCGACCCGGGCCACACCGTGGGACCCGGTCCCGCGGAGGCATGCAGGGAGGCGAGGATTTCCGACCGCTTCCAGCCGCGCTTTGCGAGGTCGCTTTCGAGCGAGTCGGACGGACGACACTGGACGGGACTCAGGGGTCGCGGCCTGCGGAGTGGCCGACGAGCGGCCCTGCTCCTGGCCCCGTGCAAAGCCGCAGAGGCGCGGCCGTGACTGCGGCGTGACCCTCCCGGGCTGCGTCCGCGGCCTCGGGGAGGAAAACCGGATTGGACCCGGCAGGATGTTGACGAAGCGACAGGGACGGCTGCTCTTTGTCCCGTGGCGTGGCGGTGCGCGGTTCATGGGACAGGAAGGAAGGAAGGGGCTGACGGTGGAGATAAGAGAAGCCGCGAGAAGCAAGGCTGAGCGTGGCCGGGGCGGCAGGCAGGCGGGAAGCCGAGATCTGAGGCATTTGTTCCACCTGCTCACTGGCCGCTTCCTCCTGGGCGGCCCTCGCGCATCGCAGGCTCAGCACGCCTGGAACTTTGACCATCGCGCCTCCCCTGGACGCTCCTTTCCCGAAATCAGCGTTTGGCTAGCGTCGTCGGCAGCTGCCCAGTCAGGGAAGACGGGGGCCCCTAAAATCCACTCCAGACGAGACAGAAAACGGACGCGTGACAGCGAGCCACGCTGTCAAAGCCGCCGATAAGCCACCTTCAAAAAGGCCCCGATGCAGGCGGCTCTCGGGGTGGGTTCACGCCCCGCTCCACGGCACGGTCACCCCCGCCCCCCCATCTGATCCTCTCCAGACTCTGTTAAAGGAAAGAAGCCTCCGCCGTCCCCTCTGAAAACGCCAGCACGCCCCTGATACCAGAACCTGACGGAAACAGCTCTAAACGAGACGATTACTCTCACCTTCACACAACCGTAAAGCAATTAGGAGAGAGAGTTAGCAGCCCGGCGGGGGGAAAATGCACCCCGGCCAGTGGCGTGTGTTTCCCGGACGCGGGGGCGGCCGACGCAAGCTCCAACCGGGTCAGGTTAGGACGGGGCTGTGACGGCTGCGGGTGCGAACGACACAACTGGAAGACACCAAAAACGACACCTCGACAAACATCGACGTCCACTTCTAACGTAAAGCCTGTCGGGAGGGCAAGACCTTTCGTTGGCCTGTCATTGGGCTGAATCCTAACGCACTAAAACGTTTCTGTTAAAACCTGGAACCAGACGACGATGCTGACCCTCCCTGCGACTGTTTAAAAGCGCAATTAAAACCGTAGGCGAGGGTGGTAACCAAGAGAACTACGTAAAACGTATAAATGGTAGCGGGGTTAGGCTACTTTTCGCAGAATTCGTGACTAATAACCAGAAAATGCAAAGCGAGCCCCCCGAAGAGCTAGAAATAAAAGAATTCAGTTCAGATGACAAATGTCCGTACAAGAGCTGTACGACACACACACAGGGGGTGGTGGGAAAACGTAGTGAGAGAAACGGAAGGAAACGATTCATTTATGACAATGAAACGAGACGAAACGAAAAAGCAGAATACCTCAGAACGGCCTTAAAGGCGACACGTAAAATTCTGTCAAGAAAACTTTAACCCTCTATCGAAGGGCCTGAAAGAAGGCTTGAAGGGAGAGTTTTCGAACCGCAACGATTCTCCTTGAAGCGTTCTGCGAATTCAGTGGGATTTCTGGGCGACCAGAAAATTTAGGCTCTATTTATTTATTTATTTATCTATCTATCTATCTATCTATCTATCTATCTATTTATTCATTTATTTATTTATTTATTTTATGAGAAGAAAAAAAATAAGGAAAAATAGACATGAGGCAATATCTGGAAAGAAGGTGAACGAGTAGGGCCTGCCCCCCCACGAGATGCTAACACTTTGCTATTCGACATGGTGGCCAGCAGCCACCTACGGCGTTTGGAAATATAATAAAGTGGAAATAAAATAAAAACGAACTTCAAGAACGCAACGTGACGAGCGGGCCGCGTCCGTTTTCCACCGCAGAAGGTCCTCCCAGACACACGCTACTCGGACAGATTGTTAAGCTTTACTCGTGGAGGCGGTCTGGCGCTGGAGAAGAAACAGAGCAGAGCGAGAACAGAAAGAATTCGGTTCGGAAATTACGAGCATTTACAGACGGCGATCGAGGCCGTGTTTCAGAGACGGAGAGAAGAGAGGACAATCGACTGACCGTTTAAAAGGACCTACGGCAGGTCTTGATCTCTGTGCTCAAACCAGTATAAATTCCAGAGAGAACCGAGATTTCAGACGTGGAAACAGAAGCAGGCACAACCCCTTCACGGCCGCAGAGGAAGGGCGAGTGGATTCACCTCCGCGCTTGAAGGGAGGCACTGGCACCAGGCGTAACTGACCAACGCCATTTCCTTCATTCTCAAAAAGCTGATGCCAATCAATAAGCAAGAAAACCACCAAAGCAACAGGAGAAAGGACATTAATAGGGACTTAACAAGGAGGTACCGACGCGTGGCGGTAACCACAGGACCAGACACCCCGACCTCCCTCACCAGGAGGCAGCCCCAGACATCCCGGGGTGTGCGCCCCACAGATGAGGACCTTGTCCCGCACGACCGCCACGTGGACCCCGAAATCGGGGCCGACACCACGCTTTCCTCCTGCCACTCTGCGTTCCAGCGTCACTGCGGGGCCATCGCCGTGCTTCCCGCACACGGGCGCCCTCCCCGCTCTGCTCAGGCTCCCACAACCTTCGCCCGACCCCGGTGACCCGGCCGCGGTGACGCTGGCTGCGCTGCGCCCCGCCTGGTTGATGGACGAGTTGATGGACGAGGACCAGCTGGCCTGGGCCACACGTCCTGCTCCCCGCTTCCCTGGCTGCGACGGGGCCGGAGGGCTGCAGACGGGGGCCACGGGCAACCGTCGTGGGGGAAGGATCCAGGCCGCCACCTTTCGTCGTCTCCATACCAAGCAAGTGTTTTCACGAGTCACTTGGTCACGTGCGACTGATTTAAATACCGAGGATCGCGGCAGATGCGTTCTTGTCCGAAGGCTTATTATCATTGTTTATTTTTAAAAATTCCATTACACAGACCGGTGCCTACACGTAAGTCACGGAAACACCCAGCCAACTACGGCCACGGACTGAATTCTCATGAAAGGAGCCACCTGCGGGTGTGAGCTTCACACTTCTGCAGTGCTGGGGGGCCGTGTGGGGGTCCCGGCAGGCGTGTGCCCAGAATGTGCCACTCCGGCCTGCGGGTTATTACCCACAGGAATCGACGGGAGCCCAGCCAACTCAGGAAGCGTTTCCTGCTCCCCTTTTTCTTAGAGGTCCAGAGAGGAAAACCTGCTTCGGGAAGGGACCCTTGGCATAGCACCGTGAGCATTTCCCCTGGCCTTGGTCAGGGAGGCTCCCGGCAGGTTCACGAGATGCCCCTGTGCCCCCAGCTTCCCGTCGCCCGGCGAGAATGTGCCTGCCAGGTGTGTTCCCGCTTCCTCCAGCACCTGTCAGGTGCCTACCCTCACTTCTGCAATCTAAGACCCCCCTTTCCCGCTCTTCTCCTTTGTCCCACAGTCACATGAGGATCCTGCGGAGCGATGGGGACTTGGATGAAGCCACTGTTGCTTGGAAGGAGACACTTTCATGTCGGGAGAAACTTCGCGATGCCGTTAAACAGGGCGCGGAGATGCCAGTGTCAGGAGGTCCCACCGGCTGGGCCGCATTCGGACCCCAATATGAGGTGCCATCTCCCCCCCGCCCCGAAACACGGTCATTTGCCAATGTACACAGCAGCCCGCTGACTTTCATTCATCATGGCCTTTATCCGGCTTTACCCCGAGGGGAAACAGCTCCTTAAACATTCAGGGTCGTGCCCCTTCGTGCAAACGGGCTGTGCCGGGAACTGATAGGATTTTATCTCGGCACAAGGGGGACAGGGACCATTAATTCAACTGAGAGCCGGCTCCTCGCTCGGATCCAGACACGGGGTGGCCGCTTTAGCACGCTCGGACCAGTCGGGGCCCCCGACGTAGCTCTGCAGTGAGCGGGCTTCACGTGTTGAGAAGGTGGGGAGGGCCGGGGTGATGCTCAGGGCTTACGGCCCTGGGCCTCCAGGAGTGGACGCGCCGGATGGGGCCAGACCTTCCAAGGCCACGTCTCATGCTCTGGCCCCCCTGGGGCCTCTGCTGTCTTCTCGGTGGGAATAGTGTCTGACGAGGACACCCCTGGTGGGTATTTTTTCCCTCGTATTCAACAGCGTTCACGCAGAACGCTGAGCACCTGGCGTCCTGGCACCGGACTGCATCCTCGAAGGGCATCGTGCGTCGTGGACTGGATGGGACTTCGGGGCACGGACGTCTGAACCTCTGCGGCGGTTCTATAAATACTCGAGAGGGACCACGCATGGGTCGCAGATCAAGTTCATTACGAGCAGCAAACGGATACGTCACGCTGGCCTCCCTTTCGCAGGCTCCACACGGTTGTTAACTGGTCGGACTGCCCCTTATCTGTAATAGCATTTTTTATTAAATACATGGATGAAGAAGCCACGACTCTCGCGGGCTTACCGCACAGTGGTGACGGTGCAGGTGCAACTCACCGAGCGTCTGGAGGGGGCCTGAGGTGTCTGTCCCCGCAGGCGCGGTGTGGCCTTCCCAGAGGCTGTCAGGGGGCCTGGCACGAGGACTGAGTACACGGCCTGTGGACTGGAACGTCGGTTTGAAGGGACTGTCTCTCACTTCTGAGTCGCAGTGGCTTTTTCAGGGAAAAAATCGAGAACGTGAAGGGATCCGTGTATTTTAAACATAAGGAATGGCCACAGACGGCTTTCGGTCGTTAACCACACAACACCTCTTTCTGTCACACGCTCCGGATCAAATTCCAGCTTGAATGTGTTGGGACCTTGCCCAAGAATTAACTAGGTTGATGTATGTTCATTTCACGCGTTATGGGGAAAAAAATCAATACGAAGGCATTAAAACCCTCGGTCGAGTCATATTACTCCCTCAGAATAAACGTCGTGCGGCAGTTGTCTCATTTTGTGCTATCCTCATCTGTGAAATGAGGGCATTCCAGCACCGTACCCTGTCAATATTCACAATTATTTGTTGTCGGCATCATTCAATCTCTCCTTTATACCTAATCGCCCGCTGTAGTTATTATATATTTTTTATTGTGGATTTAGGATGTGATTAATGAAACAGAACACGGAAGATCAACTTACAATCGCTTTCCACCTCCCCCGCCCAAATCCGTTCCCCTCTCCAGAGAGAGGGACTGACTGATGCTGGTGCTGCTGGGAGTCTCGCCCGCTCCCCTTGGCTGAGGCCACCGAGGGGTTTGGAGGACGAGACGCCGCCCTTCAGGGCCACTCATCACGTGTGCTGATAAACGCTAACAATAGCGCACTGTGTGCTCTCTCTCCTGAGTGGGCCCGAGGCCTTGTCAACAGGGAGGGGTGTCAGGCACACGCACCTAACACTGCTCACGACCTTATTTAGTAAATGAGTCCGAGGGCCAGCCACCGGCCACGGTGACGCGCGCATCTATTTGTAGCTCCGCACAGATACCGCTTGTCTGCCCATTCCTATGAAGTCCCCTTCTAAGTAAGTCTCCCATGGAACGGAAAAGTGCAGGACATCAGCAGCAAAAGAAATAGCCTCCCATGTTGGCTAACGCTCTTGTCTATTTAATAAACTAACGGTAGACAGTGGACAGATATTTTTGGTAAAAAGGGACTTTTTCTCTTCTTCTTAGCTCGTAACATCAATTCTAGGAGATGTCAATTCACACCGTGTGAGATGGACGTTTATGTGAACGAAATACGTGTTGAGAGCTCTTCCCTTCTCCAAATTAGTTTATATTTTATTCCACACAAAGAAGATGTGATTTTTGCCCTGTGAGAAGTATTTCAGCGTTCTTTTTGGGAGCCGCTGCACTAAGATCTAGGAAGCTGTACCAAAAGGGTGAATTCCAAAGGTGTGACCAGCCAAAGCTGCCCCAAAGCCAACGACAGGCCAAAAATAACTGAATAAAATGAGTATTTGTTATTTTAGTTCTGAATTTCTCTCGACACAATGGATCCATGTAGAGAAATTCTAATTTTTAACCTGGCAGTCTCGCAATTTTTTAAAGGCAACGTCTGGCGTCATTTTTAATCTCTGCTGCCACCGCCATCCTCACCACCTTCATTCCGCCCTGACGGAATGGAATTTGTAAGTCTTAGGGAAAAAAAAAAAAGAGAAAAAGAATAGAAAGGAAAAGCCCAGAAAGAGGCCTATGAATAGAAGTTGCTTCAATTCTCTGCAGAGTGATTGCTTTATTTAGTAAACACAGCAAAAATCAGCTTGGTCTGACCTCTGGGATGTGAGCTGGCTTGCTCACGGGACGCCACCCGTCCGACCAGAATGACATTCAAGTGGACTATTAAGTTATGCTCGCGGAGACAGTGGCAATATGCTCGACAACTGTGACGAGGAAAGGAAGCCCCGCCGACCGTCTGTGGCCCCGCACGGGCCCCTTCCATCTGCTCGCCAGCGCCTGGCAGCTTTGCTCCTCCTCGGTGACATCGTGCGGCAGCCGCGCAGCGGCCTTGTCTGAGACAGCCACGGCTCACTTGCCATTCCACGGCACCGAGCACCAGCGATGCACAATGTTTTTGCCCATATAAGATCACAGATACTGGGTTCTCCCCTGTTCTCGAAAAAAACAGCTATGGATCCTGACGGCCTCGTGTTTTAATTTTATAGAAAGAAATTACTTGCGGGAATTTTAACCCAAGATTAAAATGGATCGGGTCACAATCTGTGCATTACACAGGGAGGAGCCAGAAAACAGGGAAAAACTGTGTCACCGGGCTGGCATGTGACTGCTTCGGTGTGCTCTTCCCACGGAGAGGGGCTGAATTTGGTGGAAACGTCAGAAATATAATGAGCAAAATGTGAACGAAGGACATTTCCTAGAATGACAATGGATTTTAGGGTTTTTTTGAGGTTGATTTAGATGTCACAAATTTTAGGCCTTCCCCATTCATTTCACTGCTGTTTTCAGGTTTTTTTATGTCAGGTGTCACCTGTCCCCCTTGGCAAAGGCGTAGTAGACAGTGGTCATTATTTTTATCTCAGTACAGGGAGGAACTGTAATCTAAGTTATAAATAAAAGGATAAAAGCACAAAACACCTTTTAAAAGGAGAGGCTGCTTTTTAAAGAGGAGATCACTGCTTGGACAATAGATTACGAAGAAGTGTGTGTTACTAAAAAGCATTTTTCATTGAAAGAAATTTATCACTTTTTATGAATTTTTTATAAAAAACCAGAAAGTCACATGGACACCCTGACAAATACAATTTCTGAGAGAAAAAATGTAAAATCCTCGAGGAACATGTCCCAAACCAAATTGAGCTAATAACAAACTGAAAATGCGTAGCGACGTTGGTAAAAGGACAAAAAAAAGAGTGTGCCCCTTCACAGGCTGGAACTAACGCCAGCAAACAGCAGCCCCTCTTACAGCCTCACTCCCCAGGCATCGATTCTGCATTTCGTTCTTTCCCTCTGCAGGAGTCGGCCAGGCCAGGTCTGGATTTGAGGTGACCCGTGGCACAGCTTCTTTACGGAAAACTAAAGGGACAGCAAAAACGTCACTTTTGCCCCGTTTCCATTCCTCTCCAAGGATCGTGAAGGGGACCCGAGGCTGTGCCACCCCCCAAACTGGGCCTTGTGGGATACTGATTTTAAGTTGATGATTAAGAAACGAAAGACTCAGAAGGGCCCGCCCCCACTCCCTGCCCAGAGGGTCGAGAGAAAAGCCGGCTTCAGGGAGGGAATCTTAGGATGTCACCTTGGCCCGATTTGACTCAAGAACAGTAAACAGGGCCCCAGGCGGTGCCTGTCAGGGAGATGCTCCCGTCCAGGTGCGCTCCGCTCTTCCTCACCTACCTGTCAGTCACACATCCTCACGGCGTCAAAACGGAGACATCAGACCCTCTTCTCCTTTGTCCTAAGGGTCAGAGACGCCCAGTGCTGCCCGCTGCCCTTGGAGTCCTCAGGCTTATGGGAATGCCCCAGGTGCCCGCATTAAAATTTGATTTTCTCCTGTTAATCTGATTATCAGCCCGGCTGGGAGAACTTAGAAGGTAGAAGGAAAAGCATTAACTTTTTTTTAGCTCCCACAGTTAGAAAGAACACGTGTTTCCTCAAACATCCCTCCCAGCCCTGCGCAGGCCTGGCTTATGCTCTCTGGCTGGCCTCCTTTCTCGGCTCCCGATCACCGGCCGTGGGTCCTGGCTGCAGGACCTCCTGGATTATCGGCCTGCGTGCCGTATGGTCCCATTAATAAGGAGGGAGAAGAGGGGGCGTGGGAACAGGTGGAGTGTGGGGTCTGTCAGCGTTTTCGCCTACGCATCTAAAATCACGCACGTGTAGAAAACAGAAATCCGAGAGGGAGAATTCCCGTATTGGCACTTGATCTAAGAGAAAAGCGAACACTGTGACGGCACGAGGGTGGGTTAGAATTCACCACGCAAGAACCCAGAACCCCACTGGCCTATCCGTTACCCGTTAAAACACGTAAATCCTTCTAGAAGGAACTATCTTGAGGCCAACCTAATGTTACCGACCCCGTCTCCCGCCTTTTAACGAACGTGTGCGAACGCAGTTACCGTCTGTGTTCGTGAGCACCCATGAACGAGATGGCACTGGACCTGCACACTGGGGGGAGGGGGGTCCCCCAAAGCTGCCACGGCACTGCAATCGGAAATCGCGCCACAATTTTAGTGCATTTAATCACGACTTCACTAGAAATCACTGTTGATCACGAACATAGACATTTTGTTCTATTCGCACGTCCGTACGCTGCCTTTTCATCCTACAGAGGACGAACCGAAACACGATGCGTCTCCCTGGGACACGCCTGCCACCCGCAGCACCCCGATCCGACTGGCGCGGCGCTGCCCGAAACGGGCACCCACGGGCCGCGGCCCCCCGCGTGCACAAGGCAGCGCTCTCCCCGCGACGCCTAATTGACAAGTCGCTTCTCTTCGTTTCCTTTGCCAAGTAATTAGTCTCACGGAGCTGCCGGAGGCCACGGCAGCGCCGGCGCACGCCTGCGGTCCTGCCCGCCGAGCCGGTGACACCCGCATGCTAATGAGCCGCCCTGTCCTCCCGACTCGGAGCTAATGAAGTGACGGGGGAGAGCATCAGCCCGATTCGAGGCCGACAGCCCCTAATCAAAACGCGTCTTCAGACGTGACGCCCTCATCTACGGCCTGATCGTTCAGGTAACGGGTTGGGGGTGGGTGAGGACCGTGGGTCAGGGGGCAAGGAGGGGCGGGGGAAGACGAGGGGGACGGTCACCTGTGCGCTCCGTGCCTTCCTGTCGTGGCCAACAGGCGTGGGACGGTGCTTATCCCCACGGGCCCCTCAGGGCTTCGTGACACCCCCACCCCACCCCACCCCCAAACTCTTCCTTTGGCGACTTCACCCCACGGCCCATCAGACAGGCTGGGGGTGGGAAGGAGCTTGGACTCGCTCGGGCCGCGTTGGGACCCTGGTCTCCTAACCGCTTCGGTATCCCTCATTCCTAAGCAGCCAAAGGTACTTACTGAGGCCCGGAGAACCTGGCCTTTTCTCAATCACTCATGAAATTTCGGTAAAATTTTATATTTTTTACTTGTTTTTGTGTGTGTGTGTGGGGGGGGTGGGTGGGGATGAATCGCTCACATCGCAGGCAGGGAATCAGTCCGAGATGCACTTGCTGGGAGCCTCCCCGGGCCGGCCGAGCCGACGAGTCTCATTCGAACATGAAAACCGTCACCACGACGGCTCCTCTTTGAACTTAAGTTTTGGGGAAACGGAAATGCCAGGAGCGGAGACGTGTGTCAGACCCGCCCGGTGGCGGGAGAGCCCGCGCCAGCCGCGGGCCGCAGGCAGATGCGGACGCCGCGCCTCGCACCTGACCCGGCACCGACCGGCACACGCACACCCCCCTCTTCGAAAGACACCGACACACACTCACGTCCGTTCCCGTCGGGTCTGAGAACAGTCCCCCGGGAGCCGCGCGTGCCGGAGGGGAAGCCCAGCCCCGCACGGGGGAAAGACACGCGTTCGGAGGGGCAGAAGCACCTCCGTTCGCCCCACCCGGAGACGTTCGTGCCGACGCGAAATGTTAGAGACAAGGCCGGAGAGACGTCTCTCCGTGGTCGGGCACAAACGACGAATTTGTCTGGGGAGAGGGAAGAAAGGAATCATGCGACGTTTGACAAAAGGGCTGTGACAGGAGAGGAAGGACACAGCAGGCAGTGTCTGAAGGTCCGGGGGTGGGGCGAGACAGCCCGTCCCCGCTCCCACGTTTTCAGCGATGCGCGCGGGGACTGCCGTCTCGGACAATGGCCACTGTGTCGCCGCGGAGGGGAGCCAACAATCGGCCCTTTGCCCACAGCATCTGTGGGACGCGCATGCACGCTGGTCAGCACGGGGGCTGACACGGCCCCTGTGTTCTCCGCAGAAACGCTCCTGGGGAGGCGGTCGCAGGCATGTCGCCTTCTCTGCCCCCGAGAGATTGCTCTCCTTCACGCGCTGCTGCGGGACGTTTCCCGGCCTGCACCTGGCTACCCGGCGGTCAGCTGGCTCCCGAGGCCGCCCCGCGCCCCGCGCTCTCCCCGCCGCCCCCCGAGCCCGTCCGCAGCTGCACAAGGCCGCTTTCTTCACGTATCAAAGCGGGCTTGTGCCACCCTCGGCCCGAGTCAGTGCAGAAGGGGGCTGATTGAAACCGAGTCAACAAACAGGCCCTCAGTGCTGACGGCGGGGAAGGCAGCGCTGGCCGGGGAGGGGACCCCGCGGGGCGGAGGTGGGACGCCGCCTCCCAGAGGCGCAGGCTCGGTCTCCTTTAGGGGGGTAAGGCAGGTCCGACAGGAGGCGGGAGGCCGACCGTGTGCCCCTAAGGGGATGGCGAAGTGTCATATCGGTGTCGAGGAAAGAGGGGATGGAAATGTGCTGGGATGGGGGTGTGGGGGGGCACCCGAGAGCAGCCCCGAGGCTCAGAGGGCCTCGCAGTGCGAGGTGGGCACGGGGAGCAGGTGGCCTCCCAGAGGGAGAGTGAAGTGCGGGCGGCGGGGTGGCCCCCAAAGGCGCCGTCGAGACGCGTGGAGCCCAAAGCGCCCCTGTGACACGCGCATCACATCCTAGAGCTGAGAGGGCCCTCGGGAGGACCTGCGCGCCTCCACCCTGGACAGGAGACGGCTCAGGCCCACGAGGGGAAGCGACTTCCCGCGGACGACAGCGCCCAGAGCGGCCAAGGGCCGAGGGCAGGGCAGAGTGACAGACGCAGGGGCCTGCCCGGGACGCCGGCCCGGGGATAGGAAGCTCGGTGTGGGGGGCCGAGGAAGGACACGTCCCCCGACGGGAGGACGCCGGGGGGTGGGGGTCTGGAACAGAAACTCGTTCCAGAGCCTGGGAGGGGACTTGGTCTGGGGGTGTGAACGGACAGCGGTGCGCTCGGTCCTGGGTCGTTGCCCCTGGGGGATGAGCGTCCACCCCGATAACATCGCTCAGGAAAAGGTGCCCACGTTTTGTGCAGTTTCCCTGGCCCGATGGGGCTGACTGGTAATCTCTTTACAAGCGAAAACGAATTCGAGGAACTCGGATGTCCCACGTGGTGGCCGGGAGGTGGGGGACGTTAGATCCCCGCGGGGGCTGGGCTCTTCTCCCAAGGGCCGAGTCCCTCCCCGCGGGGCTTTCTGCACCCTTGAGCCCGTGCGGCCCTCCGCATCCTCCGGAAACGCTCCTTCATCAGTGTTTCACCTGAGAAACCTCCCGTCCGGACACGCGGCTCGGGGCGGACTCCTGGCGCCGGGGTCCCCTCCCTGCGACGGCGCTCGCGACGGAGAAACGCACGTTAGACGTCCGGGGCCGTGGAGTTTGGCTGGAGGACGTCGGCGCCTTCGTTTGGGACCCTGTTCGGGTGATGTCGGGGCACGTTTTCTGGCTCCTGGCGGGTCGGTGCCTGCCGGGTGTCGAGACTGGAAACCTCCGTGGGATGCCAGCGAGCCGTGGGCCCTCGTTTTCCAGTTCCGGGGGGCCACGTGGCCAAGTCCCGGTCAGAGGTGGACACTTGTCCTTCCCCCTCGGTCTCCCAGGGGTGCCTCTAACACCCTGGGCACCAGCCAGCCGTGCGCTTACAGGACGGCCCCGCCGGAGCCAGACGTTGTCCTCACAGCTCCGAGGCCTCGGCGAGCAAACCCCCCTCCCTCCAGCCCACCCCGTGTCTGCGTCCTCTCGAACGAACGCGTGGACGTCGAACTTGGTGGCGCCGGTGACGCTTCCTTTGATCACACCAAGGGGCTTCGTACACGAACGAGAAGCCCTCGTGTTCACGTGTTTGGGCAGAACGTCCTCTGCGGTGTCATCCGTTTCATCACTTTATTTTCCTCTTTTCACCATCACCCTCTCCTGTCGTCCTGGGGCTCGCCGTTTCGAGGGGAAGCGCGCTGACTGACTTCAAGACGAGCAAAACGTCAGAGAAAGACGTTTCCCAAGCTGGGAGCACACTGCCCCGACGTGAAGGGCACCCGGTGGGGATGTGAGCCAGGTCACCCCTGGGGGAGAACACCAGGTTCCCTGCTGCGGCTCGGGGTGGGGGCGGGGCTCACCCAGGTACCCCCCGGGTTCAGAGCGACTCCGCAGGCGCGAGGTTTGGGAATCCACCGTCGTGCAAACAGTGAATGCAATCGCAAACGTATTCCACGTCGACGAAGCATTGGGTGACGCCCACGACGCACAAGCCAAAGGACACGACGACTGGGGGGAGTCTCTCTGCCCAGAGTGTGGTGACCGACAGGTGTCCCGGCTGGCCCCGGTGGGGCAGTCTGGGCGCTTGGCCCCGGGACACTAAGCCGCGATCTGCAGACCCCGAGGCCAGCTCCTTTTCCCCGCCCGCTTCGTGGCCGCCCGGCCTTCCACGGGACAGCCCGGGTGGGGTTAAGCCGACCTCCTACGAGGCCGTGCTGGAAAGATGACGCATCCACGCTGGCCCGTCGGTTCACACCAGGACATCGACTTGGCTTTCTTCCCCCTTAAGGAGTTCTTTGATCGTCTCGTCTAAACCGTGGATGATATCTTCGCCGTGACATGTATTGATTATGAAAGCGATCATCAGCGACGCCATTCAGCATCCCTCGGCCCTGTGCACCGGAAAGATCCAGATGGCCCGTGACCACCCTGCACCACCCGAGGCCTTCACTCAGGCTGAACTTCGAATCCACGCCGCCGCCCAGGCCGGACACACGGGCCCACGACACGGCCTCTGTTTTGGTCTCACTTTCTAGCACCATCCGGGCTTCTTCTGGCCGATTTTCCCACCCGCTTTTCTCAGTAAAGTGACCTGCGACCCCACCCCTGCTTTCCGTCCCCTCCTGTGCCACGCGGGGCCGCCTGATGGGAAGCGAGGCCCCTCCCCACGTCCTCGGCTGCTGGGGCAGCGAGTGCGTCTGCCTTACAGCCCAGGCGTGCTCGGCCAGCTACTGTCTGGGCTGCTTCTCCCGGCGAGGCCTTCCCAGCCTTGCGGGTGTCAGGCCCGAGAGACGACACCCGTCTCGGTGACCCGGCCTCAGCTGCGCTGTTTGTTCCTTCCCCGTGTGCCCACCGGGCCTCGGAGTGGCCGAATGACTCCCCGTCCCCTCTCCCGCACACTGGGGCGCTTGTCTGGGGAGGCCTCGGCGCTGTCCTTGCCGAGAATGGTCCGCTCTCTCGGTGCCTCCCGGCGGCGCCTCCACACAGACGCCTTTATTCACGCCCGAAGCCAGGCCAGCCCGCGCTTCCTCGGCTCGCTGACCCCTCTCGTCCAGTGCCGGGGCCAGCAGGATCCGCGAGCCTCTGAGCTAACCAGCTGTGGTCTGGTGGCTCTTCTAAGGAATTCACCATTTCCCCCCTAAGACTTGATTAGGAGCATCAACGACCAGAAGCATCGAACCCAGTGTGACCGGTGGGGGCAACACCTTTGTGCACGTGCACACGTGTGCGCACGTGCGTGCCCTGTGTGTATGTGTGCACGTGGGGATGCGTGTGCGTGTGCACATGCACGTGTGTGCACACATCTGAATGCACGTGTGCCTGTGAGCGTGTATGCGTGTGCATGTGTAAGCACGCACACATGTGCACATGCATGCATGTGTGTGCAGGCATGAATGTGTGCATGTGTGCTTGTGTGCGCAGGCGCGCTGCACGCTCCTTTGTCCTCGTCAGGCGGGTGAGCTCTGTGGTCACCGACGAACGATGATGCAGAGCCTGGTGGTCGCGGGATCCAGGCTCTGCTCCTCCCTACACGTTTTATCACACGTTGACAGCGTCGTGCGTCAGGGCCACCGCACACGTACGGGGGACAGTGTGACGGGGCCGGCACTAGGCCCGTCTGGAGACGCGGCATCGCCTGCGGCCTTAAGGACACGATTTGCACGTGGGACTTCCTGGACGCTCCACCGGGCCGGGACCGCGTGAGAAACGCTCCTTTAAGATTCCCCGTTTCTGCGCATTCCGCTGCCTCTGGATCCCGCGTGTGAGCGCCGGGGCGACTCGCTTAGGACACCGAGCCCAGGGAGCTAGACTTGCCCATTGATTCGTGTCTTTTGTCTGCAGTTTGAGGCTAATTTAGAAGGCTGGGCGGAGAGTCTACTTTGAGCTGGCTGGAGTTCAGGGGGACATAATGGGACACTGTGAGAGCAAACCCTTTCACAGCGACATTTGGGCAGAGCCAGACCCACGTCTCCTCAGCGTGCTCCAGCGCAGCCAAAGTGCCCCGGCGCGCGAGGTCCCCGTCAGGGCGATGCGCTCGCTACGGTACCCGGGGTTTTCCGCATTTTATCTTAAACCCAATCAGCACCTCGTGGCCTTGGCTTAAGCATGAAAAAAAGAGAAAATATTTTATCGTGAAATCCACGAGAGGCACGCCGTTCCAGTCCGGCGTCCTCGCATCGTCAGCCCGCATGTCCTAATGAGAGAAGCAGAGTTGACCCCTGGAGGCCGAGGAAATGACTTCATCTGATTATCCGAGCAGCGAAAGCTTTGTCGTGCTGCAGAAAGGCCGCTGGCTGGGGTAAAGATCCTAATGAAAAGAGCGGCCATGCAACAGGTCTCCTCGGGGACAGAGCACGATGGGGAAGTTCTGAAGGCGATTTCCCTCCCTCCCGCTTAGCTTCCCTTCCCTTCCCTTCCCTTCCCTTCCCTTCCCTTCCCTTCCCCTTCCCCTTCCCCTTCCCCTACCCCTTACAGCTAGGTCGACCTTTAAACCCGCTGCCCCCACCGAGGGAGGAGATGACGCCGGCCTCAGAGGGGTCCCGGGTGACGTTCTTGCCCCGGGGGCAGCGTTTGCTCCGCGTGTCCGTTTGCAGCCTCACTCTCTGCTCATCCTCCCGGAACACTGAGTCGTGTCCTGTCACCTCCCCACGCGTGGCCAGCCGCGTCCCGTCGTTTTCAGGATCAAGTTCTTGGGTCAAAAGCAGCGAAGCGCTGACAGGTCAGCACCTTCCAGCCTGGCTGCCCGTGCCGCCTCCCTCCCCCTCCCAGGACGGACCCTCGCCCACAGCCAGCGCCCCACACAGTGCCCCCGAACCGTGCCTTCTCCGCCGTTTTGGATCATTTTCCCGACCCCAGAGGCCGTCCGTTCTCGTCCATTCGACGACACGTGGACTGGGCCGGCCGCACCGCCTCACGGGCGCGTTTTCTGAACGGCTCGCGTCCTCCGTGTGCCTTGCCCAGGCCCCCCACCTGCCCCACGGCCTGTCGGAACCTGCCCCACGCGCCTCCCTCACCTCCCCGGGCCCCGCGCTCGGGTCTGAAGCGGGTGCCCGGTCGGGACTCGAGTCGCCACCTCTGCGGCCTGGACACATCGGTCAGCACCCACGGGTTTCAGCCTTCTTGTCAGTGAAACAGGGAGACACTGCTCCTGCTGGGGGACAGTCAGCGGCATCGGCGGCCTTGTTGGGGCTGATTTCCCAGACGGAAGGCCATTCCCGCCCCGTGTTTTCAGTGAGGACCAGAACGAAGCAAGACAAACGGCTGAAGCAAAGCCCGAGGATGGAGGTTCCTTCTGTAACCTCCGCCCGTCGGGGGGCGGCGGGGCGGGGGCAGCGGGCCCCTGAGCAGGAGAGAAGGGCAGGCATCCCGCGGCCGCGGACGGAAGCGAGGGGCCTCGAACAGTCTGCCCTTCTCCGCTGGCGCTGCAGGAGGCTCTAAGTAGGCTAAGCCCTGAGGACGTTCCCAGGTGACCTATGAGAGCCACCGCCTTACCAGGAGCAGGGAAGCGACGGGACCACCCGCAGCAACGGGGTGTGTGTGTGTGGGGGGGTGGGGGCCGGGTCCTGATTCTGCGCCACCTCCCGACTCGGCACCGTGACACGTGGCCGTGCCTCCCGCCTCGCGTGCCTCCCCTCGACCGGTGCAGCCAGGTCGTCGTGACGTGGCCGGGACTTCCCTTCCGTGGGTCAGCATCACCGTCACAGTCGCCGAGTGGAAAATAAACCGACCACGGCAGCCCCTGACTGACGCCGAGGCGCGGCCGTCTGGTTCATAAACCGAACGCGTCTAGAGCCAGGGCGGGCCGAGGCGCGCGCGTGCATATTTGTTGCCACCGAAAGCAAGTCGCCTCCCGTCCGCTCTCCCCAGGCGTGCGGATCCACTTCCAGGGACGAGTCCTCGGGGGGTGGCTGAGGAAGGGGGTGGGGGAGGACGACTGGGGGGGCCGCGGCTGGGAACAAGGTCGCAGTGTTCGTCTCCGGGGCCCACGGAATAATGGAGAATCGGCTCTTTCATGGCCGCCTCCGCTCGGCTTCGTGCTGCCCCTGAGCCTCTGCTGTCCCCAAGTGGCCGTCCGGATCACTTAGGGGACCATCGAGACGCCGAGCGTGCGTCGGGAAAAGTCTGCTGAGGCTCCCTGCTCCACAAGGCTGTGTCGCGTGTGGTCTGGCCAACCCTCGGTTTCCAGAACGGCCTGTGCTGGGGTCGTGGAGGGACCGAGGCCTTGCCACCGGACACGGCCTCCCGGGGGATTGACTTTGGGCCGGCTATTGACAGTCAGGAGACTCAGAGAGAGCCTTCGGCCTGCCCAAGAGGAAACCTGCTTCAGGAAGGGAACTTAGGACGACAAGACGACCACGCCTCGGCCTAATCTGAATTAAGTACAGGAACCGGGGCCCCAGGCAGGTGCCTGGCAGGGAGGTGCACCTGCCCCGTCGCTTCCAGGTGGCCCAGCGAGAGCTTGCCTGCCAGGTGTGCTCTGCTCTTCCTCCGCCACCTGTCGATCACACACCCTCACGTCTGAAACGAACACCCATCGTCATCTCCCCTTTCACCCCTTTGTCCAAAACGTCACATGTGCCCCGTGTGCCCCGCTGTCTTTGGACTGTTCAGACTTGTGGGAGTCCCCGTGCGCCTGTACTGAATTTTTAACGTCTCCTCCTGGTTCCTCTCGGTTACTGGGGCCGTTAGCCCAGCCAGAAGCAGCTTAGGAGGCCAGGACAAGGTACTGGGGTTTTTCGCCCTCACAGGCGTGAAGTCAGTCCGATCGAGTTTCAAATCCCGGTCCCGGCACCTGCTAGCACCCAGGCAGCAGCACCTCTCGGCCCAGCAGCTGCCTGTTCCTGAAAACGAAGCCCACCACGGCCTAAAGCTTACGCGAGTCGGTTAAGTCCCGAGGGGCAAGGCTCGGTGACTTATCGCGGCACCCTGAGAATCCCACTCACAAATGGAAGGGGGACGCTTTGATTGCACGAGAACAGCAGAAGCCCGGCCTTCGAGGAGAAGGAGCTCTACCAACCCAGACAGGAGCCGTCACGTGTCCTTCCATCACAATCCGGCGATCCGAAGCCCCGGGGACACTGAATGCTGCAAGGCCCGCGCCTGATTTCGCCGTCTCTCTCTCACTCGGGTCTGTGGGGTGGGCGTGGGCGAGGCTGAAGCGGGCATTCGGGCCTTCGGGTGCCCACCCGGGAAGGCCGGAGACGCGGCCCACCCCATCGACGCGCGACGCGCTTCCATGGACGTGTCTAAAAGCGAAGAGGAGGTTTGCCCGGCTGGGCCGGCACCCCCGACGGGACGCTGGCTTCGGCGAGACACAGGTTCATTCTCTCCTGTCAGTCCGAGTCTGGAACGAGCCGGCCTGGCTGCTATGAAGTCCGAGATCCCCACAGGACCCCAGGGAGACCGGGTGCCCCGGCTTCGTACGTCAACTTCGTCCGTGTGTCCCCATCTCAAGAGGACTTCGTAGCCCGAGGCAGCTGCGGGAGCGTCAGCCTTCTCACCCCAGTTCCAGGCTGCGGGAGGGAGGGAGGAGGGACGGGGTCTGCTCTCCCAGCGGAGGGCCACACGCCTCCCTTCCGCTCCCGGCCATGACGCCTTCGATGCACCCACACGGAGCTGCCGGAGTGGCCGCGAGTCCCGTCCTGCGGCCGAGGGGGCACCCTGAACAGAACAGCAGTTTGGCCGTGAAGGAAGAGGGCGAGGGGTGCTTCCGGCGTCTGGATGCCCGACTCGGGGTGCACTGAGCCCCGGGGAGGCGGCCTTGGCGATGGGCAGGAGAAGGCGCCTTCTCCCACCCCCACGTGCCTCCCGGCCCGGCCCCTTCTCCCACGAACGCCCCCCGCTCCGTCTTGCCTCTCCCGTCGGCCACGTGGTCAGTGACCATGTCTGACCCCTCTGAAGTGTCAGGGTCGGACGAGACAGAGCTGGCCCCAGCCCTTGCTGGACCCAGGGCCATGTGGGGACAAGCATGGGCTGAACGAGGGCCTTCTCAGGGCTCCCGGCCATGCCAGCGCAAACAAGTGCAGGATTTAAGGGGCGCCCTGCGCCGGCTCTGCACACACGGCTCCTCCGCCCCCTCCCAGCCAGATCGTGCCACCACCCACCCCCCGAAGAGAGCTGGGGGCTGGCGCTGCTCCCCCGGCTTTAAAATTAACTCTCCCTTTCCCCAGCCCACACCCAGGATCCCGAAAAGGCCCTCCGGGGGTGGGGTCGGACACGAGGCTGGCACGGACAGCAGCCGTGGCCCTCGGGGGACCGTGTCCCAGGTCAGGAAAGGGGACGAGAGACTGGGACAGCCTCCCCTGACGAAGCCGAAGAGAGAAGGAAAGCGGACGGTTTACGATTTCTAAACGGCAGGGCCCAGCCCCTGGCGTCGCGGGCGAGGCCGGCAGGCCTGGGTGACAGCTCGGCCCCGCCACTGGCCAGCCAGGCTTCCGTCGCCGGGCTCAGCGTCCTCACGTACAAAAAGGCGACACGAGGCCCCTCCAGGCAGCTGGGCCCCCCTCCTGCCTGCCACACCCCGACACGGGCGGCCCAGGGCGCGGACGGACGGTGGGCAGGACGTGCCGCCGGAGCGCGGTCTCGGAGCTTAAACGAGGGACTCGGTCGCGTGTGGGCGGAACCGGCTGGTCCCCCCGAGGGACGCCCCCGCGTTGGAGACAGGCGCCCTACATGGATTTCCTACAAAAAGGGAAGCAGGGACTCGAGTGCCCTCCCCATGTTCCGGAGGCCTCGAGGCGAAACTGCCCGGGGTCGTGTGTGTGAGGGGGGTGGGGGAGGGTGGATGGGGAGCAGGGCCAGGCGGGGTAGAGCGGCACCCCCATCCCGCGGGATCCCAAAGCTCGAAGTCGAAGGGGAGAAGCGTCCAGCGCCCCGAGGGAGGAGGCTCGCGCTGTGGCTTCTAGGAGGCCTGGAACCCTGCGGCCCAGGCCGCGCCTCCCCACGGTCTCGCCCTGGTGGGATGGCACAACACGGGTCTCCTCTGCTTTCGGATCTCCAAACTCTCTCCGTCGGTTTTGAATTTTTTATCGGTTTACTAACTGGACTAGATGTTTAGGGTTTAGGGTTGTGAAGAAATTTAGAGATAATCTAGGCCAGCCCAGTATTCTGAAAATAACGTTTTTCCCCCCGACTTCATTATGGAAGAGACGGTAAACCGAGACAATGCTAGACAATAAAAGCCATTCATTTCTACTCTTTTCACCAAGAAATGGGATCCGGGCCATCTAGGGGCATGTCCTCAACGTGTGCGCGCGCTCGCGTGTGACTTCACAACACACACACGTCGGTGCACAGTCCGATTCCAGCCCACGTTGTGACGCCTTGACTGCTTACTTAATAGTGTATCGTGACGATCACGTCATGTCCCTAAACGTTTTCGCTCGTGCACGTGGCAGCACGACATCCCCCATGGGAATCAGACGGTGGCCGTCTCCACGTCGGGGGAAGCTTCCTCGCTGGGACGTTCCTGACCTGTCGCTGGGGGTGGACAATGTCCTGTGCCTCGGAGGACAGGCCGAGGTCGGGGGCCCATTTCCAGCACCGGGCGACCTCGGGCGGACCGCTCAGCCTCTCCGGGCCTCAGTTTCCTCATCTGTACATTGGGAACGGCGATAACACGACCTCGTTGGGTGCCGAGGGTGAACGGAGACACAGCAGGTCTAGTGCTGAGCGCACGGCCGGGCGCTCAGTGAGCCCCAGGCGGGGCTCTCGTTAGCGGCTCGCACTGTGGCTGTCCTCCCTGGGGCTCCTCCCTGGGGCGCACACCCACGTTCTGTTTTGCTCTGAACATCACGGCTGGACCCGCCTTTCTGACGGTCCGATACGTACAAAGTTAAAGTAGCTGCATCGCGACCCGTTGGCACAGAAGCCCTCACGCTCCTGCTTCGCAGGACGACAGGCCCCACGACTTCGGGGGACCTCGTTCCGGGCCAACGGGAGGCGGAATCCGTTCCCGCGACGGTTCACTTGCTGGGTCCACACTTAGGAGCTATGCCGTCAAGGGCTGTGGGGGTCCCCGCTGAAGGCCCGGCTACAGACGAGGAGGAATGGGAGAATGAGAGAAGGAAGAGGGAGAAGCGCCCGAGTGGCAGAGAAGGCGGCCCTGGAGCGCCCCTCGAGGGGGCGAGGAGGGGCCTAGGGCTGACGGGACGGTGGATGCAAACGGCGCTGTGCGGGGCAGACAGCAAGGGAGACGGGCCCCTCGGCGCACACCGTGGGGTGGGGGGGTTTCCAAGCCGACTACGAGCTGTTCTTATCCGACACCAGCCTCTCTTTCAGGTCCCAGCAGCGCAGCTAGAACACAAGAGGCCCCAACCCTCCGGCAGTGGACCATGCTGCTAAGGTTGGTCGCTGAGCGGCCTGTGAGGTGGCGGGTCCAGCGTCGAAGGAGAGGGGAGGGTTCTGGGCCGGCATCACCGTCTGGTGGCGTTTGGAGAAAACTGCGGGCTCGTGACCCTCGACGTAAGCTATTTAATAGGGACGGAAGGGCAAAGGCGGCCGGCCGGCCGTCCCCCCGCACCGTCTCCTCGCTTCCTCCTGGACCTCTCCGGAGGAGGCGCCTGGATGTCCGGGGGGATCGGGGCCCTGCAGGCAACTTCAGCATACGGTCTCCTAGAATGGAACGGGCCCTGGTCGTCGCTAGTTTTATCCTTTAATAAAACGTTCCACTACGATGAACTTTTCACTCAGAGTGGCGCTCCGTCCCACCTAGGGGTCTCCACGGTGGCGGGTCTCAGGGAGGGTTAGCAGGGAAAAAGCAGCCACTAACAGAATCGCGGCCACGCGGACGCCCCCCGTCTCCTGGATTCGCAGTCAAGTGGACGTGACTGTGTGTCTGCGCCACCGAACCGCATTAGCTTTCTTCCCGGCGGCTTTTACTCAAATATTGACATCCTCAGAGCTGGCAAAACCAGTCCGCAAGCTTTCGAACCGGACGCTAATCCACTTTTGAGCTGGCATCTTACGGCCAGGATCTCCGGGACTGCACAGAAGCGAGGGAGGGAAGCCCAGCGTCGTGAATGTCGAACACTCCAGAAATTCTCATTTAAAGATATTCAGGGGAGGTGACCGGAAATCGTAGCCCACAGGCGTCAAAGTCCGAACTCCGGAACGGTTCGTGCGCTCTTCTGGGGCAAGCGGTCTTCCCTTTCGACACGCTGACCCCCGAGCTCGGCCTGAGAGGTAAATACGATTAAGGAATTCACGGCTGCGCAGAGGGAAGTACCATGTTCAATGAAACGTGGCCAGAGTCTTCCTCGGATGAGCTTGTTTAGGTCAGAAGAGAGTTGAAGAAGAGCTGACTGGCTGCTTTGGGGAACGTCTGGCCGGCCGCCTACCCTATTCCCTACAGAATTCCCTGATACCTCCCATTCAGATCCCGCCAGCCGTCGTCACGTGAGGGACGGACAGGCCAGAGACGGAAAACACCTGAGGTCCACGATTTAACAACAAACTACGTCCTTTGTGCAGTCAGAAGAGTCACAGCTCTTCCGTAGAGCCATGACCCAAACGGTGTGACTTTGCGCCACATCGTTTTTAAGTAAACCGTATCTTCCTCCTTCAGTGAGGTTTGGAAGCTGCAACCTGAGTGTTACCGACTCAGGGAGATTTGTAACTAGAAGGCGCGCTGCATAGATATAAAATACCTTTAATTTGTAAATTATGTTCTAATGCACCGTCCACGTGTGTCTCCAGACAATGCCACGACGTACGGCAACTTGGAGAAAGCTCGGGGGGAGGGGTGCGGACTGGGGAAGGGCCCTGCTCACCCGGAACTCCCCGAGTTCACCGGGGCTCCCCTGGGTCCATCGGGTGGCCCCCCGGAAGGCTGACGGGGTCTGCGCATCTCATAAACCACTATGCAAAGGCCTCGCTGAACACGGAAAGCAGGATTTTCTCAAAGTATTCGTAAAACCGAGCCATGCCAATGGCGGGGATGAGCCTCAGGTTTACCCCACTGGAAAAGTCGAGTTTGCATGGGTGTCCCTTTTGGGCTCCATGAGCGAACGGAGACAGCAGCTTTTTTGACCGTCGAGAAAGAAGGTTTGGCTCTCCTTCCCCATCAGGATCGTCAGCCCCCAACAGCACCCTTGCTGAAGCTGTCACGGCGATCCATGTTCCGCTGATGGGAGCTGTAATGTCAGTCGTTGGGGACACTTCCAGCTCTTCCTGCAGATGGAGGAGCTCGGGGGTTTCCACGGGAACCTGGGTCACTGACGGTTCCCCTTTTGCGTCTCTTGAAATCCCGTAGCAGACGCTGCGGTGGGCTACTTGGGCCACGGACAGAGCATGAGAACAGAGGAAGGTCGCGTGTCAGATGTGGATCGCAAGTGAGAAGGAGACTGTGCTTAATGCAAAACGGGATATTTTACAGGGACGTGCTCGGCGAACGCATCCCCTACCAGCACAGATGGCATAAAAATGCTTAGCGCTTCTTTCCTCAGACTTCATGTCACGCTGCGGGGAGATATGGCTGAAATAAATACATTTTATTTTGCTTTGTGACACTTTTCCATGTGATTTAATTGTAGGGAGGAGGGCACACAGAGCGCGTCACTATTAAGTGGGATCCATTATGCGCTGCTGAAGAGCAAATGCAAACCTTGCGATGAGCACATTTTTGGAAAATAAATTGTGAACGCCACGTAAATAATATGACATTTGGTTGCAGTCAATTTGGTTTATGGATTTTGCCCCAAGGAACAGGTGATCCGAGGTTTAATTTGCCCCTCGTCGACTTATCCCTAATAACTTGGCACCGTAAACGCTTCTTGGGATATCAACACGCCAATTAACGAAATAATTCTTCCATCGCCGTTGCAATAACGGGTTGCCTGTCATCTACATATTTTCCCGATGTGCAGGGCAAATGGAACAGACAAAACAGTCAGAGGGGCGAGCGGGGAGAGAAGCGAGTCAGTGGCTCTGCAGCAGACGCAGAGGAGATGAGCCCGAACCGTCTGGGCGCGCTGGGCGAGGACCCCAGGGCCTGGAAACCGACCTCCCGCGGCCGAGGACGTGGGTGGCTTTGCTACCTGAGACCCCGCGTCTGCCTCGCGGGAAATCTGCAAGTGGGTGGAACTGAGGGAAAACGAAATAGGAAAAATCGTGTTATGTTGGGAGATGAAGGTTTCAGTACGTTCTGTATTTAGCCCTATTGGTGAAAAAAAAAACAAAAAGCTGACGTGCTGCACCACCAGGATGCCTCGGCCCCTCCGTCTGTCCTAAATGAGCTCCCTGACCTCTGCCCTGGGCCACGGCCGTGTCTGAAGCGCTTTCTCGCCCCAGTGTCCCCAATGGGCGGCCCGCCTCCCTCCCCAAAGCCTGTGGGCAAGACATGAAGACCCGAAGCTGGACTCGCCTCCCAGCGCGGGTCGGCTGCCTGTACCCCGGGTGCCTGGAGCTCTGCGCTCACCCCATCACAGCATTTGCCGTGAGGATGGCGTTTTCTGGTGCGTTTGTGCGCTTTCCCCCACCACACAGCAGTCCCCTTGAGGGCGGGCCGCGTCCCGTTGCCCCGTGCATGCCTAGTGCCCCTGGGCCACGATACACGTGGGGCAGGCGATCAGGGCATGAAGTCCTCCCGTCAGCTGCTCCTCCGTGAGTCTCCGTGTGAAATCAGACTCCTCGGCTTGGTCTTCGTTGGGTTCCAGTCGAGCCTCTGCCCTACGGCTTCTTCAAGGCCATCGTGCCCTCTGCTCCTCAGCCCTGGTCCCTGTCTGCACCCGGGGGCCATGGAGCACGGCTGTCTTCTGGAAACCCGCGGCCTTCTCCCTGTGCGTGTGTGCGTGTGTGTGTGCGTGTGTGTGCGTGTGCGTGTGTGTGCGTGTGTGTGCGTGCACGTGTGCGTGTGTGTTTGCCCCGCCGTGCTACCGAGAAAGCGTTTAGTGCTCGTCTCCAGCAACAAGGCCCTCTCCCTGGCTTTTCCCCAGCAGACCTTTTCGGGACCCCTGTCTGGAACTGACCGGGCCGCACTCCCCTGCATTTCACTTGGAACCCCGTAGCGCTTGCCACACACGTCAGCCCCCGAGGATAGGTCTTCTAATTTTTTTGGTTTTCGTAGAACCAGCATCCGTGCAAAACACTTAGGAGATGCTTAATGCATGCTTCTACCTTGTCTGGTCCTGGACAGTGTCCCTCCTCCACCCATTTGTCCATCCATCCATCCCTCCATCCATCCATCCATCCATCCACACACCTATCTGTCCGTCCGTCCATCCATCCATCCATCCATGCACCAGTTTCCCTCTCCACCCAGCCATCCTTCCATGCACCCATCACCGATCTTGCATCATCTTGTCAAATGACCACAGCTGCCCTCCAAGAACAGGGTCAAGGTCAACGCCATGGGCCTTTGAATGATGCAGTGACTCGTCTAAGGCTACTCGGTTAACACGGATACCGGGAGTGAAGTCTAGGTTCGTGTCTGTAAGCTCGGCGTCCTACGTATCCCGGGAAGATTTTAAAATCGAGTGTGACGGGGCCCCAGCTTGAGGCTAAGGTGCACATCGAATGCGCCGGTGGACGTCGGGCGGAACGAACCCGAGCACTGCGGTACTCGCCAATCTGACAATTTCGCCATCTGGCTCCCAGGATGCCCGCTGTAGTGAGAGGTTTCAGGGCACTGGAGGGGCAGCCGTGCTTTCTCTCCTGGGAACCCAGGCACGGGATGCGCATGAGGACTCCTCGCCATCACCCCCGGAGCCCCCCGCGTATGCACTGGATGTGGGGCCAGACCAGAAGTCGCAGCAGGTCTCGTCCGGACCCGGGGAGAACTCCCACCTGGGCGGGGTGGGTGGACGGCTCTCGGGGAGGGCGTCACGCCAGGAGCCAGAGCGTGGGGAGTGGCTGAGACGGCCTCTTGCCGGATGAAGCAGGGGAGGGAAAGACTGGCCGGAATCAAATGGAAGCTGAAGAGACCGTGTGATTCAGATATCGGGAGGAATTTGAGGAGGATTAGGGTTACTGCAGAGCGAATGGGAATGGAAACAAACAAACACTATTTGTTTCTCATTGTGACCCAGTTTTTCCCTCCCAGGAGCTCCCTCCCCTTCACTGTGGCCTTAGAATTTTCAAAGATAACGATTTTATCTCTCCCCTCTCGTTCAGCCTGTTTTCTTAAATGTGAAACTTTGTAGAATTTCACAATTATGCATGAGGACAGAAAAATGAGAAATAGAAATCTGAAATAATATCTATTTCAGCAATTTCTGCTTATCTGAGATTGTTCTTTGATTCATGACAGCTTAAAACATAAATCACAATATCTAGTTATCTCTAAAATATAGGATTCACAAATTTAAATGAATAATCCAGATCCGTAAATTCTGTTTCCCATTGACAATTCCTCTTTGTAATTACTTGTTTACTTTTATATTACACTAAAAAGGCGATTACACCAAAAACACAAAAATTTAGGCTGAAGCCTAAATCTATTTTGCTATAAACTCTCTTACAGATTTCTACGCTACTAAAAACTTTTTACAACTGCCCAGGTAATTTCTAAATTTATAAAATACAATTACAAGGTTAGACACGAGAATAACATTACATAAAAACATGGACAGTAATAGTTTTATACTATTAAAAGCAGCAATGAAATTCGGCTCAAAAACAAAGTTGGTGAAAAGTGGCTGCATGGGTGAGCGGGGGAGGAAAGGGTTAAAAGTCTCAGGTGGTGCCTACTGGGCCTTGCCGCGCTGCCCAAGCCCGACCCCTCTCCAGGCCTGCTATGTCGGCTGAGGATCCGTAAGTGGCCTCGGTCCCCACCACTTGGCTGCTACTCTGTCCCCATCGTGGGGACAGGAGACAGCCTGCCTGCTTTGCCGGGGCCTCGACCCTTGACCCTTGACCAGCTCCTGTTGGGGCCAGGAGCTGCGGTCCTACTTGGCTACGACGTACCACCCGGACAGCCCCTCAAAAGTGCCCGTTGTAACACCCGGCTGAGCCCCAGACTGCGTCGCTCAGGGCCAGTCCCAGCGGCACTGACTCCGTGGTGTCCGCAAGGGTCAACCCAAAGGATGTTGTCCTGCCGGGGCAGATAGAGCAGGAAAGGGAGAAACTGGCAGAAAGCGATGAAAGCTGAAAAGACCGTGTCATGAACACGTGTGACTCAGATTATCGGGGGCACCTGAGGGGACTCGGGGTTACTGCGGAACACGTGGGGACGGCCCCAGCACTAGGCTTTTAACACTTCCCGTGTGACTCCGGGCTCCAGCCAAGACCAGCACGACGGTCGTCCCGGGCTGGACTGAACCTGGAGCCGCAAGGATGACGACAGCTGGCTTCCCAGGCCCCCGCGCTGCTCCCTGGCTGCTCCCTGCTGAGCCGAAGGGACATCTCTGTGGGTCACACAGGCCCGGGCCTGGGTCTCCCGGCTCCTCGGGATGACAGGGCCCCAGCGGCTCCCAGCTTCTCCTCCTGGCAGAGCCCTCATTTCAGGGGTTCCGGGGGCCCCCACCCAGAGCTGCCAGGACACGTGACAGCAAAGGGCTGAGGCATCGCTCCCCGTGAGGCGCATCTGGGCCCTGGGCCACGCGCTCTTTGGCGAGTGTACGCCACGTGTGCTCCGCTCAGGAGATGTAGCCTCGTTTAAAAGTTCGTGCAAACCCATTTGAGAAGATACTGCTGTTATGGCCAAACCCAGTAATTTCAATAAGTGTCTCTCATTTCGATCCCTTTTTAAAACCCGAACGAGTAGCTCCTGCATTGGTCATGGCCGTCAGGAGCCGTGTAGCACGAGCGGATACTCCACGGAGCCACAGATCCAGCCTCAGGGTCGGAGGACAGCCAAAGGCAAAGCCCAGGATCCAGAAGAAGGTTTGGACTCTGACACACAGCCTCTTAGAGGTCTAGGGGACTGGAGGGGTCAGGTCGACTGCTATCCAAATGGAACATGCACATTCGGCGCCTAAGGATGCGTTTTTCAGACGTGTTCACGCACGTGCACCAAACACGTGCACGCACGTAAAATGAAGTCACAGCCATCGCCTTGTCGTGGCACGATCCTCGAAATGACCTTCACGTCCACCGAAACACACGTGATCCCACATCCACGCAGAGCCGTGCCAAGGAATCCAGTCGGCTTTGAGCGAATGAGCAGATCTAAATGCCCTGCTATGGAATGTTCCGGAAGGCATTGCATTGGAGCGAAAATAAGAAACGGCACGGCTGCTTTTTGAAGACGAACGCTCTGCCTAAAGGCTCTCTCGAGCAGAGTGCTGGGCCGGGACGTGCAGGGGAAGGAAAAGATGAGCCTCACTGGCGAAGACGCAAACCTGGGAACAACGACAGCTCAGGGAGGGTCAGGCTGGTGAGACCCGACTCCGGGAGGACCCGGAACGCCAGGCCACGGGAGTTAACCAGAGACGAAGGCTAAGGGGGCCAGGGACACGCGGAGCCGGTGACACGCCAGGGGTCTCGCAGAAGCAGGTGCGAGGTCGGCATTCTGGACCCGCCACCTCCCCGCGGTAGCCCTGGGCGGGTAGGACGTCTGGGCTTCGGGAGCCTCCCTGCCCCCGGACTTGTTTACGCGTAAACAAGATGCTATTTCGAATGAACCCAGCAGAAGTCCCAAGAGAGGAAACGCTCACGATAGCCGGAGGGGGGATGGGGGAGGATGGGAGCGCGGAGCCCCCCCCTTCACCCCCCGAAAGGGCTTCTTCGTTCCCTGGAGCACAGTGAAGGGGCACATGGAGCTGAGCGCGCAGTTTCTTCCCGGCAAGTTTCGGGTTCAGTCAGCCTGGATCGGGGTTAGAAAACTGGAAAGCAACTTGAGTTGTGGGGGCCTAAATAAATAAATAAATAAATAAATAAACAAATAACGGCTTAACTTAAGGACAGAAATGCCCGGCCTCCCGCCTGCGCTGTCAGCGCCCTGCACACGGCCACCCCGGCTCTGGGAAAGCAGCTGTCTTGCTGAAATGTAGGACAAACGTGGAGCCATCGACTAAGGCATCGGTGTGATTTAGCGAGCACAGTACGCGAAAGGGGAAAAGGAATCATTCACCCTCGGGTCAGAGCTCGTCACCGTGCGTCGCCCTGACGAGAAGGAACGCGCGCGGCAAACTGAGGACCCTGGACGTGAAATACTCTCACTAAGGATGCTGCATCGGGGACATGGCTATTTAGTTTGTGGCAACAGCTTCGCTGCTCGTAGGTCTGTTTTCACCATCGTTATTAAAACGGCTGTAGGACTTTTAGGAAGCTTCTGGAAGCTCGGGCCCTGTCAAAATTAAGGAATGTCACCAAACTGCCAAATGTTCAGCGATGACAGCGAATCCGTGCCGTGGACCTGACAG
Source organism: Cynopterus sphinx (assembly GCA_030015415.1). Classification (NCBI taxonomy): domain Eukaryota; kingdom Metazoa; phylum Chordata; class Mammalia; order Chiroptera; family Pteropodidae; genus Cynopterus; species Cynopterus sphinx. Next base: position 128,466,289 of record CM057386.1, on the reverse strand, counting down.
GGGGCGGATGGCACCGAGCGATTTCGTCGGTTTGGGGGGTCTCTTCACCTAACGATGGTTCTTAGACACTCGGCACGACCAACTGAAACGAAAAATAGCTAAGGCCGTGCCCATGGCCGGGCCGCGCCCCGCGGGAGGAGGCCGGGCTCTGCGGGGAAAGGGCTGGCAAGGAGAACGGAGGGCCAGGTGTGGGGGCCTGGAGGGGGGGGGTCTTTGGGGAGGAAGGGCGAGGAGGTCGCAGTAACAGAAACACAGCGAAGACCGGGGCCACCAGGGGGCGAGGGGAAGTGGCCGGCAGTGTCCCCACTACTCCAGGCCGTGGGCTCTGGAACTCACGGGGAAGGAGAAAGTGATTTCTGGGGGGCGTTCTTTCGGGATGCTTCTGCTGAAGAGGCCCGAGACACTCTTACTCTGTGGAAGGAGATTCTAGAAAGGATTCGTAGTTTGATCAAGGTGGTGCCTGGCCTTGTGAGAGTCAGTACGAGAACATGGGACGGGGACTCGGCAGAGTGCTTTATCGTAGTGAACGCTGAGGACGGGAGGAAAAGCTCGGGAGCGCGGAGCCAGGGCTAAATCCTATAAGCTGGTACTCGGTCCAGCGCCCACTTTTCCTACGAGGCATTCCTCACTTTTTTAAAATTTAATTATGATTTTTTTACTTTAAATAGCATATGCGTGCCATGATAGTAAGGCGGAATAACCTTCCCTTTAGAGCCCATCGCTCCCCTTTGTTTTCGCGGAAAATAATGACGCTTTAAAACGCTTATCAAGTGCCAGACAGATCCACCATGGGAATCCATCCTTTCGACATGTTTTACCACGCGAGCCTCACGCCGACAGCCAGCGGGGCCTGCAGGAGCTCCGAGAGGCGGCTACGACGCCCGGGGTCACGCCGTGAGGCCCGGCTGGCTGTTACGTCGAGGGCCATGCTCTCGCCCTTCCGAGCCCCTCACCCTCGGTGGAGCAGACCGGTCCAGGCTGGGGGGATGAGCGTGAGAACCCGCAGGCGGACCCCAGGCTCCCGCGGCCGCACGAGGAGTGGCTGGAGTGCCTCGCTGAGACTACAGACGGGTCCATCGCGAGAGAAGGCGTGTTTGTTCAGAGGACGGGGCTTAGGTGGCATCCCAGCGGCTTTCGGCCCCACGAGCAGGTGCCTGCCCGGGGCGACGCGGTGCCTGGCACCTGGAGCCGACCCCCCAACATACGCAATTCACAGCTGCGTGGTCGAGTCATCCTAAGACCGCGAGGTACCCCCGAGGCGATGAAACGCAGGGTCGCATTTTACCATTCCCTCTTCTCGTTTAAAAAATAATTAAAATCCCAAGTTTCAAAAGTGGCCGTTGCCACGAGCTTAGTTCTGATAACAGCCTGGTGTTCACCCGACCGTAATCCATCCCCCCAACTTCGCTTCCCCGGGTGGTACTGCCGGCCTGTCCATGGAGTCCTTGACCTTTATGGGTTCATCGGCTCCCATAGCCCCTTCCCTGTCCTGAGACACAGTAATGAGGGGTGAGAGGGGTTCAGGGGTTCCGCTCAACCAGGCGCAGACACTCGAGCTACAGACCCCATCCTTTCCACCCCTTCCTCTCCACCTCGCCGTGCTGTGTTCGCTGCTGTAGTTCTCCACTCCAGCCGACCTTGACCTCCCCCCGGCTCCAACGGAGCGGGGGGGACCTGCAGGTACAGGCCTCCACGTGCTTGGTGGCCCCGTCTCCTCCCTGGAGGCAGAAGAGCAAAGCCTGAGGCCCAGCCTGGGCTCCTCCACCCACTGGGCAGCCTGGGGGATTTCTCCACGGCTCAGGGCTGTGGCATCCTCCCCCGTGAAATGTCGCTGTCGTCACGGTGGGCAAGGAAAGGGGCACTGCCCCCGAGGGGTTGGCGGGCGAACCCACAAATATTTGGTCTCCATCCGTTTCACAGGACTCTCCCAGGGAGAAGACTGGAAGAAGAAAGGGATAAAGGACCAGGTGGGACGAAAGGCCGAGGGGACGGAACCTTCGGTGGGGGTGGGGGTGGGGGCAGGCGGAGCAGGAGACCAGAAGGGCGCTTTGCACGGGGCACGGACGGTATCAGAGTCAGCGAGAGGATTGACGGCGACATTGAAAATTCCTTCTTAAAGGCACAGATCGGAGATATTTTAAATTAGCTCCCTGGTCTCTGCCGCTAAAAAGAGCTGGCAGATACATGCTCCCATCGCAGGGCTCTGATTAGGCCACGGAGGTCAGAAAGCTTCTGCAGATTACAGCAAAGGTCCACGTCTCCTTGACCCCGGCCGGTCAGGGCCCGTCCTCGGCCTGGATGGAGCCCGTGAGCCTCGACCCCGGGCCTGCCGCGCTCTCTGTTCCCAAATCCCACTCACTCTTCAAAGCCTGGCTCGAAGGGCACATCCCTAGAGGGTGTGCCCTGACCCCCGAGCTGAGCTGGACCCACCCACCCCCCTCGTCCGGATCCCCCCCGTCCTTACTGAGGCTGCAGGGACCCGTGTCCCTGGCCTGGCCCTCTCTCTCTAGCACAGGGTGTGATGCAGGCACAAAGGCAGGAGAAACGCCTGGAAAGGCCGGCTGGGGAGGGTCTTCTCCGCCAGGGAAGGGACGCACTGGGGTCTCCAGGCGAGGAGGTTGCGCCTCCCCCAGCGGATGGGGGAGCCTCACGGGACCATTCCCCTTTTAGAAACTCCAACGATTCTTGCGATGACACCGGAAACAATGACAAAAGGCGTCGTTTTTGTCCTCTAACGTGTGTTCCCTAACACCGCCTGTTGGAAAATAACTCTGCAAGTAGCATTTTCATAAAAATACACGCGAAGAGCAGACCGCCCCGGTGACTTATTTTCACATGTGGGCGAACGAACGGAACGGACACTGACGGAGCGCAGCTGGGGACCCAGGGTTCCTGCCCCCCTTCCTTCTCCACTATGGGGGGGGGGACTGTGCATCACTGAGGGGCGAGCATCCGCCTCTCGGGCCGAAAATGCAGAACCGTCCGCATCGCCTGTGGGGCTTATAAAGGAAGACAACTCCTGACCCTGCTTCTGTGCTGAAAAGTTTCTATCAGAAGATCAAAAAAAAAAAAAAAAAATCAACTTTTTCTCATGACGGAAAGTTTGCCCCCGACATCTAAATACAAACACGAATGATCCGTGTGGAAGTTTGTCCACGCACGTCGCGAACTGTTTCATTCCCTTTATTGCCCTCTGATGAGCTCACGAGTGCATAATGCGTTCACCAGGCCGCAAACCGCGGGCTCTGCCCTAAAGCTCGCCTGGCCCTACCCCCTGGCGCTCGCCACCCCCCCGGTGGGTGCGGGAGAGCCGCTGACATTATCCGGTCGGTGACCTCTGCCTTGCCCCGGCAGTTTCGGGGTGTCCTAGTCTGCACTGAAATCCAGAAAAAGGACTTTCCGCAGCCACGTGGCCCAGGTCAGCTAGTGACGGCGTCCGACACCTGCCCACTGGCTGCGAGATGCTGGGCACTGGGCTCTGGGCATCGATTCCCCGTGTCGGGAGCAAAACGTGGACCCAGTGGTAAGTCGGGGACGGGAGTTCCAGAAGGGGACTATGAATCCGGGGTGCCCACCGTTCTGATGGGGCCCTTCCCGAGTTCTAGGCCTCGTTCTTGTCCAATGCGTGCTGCGGGGGACCGAAGCTCTGGCCTGCTGTGGCTGCCTTTTTGGGATGTGGACTTTAAGCTGGTAATTGAGAAATAAAAGGCTCAGGAAGAAGCTTGGGGCCTCCCCCATCTTGCCTGAGAGGTTCAGATGGAAAGGCCCCGTCCAGGAGGGGCATCTTAGGGCGTCTCCTTGGCAGCCTAAATGGAATTAGGCACAGTGAACGGGGCCCCAGGCGGGTGCCTGTCAGGGAGATGCTCCTGTCCCATGGCTTCCAGGCTGCCCAGCAAGAACTTGCCTGCCAGGTGTGTTCTGCTCTTCCTCACCTACCTGTAAATCACACATTCTCACTCTGAGATCTAAGACCCTCTCACTCCTCCTAGTCTCCTTAGTCCCAAACGCCATGTGTACCCAATGCCGCCTCGCTGTCCTCGGAATGTTCATGTGTGTGTGAATTAAAATATGATTTTCCCCTGTTAATCTGTCTGTTAATTTGAATTATTAGCCCAGCTAGAAGGACGCAGAAGGAGGGAGGGAAAGCAGTCATTTTCTTTTCGCCCCCACAGTGTGAAATGAAAGCACGAACGTTTAACTGTTTCGGAGAGATGGAGGTGTGCGTGTAACGGGCCGGGGAGCTATCACCCTCGACATCCTGGACTCTTCGGCTCTAATTAACATGCAAATTCACGTTGTATTAAAGCAAACGATCCATTTAGGATATAGTTCAGCAACGCCCCTACATGGGATGGGAATTTCAGGGAGAGTTTGCATTTCTTCCCCTCAATTAAGGCCTCCGAACCGCAGGAGCGATTTCTTCTATGAACAGCCACTCGCCGTCCCCAAATATTGTCTCTTCTTCTGTATTTTCTTAACTAATTAGTTAGAGATGAAATAATACTTGAACGGTTCGTAATCTTAAATTCACAATATTTCACTTCATTAAGATAGGTAATTTAGAAAAATAATTGGCGATTGCTAGAACCTCTAATGCTGATGAGAACCGAGCTGGCAGCATCCTTTCGTCACAAATTGGTGCTTAGCGATCGAGTTCCACGCACAGCTGGAAAGTGGCATCGGGATGGCATTTATGCTCAGCAGCTCTCGTTACGCCAAACAGGCCAAAATTAAAGCCAGAAGAGAAACAATGGATTTCAGGGAAAAAAATATCCGGGGGTAGGTCCCAAGGGCCCGAAGTGTAAATGTGACCTTTTAAAGCATTTATTCAGGAAAAATATTGTCACCTGACATCCGTAAATGCCTACTCTGCCGATCGCCGTTCCCGCGTCAGCCTGGAGATGCAGGTTGGCTCATGTTTAAGTTCGGTTTAAAAATGAAGGCTACGTTTACCACTTTCCTGGGCCCCGGGGGCCGGGTTTAGTGGGCGAGCTCGGATTTGGTTCGTAATGTCCAGAGCAAAGCCATTTCTGCGGCTGAACTCGTGCTGCCGGACGGGGATGCCATAAAGGCGAGAGGCTTGCCCCTGGAATAATAAAGCGTGCTTTTGGGTGTGCTTTCCTACTTAGGACAAATAACGGGATGCGGCTGGAAACGCCACACAACGCGGCGTGGATGCACACTCGCTTGCAGGAACCCCGGAGAAAACGCAGCCTTTGGAGGGCCTATTTGCCCCGTGGGAGGCCGCCTCTTTCAGGCCGGGAACAAAACCCCGCGGACACGGCTTGGAACAGAAGCAGACACCATTGTGTGAGCCGCTGAGGAGGCGGGCGCGTGCCATTCCACGCGATGGAATGCGCCATCCCTTTTTCTCCCTGGTAACACCTACAATCTAAACAGCGGTCTACAGAGCGAGGAATTAAAAGGACAACGGGAACCTCAGGACCGCAAACGGTTCGTTCTGGCGGCGCACAATGGTGACATTTCGGCTCCGCCAAACGAGTCTGCGAAACAAAGGCTCTTTCTGCGCCTCCTCGCACATGGGCGTCCAGAGTGCGGATCACACCGCAGTCCTGTGCGTGCGAACGGCGCACCGTTCGGTTCTCCGCGTCTCTCTCCTTGGGAGGTGGGAATGTAAAATATCCATGTGCGACTGACTCAAGATTTCCCTTAGAGGATACAACAAGGCGGTGTATTCCAGCCGCAAAGAAGAGATCTTTTTCTTTGAAGACGATCGTTTGGAGAGAAGAGCTGAAACGGTTTCCTGCAGCTTCCGGGTCGGACAAGCCCCCTAAACTAATAGCGACAGAATCAAAATCCAGCACCAAAAACCACAAAGAAACCCCAAGCACATTAGCCTTTGCCACGATTTTCAGCACTTTTACATTAAAACATTTTAGATTCAGCCGGGATTTATTTACCCCGACTGCACGCCATTGGCGGGGCTTGGGAACGTCGAGACAGACGAGTCGGGGGGTCAGTGCCAAGCCACAGAGATGACACGGGTCGTTGTAAGTGCTGGACAAGCCCTCCTGTCTCGTCCCAGCAGGTGCCAGTGTGTCCTCCGCTCAGCGCCCAGGGCCCCACAGGGACTTCTGCTAATGCAGGGAATTGGCCTCTCGCAGGAAACGGAACTCAAGGACCCAGGCTGCCAGGCCACGCCCTGCCGGCCACCCCGGCCACCTCCCTCCTGCACCTTGCATGAGCACGTCCAGTGTCTTCTCGGGAGCACAGGTTTGGAGGAGTCGCAAGGTCAAGAAGGGGCCTCGCCGGGTCACCAGAGACGACACTCCGCTGTGGGGCGTCCTGTGCACCGTGGAGGGGGGGGGTTGGCCCATCCCTGGCCTCTCCCCACGAGATGCCTCACCCTCCCTCGTAGCAACCACCAACGTCTCCAGACGTTTCCAATGTTCTCCGGGTGGGAAAGTCAATCCCGAGTGCGAACCAGCACCTCTGTGCGGGACAGGACACTGTAACCTCGTGACTGCGGACTCGGGGCTGGGCCCAGGGTGGCGACACGTGGTCCTCGCAGCCCACGGAAGACGCAGACCGAGCGGCTGAGGTCTGCTCTACAGGGCAGCGGCCACCGAGGCCGGTGTCGCGCCCGGCACCCCAGGAGACGCTGGTTTCCCCTCACAGGTCGCTGCCCCCCATACACGAGGCCTCGCTTAATCCTCAATGAGTCTGATGGATAACAGACATGGAGAGCACAGGAGTGAACGCCTAGCACGTGTGGAAACGTGGGATGCACGTGCTCTGCTGGGATATAGGTCACGTGTAGGTGAAACAGACATAACCTTAGTCACGGATTCGCACACTCAGGCTCGGCGGGGCTGGGCGATTGTCCCAGATCTCACGGTGGGAAAGATCAGGACCGGATGCCTCCCAGGCCTCAACTCCAGGTTCTAGGGCCTTCCCACGAACTGTCTCTCGCGGACGGCGGGGAGGCCCGTGGTGGCCGAGCCAGAAACCCCCGAGCCGTAGCTTCCCCGGCAGCGGAGCTCAGAGCTGGGACGGGGAACGTCGGGGCCTGTGAGGGGATGAGGGGTGGTCCAGGCTCCGGGTACGGGGGCCTGTGCAGAGCGACCCTGTGTGTTGGCGGCTTTGAGCTGGGCCTGACGCTTGGCCCTGAAATCACCAGGCCGCACGGGGCGGGCGGGCACAGGCTTGTGTTCGCGTCCTCTTTCGTGTCATCCCTTAAGACGCTTGTTTTCGTGTTTTTGTTCAACGCGCATCAGCACAGGGATGGACGCATACGATGCACCGGGCATCCCTGCCACGTGGGATCACTGTCCCATGCGTGACACGCGGTCCGTGTCACTTCTACGTGTTGTGAGTTGGGTTTTCACGCACGAGTGGACGCACGATGGAGTGCACCATCAACCGAGAGACCAAAAGCTACTTTTCTAAAAAAAAAAAGAAAAGAAAAATGCACTTATCACTAGAAACGTCTACCCGGAAACCTCGGTCGGCTCCTCTCAGACGCCTGCACCGCGCTCGGCCTTCCCCGACCCCCTCAGACCCTTCTCCAGCGCCCCCGACCCTGGACTTCGCCTCTCCTCTGGCCGCCACCTGAGCCCTGTGCAGAGGTCACGCAGGCCTGCTGACACCCGTCCTCCTATCGCTCGGATGGGACGCCTCCGCTCTGTCCCCGGCAGCTCACCCATGTGGGCCCCCGGAGCCCCGTGCAGCACCCACCTAAGCCCCTGTGTTCTCGTCGACGGTTCGAGCAATGTCTGTGCTGTTAGTGGATCACGCCTTTGAATCACGTTTTACATCACCAGCGTGGATCCGCTCGTCTGTAGGACCTAATGTCTGTTATCGCCGCCTTTTCATTTCCATTTCTGTGCTTTGGCGCCCCTCCCCACGCCCAGTCACAGAGATGCCTGTTCCGTCAGCCCTTCCAGAGAACAGTTCGTTAGTCTTCGCTCTTTGACGTGTTTCCTCCTTTCTGTTTGGTCGGGTTTACTCTCTTTCCTCTCTGGTTCTTCAGTGGAACAGCTCGCAGTGACCTCCAGTCGCTTCAGTTTGCGAATCCACTGACAGGCGGCTCCGTAGTCGCATCACACCCAGAGGATGCGGTGTGAATGATACACTCTCTGCTATGGACTGGGATTTCAATGTTTTCCACGACCAGTTCTCCGCGTGCCCTGGAAATCATGTAACCCCCCACTGGGTGCAGCGTCCCGTGAGGCTCGCCTGCTGATTTCCTGCTCAGAATCGTTTCTGTCCTCCGCGATTCCGCCTCCCGGGTCTGTCTGTCAGACGCAAACCCCCCACTTCACGGACCTGTCCTGATGTCCTAGAGCTCTGCTGAGTTTTGCTTTCTGCATCACGGATTACACGGCACGGTCACTACGAGGCTGTAATTTCAGTGCCATTTGGGTGAATTTTGCTTCTTACGCGACGTCCCTCCCTTCTCCATGGACCTTTCTTCGGCCTGCGTGTACGATTCCTTCAGCCTAGTGTTTCCCCGGCACGTACAGTTTCCACCTCCCTTCCCCCCGAGAAGCTTTCGGCGCGGTTTTATGAATGGAACATCCAGATTCAATCTTTTTATCCTCTCCCAATAAAGCGAGGCTTTGGGTGAGGATCAAAAGCTCTCCTGGCATTCTGCTACTGTTGTCTGGAGTTTTCCTTCGGCTTTTTTTTTCTTTCTTTTTTTTTCTTTTCTTTTCTTTTCTTTTCTTTTCTTTTCTTTTCTTTTCTTTTCTTTTCTTTTCTTTTCTTTTCCCTTAAAGCAGCCAATAGTTAATAAATCTCACAATTGCTTAATTTTGGGAGCTGCCATTATTTCTGGTATCTCAGTCTTGGGGCTTGTTCTTCTTGCCGATGTCCTCACTTGAGCAGTGATTTTCCTTAGAGTTAAGTCGAGTCGGTAAACTTTGAATCTGGGTGTATCTGAAACTGTCTTTTTTTCATCTTTCCTCCTGAATACCATCTCAGTTGTGTGTGAGAGTTTGGGATTCGGTTTTATTTTTTCTCAGCATTCCTGAGATCCGGATCCGTGGTCTCGTCCTGCAGACGGTTCCGCTGTCGGCTCTGCGGAGACGTGTCTTTTCCCCCTGGCGGCCCCGAATGTTTTCTTGCGTCTGGGTGGGATTTTTATAATTCATCTCTCAATGTGAGGTGCGTTTCCAGTCCGAGTGGGAGCCTTCAACTCGCTCATCTCTCCTTCAGTGTTCTGGTTTAAAATTCATCATCTCTCTGCAGCTCGGCATTTTATGCCACGAAAATGCATCATTTGTTCTTCTTCATAACGAACTGTTCTTATTTCAGCTTTTCTATCCCCTTTAAAAGAGTTTCCTTTTAATTTTTATAGGATTATCCTGATTACTTCTCTGTCCATCCAGAATATGCTGACTCTAGTCCCTCTCACACCATTATATAATTTTAATTTAACCTAGAATGAACATATGAGCCGATTTTTAAATTTGGGGGCTGTCGTTTAGCATTTGAGTTCCTCGTGAGCTATGGAATTCTTGTCTGCAGGCTTCGTGGCAGCAGGAAGGCTTTTCCCACTTCTCCTGCCTTTTCTCGGTCTGTGCCCCCTGCTCCTGCCGAGTGCGTGGTGGCCGTGTCCCCCTCCGCCCTCGGCCCCGTCCTGTCCTGGGCAGCAGCTGCCATCAGGCTTTGTCCTGTGTTTTCAGGGCCCATCGCTGCCCAGTACTTCTGCTCTGTTTCTGGTCTCAGGAGATGACACGTTAATCCAGTCCGTGAGCCTGGATTTGACGCCCTTGGAGTCTGTCCTTAGGGTTTATCCATCACTGCCTCAGGCTTGGCATCCAGCAGAGCCATCCTGGGGAGAGCGGGAAAAGCATCTAAGAGCAGGACTGACGGACGGTCCCCTCAGGGCGGGACGGGCCCAGACTGGTTTGCCTGGGGAAGGTTTCAGGGAGAGGAGAGAACTGAAGCGGCCCTGGCAGGGCAGACAGGACGCGGACAGGTGAAGCGGGCGGGGTCGGGTGCTGCCAACGAGAGCCACAAGAGGGGAGGCCCCAGGAGGAGAAACAAGACTAGGCTGAGGGGCCAGTCAGCAAACACATCTGGACAGAAGAGATGATGTGCGAAGAAGTTAGCAGAAGGCACGGCAAGGAGAATTACTGGGCCGGGGAATGAATGGACAGACCAGATTTCCAGACTCAAAGATTTATGCTGAGGGCGACGACGAGATCCTGGAGTTTCTGCACACAGAAACAGAACAAACGGCCATTATTGATTGCAAACTTATTTTTTGCCAAGCTCAGTGCAAATGCTTTCCATAAATTATCTCCTGCGCGAGCCTCGAGCAACCCTATGAAATAGATGTCATAATTACATACACGTGCTAACTAAGAAAATTGAATTTGGAGCGATTTAGCTAATTTGCCTGAACTCACACAGACAGCATCGCAAGCTGAGGGCTGGTCTGACACACGTCGGGTCCCAGTTCCTGGAGCATATACGTGTTTCCTAATAAGGAAAAAGAGTCTTTACGGGGGGGTTCAGGGCGGTGACGAGGGGTGGCTCCCCTGGATTACCCAGGGGGTAGAGTGGTCAGATACCATCCACCCACGGCTGTAAACACGTCTTCATGTGTCCTTCAGAAGCCTGTTTGTGGCCTTCGCAGTGCAAACCGACGTGTTACGCGAGATCACAGTTAATTGCTTGGTAACTCAGGTGAGTTACAGAGACAAAAGCCTGACCCCCGAACCGATGGCAGGTGTGTGGTTCGTTTTAAGGCCACAGAGCTCGACGCTGGGACATGCTCACTGCCCAAGAACCAATCTGCTCCTTCGTCCTTGCCGCTGTCCTGGGCTCAGGACGGGGCCTCTGCTTCGAGCCTGGCGTCAGGGAGCCCTGGGCTCCGGGGCTGGGAGAGTCATTCTAGCTGGGCCACGGTCTCCTCCCCTGTCACCACGAGGCAGGATATCATGCCCCTGCAGGTCACGAGGAGGAGTGTGGGGTCGTGTGGGAGGAATCGCAGGGTCCCCCGAGTGGGGCGCAGGCGCCGGGGCGCGGGTCCAGGGCCTGTCATCGACGAGCGGCTCTTCTCTCTGCAAAATCTGCTCCCGGCCCGTGGGGAGGATGAAGCGCATCTACTCGGCCAGAGCATCTGGTACTTCTCTAGACCTTAATTGTTACTGCTGTTAGGACCAGCAGCTTCCCTGGGACTCCAGGGGCAGGAGGAGGATGGGGTGAGGGGAGCTGAGAGCTCTCTCTGGGGGGGAGTGTCCGCTCTTTCTGTCGCTGTCACGTGTGGGATCCGTGGGACTTCTCTGGGGATCTCGCTGGCCTAATTCAGGACTCCAGGGAAGGAGATGGAATCTTCCCTGTGTTTAGGAGGCTGAGGGATGGCATGACAGTGAGGACCGGAGGGCAAACAGGAAGACAGGACGGGAGGCGTAGTATTTTGGGATGTATTAAAAAAGGAAAATGCGTTATGGCCCATGCACGGGGGGTGGTGACATTTAAATGCATCTCCAGGATCTGGGTGGCACTGCCCGGAACGGGGAGACTCAGCAGCGAGGCGTAAGTGGGCGCCACAAACCAGAGCCCGTTAAACGTCTGTGACTTCAGTGGGGACGACAGACAACCGCCTTATTGCCCACTTCAGAAAGCATTGCTGGAACCGCTTTGCTTCTTATTATTTCTTTGAAATCCCAAAATATTTCAAGCAAAAGGTGGCCTCCCCTCGCATGTGCACACAGGACGGTGAACAGGAACACTGCTGCCACTGCTCGTCTTTGGAAGCGGCGATGTGGCCAAAAGCCTTTATCTTCCAGGAGCCTAATAGCTACGGCTCAGAATCCGGGTGTTGCTAACACATTCAGAGTGCATTTTAAATGAGAACGAAACAGAAACATTTCCAGTCTTTTCCAGATATTGTACTTCGATGTTGCATATGATTTTCTTTAAAAAGTATTTCGCTGAATAAATTATTCAAGATCAAGTGTATAGATTGGCATAAAATGGATCTTGCATTCGTTCATTCAGTAATCCCCAAACTGGTGAAAAATCAGGACGTAGTATGACAGTTTTGGCTAAAACCATACAAATTTAAGAGATTATGTTATATATATATATATAAAAGCTAGGAATATAGTAAACAAAAAGTATTTTTTTAAGTCTCTAAGCAAAACCATGCAAAATGTTTATGGGTAAAAAATTAAATATGAATGAAGTACAAAAAAAACTAAATTAAGAGGGACATAATGGATGGAAAAAGTCAATCTCTTAGAAACGTCAATTTCCCACAAACAATCTATAATAAATCCCAAGCAGTCCTAGAAAATAATCCCATCAAGGTTTTCACGAGCTGACGCTCAAGTTCGCACAGAAGCACAAAGGGTTGAGAATAGGTCAGATAATTACGAAGAAGGAGGTGGAAGGGTTGTAAACCTACAGTGGTTAAAGCAAGAATGAAAGGAAACACGGAGGGAGGATCAGCGAATCTGATCATATTAAAATTATAACTTTATTTTTGCAAAAGGTTTCATGACTAAGGGTGAAAAAATTTCAATGACGTCTGTAAATATGTATATACCAAGGGAGTAGTAGGGATAATAAATAAGCTGCAACAAACTGATAAGAAATAGATAAACAACCCAAAGAAAGAAGTGAGCAAAGCACTTAAATAGTCAATTCATGGAAGAAAAACTTGATTAGCGAGTATAAGAAGCTCAAATCCACTAATCGTTAAGGAAATGCAAACTGAAGATGCCACCTTACGCCCATTTGTTTAGCAAAAGTGACGATGCCACTGGTGCACGAAGGGACCGTCTCCGTACACTCCCCACGCGCGTGACGACGCGAGTGGCCTTTGACCGTGTGCAGAGGAGGGAAGGCGCTGCTCAGCACGCGCACGCCGGCCTTTCCAGGCCTAGACCTACACCTTAACCGCTGGCTCACGGGCGCCAAGAAAAACGTGGAACCGTTTAAATTAAGACAAATTAGGAACACTTTAAATGACAGTCAGTGTCGTGGATAAGATAAGGTATATTCACGCAAGACGAAAATGAACTAAGTGGAATACAGGCAATACGAATCTCAGAATAGTGAGGATGCACGAGAAGACGCTGCCGAGCGGTTACGGACAGTGGCATGCCATACACGTAAAACCCCGAGCCATGAGAATGTGCTGTTTGTGGTAAGGGTGTAGGTACTGATAGAATGAAAACATTCACGTGAACGAGAAATACCGATTCAGGAAACTGCAGCTCCGAGGGGAGAGGGGGCGTCCCCAGAAGGTGTCAATGTTATCCGAAATATTAGTTTTTCTTTAGAAATCTTGCGAAGTAAACATGGAAGCCTGTTTTGTTGCGTGAAGATCTGATAAGATTGATGGGTGGGTGCGTGCACCGGCACTCGGGCACCAGCTTCTGTGTTTTTAAGGATGCGTGAAATAGTTAACACCCAGTCCTGACGCACGGCTGTCGTCGGGAAGCTACCTGGCAGGCGGAGAACGCCAGACTGCAGTTCCAGGGCGTAAAGGCCCCATCCCCGCCTTGGGCTTGCTACATTAGGACGCACCGGACAATCAGGCTGCAGGTTAACGAGAATTTCCTCCCTCCCCCTAGAGCCATTACAAAGGGAGGTTGTGTCCTGCGGGTCCTGGGCTTCGGACTTCCCGGTGGGTCTGTGTCACCTCCGATCCCGACCTCTGTGTTCTGTGGTATAAGCAATGGACTTATCGGCCAGGTCATCTGCTGCTTTGAGCCACCAGCCTTCTTCCCGAAGGAGATGGAGGTGCACCTGCGAAGCTGCCCAGTCCCCGGGGCTCAGAGGGAGCCCTTGCCAGGGCTTATTGCCTCATCATCCTTATCTTGACCCTCGTAATTACACGATCTTTGAATGTGAGCTCTGTGACTAACGTGATGGGACAGCACGGCACGTGCACGTGCAGAGTAGGTCCGGGGAAAGTGTGTCTTCCTGCCCTTCCTTGCTGCCCATTTTCCAGTCGCGTTCACAGTGCCCCGTGGGAACAGGTCTGGTGGGCCCATGACAGGTGGGGCTCCCAGCGATTGTGTCCTGTGAGCGACTGAGTCAGCAGGACACCTCCAGCGCTGAGAGGCCACGCCTTGTCTGAACCAGAACTCGGGCCGGTACAGTAAAAGGCGACATTCTAAGCAACACAAGGGACTGGAGAGCCGGGCACACCTGTTCTGCCTCCTGCTACCTGCACTTACGCTTGCAACATAACCTGGAAACGGTGACACAGAGCAACAGGAAACCGAAAGGGAACTGTGTCCCCGTTTCCTTTCGGCCCTTCCTTACGTGTCAGGAAGCTGAGGGCAGGAGGGGGCAGAGGTGCAGGCGCCAGGAACCGAGGTGGAAACAGCTGGACCGGTGTGCGTGGCGTTCCCGCTGCTCTTGCACAAACAGTGCGTACACACGTGAGGGCCACGAAACGTGTAAATTCGGAGGTTTCACTGGGAGTTAGATGCTCTTAGGCTTGCATTTAAAACTGGAAGCAAACCCTAGAAAGATGAATCCGAAACCTTATGCCAATAATTGAAAGTTTTTGAAAATGAGGATGACGTTCAAGGGGAATTATAAAACACCACGACTAGTTGAAAGAGACAGGGAGAACGTGGAAGAAAGGGGGAAAAAGCTTATATTTTAGTTAGTGGCACTTGTTTTCCTGCTTTTGGAATCAGGGGTCCCACACTTTCATTTCGCACTGGGCCCCACAAATTATGCAGCCAGCCCTGCTCGGCGAGCGAGACGCGGTGTCCCTCTGCTGGTGGCACAGACCCAGGGGCTGGGCCTGGGTGGGAGCCCGTGGGACACGTCTCCTACAGCAGAGGAAGAAGGAAGCCGGACAGGGGGCCTCTCCCCAGGGCAGTTCCGATCACACTCCCCACAAACGATCCACTCTGTTTCAGGAACAAACGAACCCGAATCAGACTTCTCTTGCTTGGGATTACACAAACTTGGTTCCTTCTGATTATCCGTAACCAGCACTGAGTGCTCGTCTTTTCTTGGGGCAGAGACTGGTACCTGTTTCCTAAAACCCATTTCCTCTTGTTCCTGAGTGCTCCATGGACTACATTTCCCAGACTCCTGTGCTGTGAGGTGGGGTCATGTGACTGAATTCTAGCCAATGGGCGCTGAGTATATGCACCCTCTAGACCAGGCCTGTTAAACCTGGCTGCACAGCCCTCTCCAGCCTTCCCTCCCCAAATGGACCTGGATCCCGAGGCTGCACATGGATGGAAGAGTCCACAGTCAGCCTCGCTGCCCACAGCTGCCTGGACCAGGTCCCCCACTCCTCCCCATTCCATCTGGACCTGCCTAGCATTGGCCTATTAACCTGAAAAACAAATACATCGACTGTTTCTTAAGGCACTGAACTTCGGGGGCCTCCATCCTGTTACTTAGGCAGAGCCTGGCTCCACCTCAGTAACACACTCACCAACATGACACATGGGCAGATGCAGCCAAGAAAAATTACCTGGAAATTACTTTGCCTCAACTCCATTACCTTCCTTCGTCACGAATCCCAGGGAACAACGTTTAAAATTATATATATATTTTTTCTCTAGTGCACATCCAAGTGATAGGATTTGCACACCGCTCGGGAAAGAAATAAAGCTTGTGCCCCCACTCCCAAGGATCCAGATTGATATTAAACAATTAAGAGTTATTTAGGTGTTTTTCTTCTGGACCTAATAAATTCCATTAGGAGCCCGGAAGTAATTTATCACCTGAGTACAGCTCCTGCCGAGGAGATGGACCAGGTATCAGAAATCATGGGGTTTCTAGCCGGCTCCGATTATTGCCTGCTAGTTCCTGTCCCTAAGGGAGTGTTGGTGTCAGCGTCCCTGGGCTAGATCATAAGGCCAACAACCACAGGGCATACACAAACTGCTTAAGGAGTCTTAGAGGAAAAGGAATATAACAAGAATAACATTCTAGTTGTTTTGCCTTAAATAGAAGTTTGGTAATCAAAAGGGAAATTTGTTCTCATTTGGTTTATAAATGATAATTCCTGGTAGATTCTTTTTTTTTCTCTCCTTGTAAGAGACCATTTTATTGTGCTCAGACTAGAAGGTTTGTTCTATTGTTTGAATGGGCGACAGATTAAATTTATTGATGAGCACATTCAAAGGGAAGCTATTTAAATAGCCATTTTTAATAAAATATGCACTTATTAGATTACTAGCAAGTCGCATAAATAAAACCAGCCATACTCATGAAAACAAATTAAACGTTTTTCCATCTTAAATAAATCTAATTTTCAAATCCATAAAGATTAACTTCATTAGGATATTAAAAATTAATACAAAGTAGAATATCATAATGGATTCCTTAGATTTAACGCGACAAACCAAACCATGTCTTTCTGAGATAATATTACACGCAGTAAAAGCTGCATGTAATTGGAGAGACTAATCTGAATATGAACCTTGTTCTCTGTATCAGTGTTCCAGATCTTTTACGATAAAACTGACGCAGTGTATTAAAAGAATAAATTAAAAACAAAATATTCAACAAGCTTATGGAGCCCAAACCATGGGCAAAGCATTATGGTTGTGCAAGGGGGCGTGAAAGAAGTTTCAAAAAACAGGAACTTGACATTAGACTCGTGTGAGAATGTTTTACAGCTAATCAGGTGTGCAAAATGGGTCTTATCTCGTTTGACCCCCACAGTAGTTTGTGGGCTAAGACAGGTGAGGGCACTTAGCCTTCGACACGCTCTCCGTTAGTTTCCCAGGGCTGCTGTACAAAAGACCACAAACCTGCGGGCTGAGAACAACAGAAACCTGTTGATCCACAGTCCGAAATCAAGGTGTCGGCCCTGCCGTTCTCTCCCCGAAGCCTCTAAGGCCAGAGACCGTTTGGGCTTCTCTCCAGCTGCGGTGGTGCCGGCAGCCCCGGGGGGCACCTTGGCTTGTAGGAGCCCAGTGTCTGCTGCATCTTACACGGGTCCTCCCCTGGGCGTGGCTGTTTCTGTATTTTCCTCTTCTCAAAAGGGCACCGGTCAGAGTGGACTAAGGGCCCACCCTACTTTGGCATGACCTCGTTGTAACTAATTATATCTGCACAAGGTCACATTCAGGGAAGAACATGAATTCTGGGGGGCGTTATTCAACCCAGTGCACCCTCCTGCTGAGTGGAGCAATCCTGACTGTCCCCCCATCCAGGTCAGAACAGAATTCCAGCTCAGGGCCCCCCTGTGCACGGAGGCCTGGGAGTGTGTGCAGCGTCAAGCCGAAGTGTGGCTCGAGGGGGTGGAGAGTGAGGACACAGAGTGAGGGGACGGGGTCAGTGATGGGAATTCTGGAAAGGCAAGTGTGACCCCAGGGGGAAAGCCTTTGAAAACCACCGACGTTTTGACATTATCGTTGGCAAGTCACGGACACACGGAGGAGGCGTGAGCTCTGTGCGCTATTGGTGGGGAACTCATTAGGTAGTTGAGACCGAAGGTGAAATCGTTCAAGACAGAATGTCAGCGAGGAGGTGAGGGGGCCCAAAAGGGAGGAACGACGATACAGGAAGGGAAAAACGGCCAAAATCAAACATCGACTTCATCTTAGAGTGGAAAGAGGGGGAAAAACAATGAGAGACGTCGAGGTGCTGGGCCCAGAAGACTAGGGAAAGTGACGGTTCTGCTGACAGTCACAGGCGAACTGGGCGCAAGATCTCATTCTATTTGTTCATCCGTTTAGCCTCCCCTACACCTGCAGGCTCCTGAACACGGCCAGTCTTCATCCCCACGGAAGGTGCGCAGCGAGGCCTGCACAGGACCAAGCACCTCTGTGGTTATAAACCCTACGCGGCTCCGTTTCTCGCTGCTCCCTGACTCCTTACCCGAGACACCGCTTATTTTGCCTCGTGCATTTCTCCTTTTAATTCCTTTGTTCCACGATGTCCCGAGGCGCGAAAAGGGACGCACGATGCGTTCTTTTTCTACATAAATTGATGTCTATTCCAGATTCAGGATGAGCCCACATCTCGCTCTTTGTTCCTTCCTTGGGATGATCTACTCCTTCTGGTCGGTGTGTCTCTCTCTCTCTCTCTCTCTCTCTCTCTCTCTCTCTCTCTGTCTCTCTCTCTCTCTCCCGCACTTACATAGCATTGATTAGCCAAGCACTGTTGTAAGCATTCTGCAGACACACACTTGTTTACTCCTCAGAAGTAACCCTGTGCGACAGACTCTTATCCCCATTTCGTAGATGCAGAGACTGAGGCGCGGTGAGGTCGGATAACCTTGACCGAGGACGCACAAGGACAAGTGGGTAAGAGGCCGGGTCCCTGCCTAAACACTGCCACGCTGCCTTGTGCCAGGAAGACGGGGGGCTGCTGACCAGGACAGCCTCAGCCACTGGACACAGGGCACCTTGTCGCCCCTAATTGTCAGAAAACAAGAAGAGGTCGCACCTTTGAGAGGCAGCTACTGTGGAGAGTCACACCACGTGAAGAGCAGAACTGCTCCTGATGAAGTACGGGACGGGCACCCCTGTCGGCCGGCGGCGAGGGCCGCAGCAGCATCACACGTGCACCCCTCACCTGCTCACGGTCTGGACCGGTGGCACAGACACGCCCCCGCTCGGCTGCAGTCGCAGGAACCCGGACACATACAAATGGCAGATTTCTCTGTTGAGACTAAATCTGGTTCCAAAGCGATTAATGGTACGACCTCAAGGCCTGGCTCTCGAATGTGGGTAAGCACAAAAACCGCTTAGGGAATTTGCTGATGTGCAAGTCCCAGACCCTTCCATCTCCGCGACCTGGGTTCTCGTTCAGGGGACGGGGGGCGCCCAGGAGGAGGCGAACCCGAACGAGCAGGTGACCCTAAAGCGTTCGTCCAAGGACACGTTTTAAGAAACTCCCTGAGAGCCTGAGCCTCCCGAAGCATCTTCAGATTTTAGGTGTTGTCCCCAATAGTTGGAATTATTTAGAGAATAATTAGAATACGCTAATATTCGACATTGAATACTCACCAGCCAGGTTTCTCCTAAAATAACAAATCCTATCATTGGTATTTTGAAATTTAAAATCTTTTAAGAACATCCTCCGAGAGTCATTACCTCCGGGAACCAGATGACACAGACACAAAGAGCTTTCCACGAGGGATCTGTCTCCGAAACCCGCATCGAGTCGGACGTGGCCCCCCCCCCGTTACGTTTGGGCGAGGTGCTCCACGCGCCATCTGTCCACAGAGACCCCCCTGCAGCCCTTCCAATGGCACGTGTCACGCGTCCACAGTGACACAACTCGCGTGCGCGCTCCGCCGGGGCTCTGAAGTCGGGGAGCCCGAGTGTCGCGCACCCAACACTGCGCAATAAATTACGGTGCTAACTCAGATGCTGATAGCTCAGTGTCTTTAGAAGCTCAGTCTCCAGACAAGAGAAATGGCAAAGGCTCTCTGAATCCCCTTCCCGTGGGGGACATCCGTCACGGAGCCTCCCAGGGCCCGCTGGGACGCCAGACCCTAGACGGCCGGGCGCGGCGGCCACCCCGGTGGCCGGTCCTGGCGTTTCTCTCCCTGCCACGCGTGGTGCCTTTCAGTGACCGAGTTTCTTTCCTGCTCAGCTCCTCCTGAGCAGAACGAAATTGTGGTTCTCTCCGAGGATGTTTAAACTCGTTCTCCACTCACAACCGAGTGCAATTTCCCAGCTCCGCTCCTTGTTCCAAACAAAGCTCATTCCTCCATTTTATCCAATTTCCAGTGGCTTCCCTAGGTCTCCAGAACCATCCTTAGATCACCCCACCAGCTCTGGTATTTTAAAACAATGACGCGTTAGTCCCAAATGCTGCCGGAAACTGGGAAGCGGCAAGCTCCTTGGAAAGTAAATCGCGCTCAAGGAACAAAGGAGTATTAACGGAGACGTAGCACGCATCCTCCCTCCTCGGTGCGAGACGCGTTAGAAGAGCGAAGTGAGACGTTCGGAGGAGCCCAGCCTGCAAATCCAGGCCCGAGACCTGAACATGGTCTCGTAAAGACAGCGAGCAGGGTCACCTGGGCTCACTACGCCCTTCCCATACAAAGGGGCTTTGTCACGGGCTCGTGGCAGGCAGGTGACCGCACGTACGCCACGCGACGGGGTCCTCACAAGCCGTTTCGATAGAGAAAACTCCTGCTGCTGGACTTCAGGGGGGACTCTGCTCTCCCGCGAGTGGCCACGCCGCGGGCTGCGTACATGGCACGGCTGGCCTCACCGCGCAGCCACGGGACATGAAACGAACACGGGTCAGCCCGAGAGAGGACGCGTGGCCCGAACGCCCTCTGGGGTTCTCCTCTGCAGGCACTGATGTCCACGGGGGACCCGCTGCGTGCAGGTGGCTCTGGGGACGCGGGCAAAACCAGGGCGAGGGGCCCTCCGCCACGGGGCCGACGTCTCAGGGGAGTGAAGTCACGGTCCGTGTTCTCGCCACAGAAACAGCCTTCGACAGAGACACCAGCGGACACAAAGGCTGTTCTATCTCTACATCTACATCTACATCTACATCTATCTATATCTGTATCTATCTATATCATCTATATCTAATCTATATCTATATCATCTATATTATCTATATCGATAGATATAGATACAGATACTGAATGAAAAGGCCGAAGAAGCAGGCTGCGGCCATCTGTTCTTTGAGCTTCACGTTTTGACGAGGCACCATACCCGCACACAGATTTGTCTGAAAAACGTCTTCAGTTAAAGCACCGAGTTTTCTTTCTCCCTCCTCGCTCCCCCAGGAAAGAGGCCACTCGGAGCTCTGGAAAACGTGTTGCTCTGGCTGCATGTCGCCTCCTCTGTTGTCCTTGGTCTCCATATTCCAATAAGAGAACGGGAGGCGCCACCGCAGGATGAGCCTGCGGATCCCCGGTGCTGTCCTAAGGTCACTGCGGCCGCCCGGTGGGGTCCCAGCCACGCGCACACAGGTGGGCAGGGGTTCCAGGGCACGTTCTCCCGCGTGTCTGACCCATGTGGCGGGTGCGAGAAGCAGCAGTTTGCTGGTCCAGCCTCCCCCGGTCCAGCATCCGCGCCCAGTGGCGGCTCGGGGCCGCGAGAAACAACAAACAGCGTGACATCCACGGGCCCCGCGGCCATCACCACCGCCTGCGTCTTCTTCCCCTTGCCGTCTGCATTTTGATAATCACCCCGGGTCTCTGCTGTAATAATAATGCCTAACTGCGTCCACGCACGACGGGAATGGCCCAGACGCAGCCACGCTAATCCCACCTCCGCAGTGTCCTTTCGGGTTCTCGGCCGCTGTTGGATCCTCCTCGTTTTAGCTTAATTGAGTCTGTGCCGGGGAAAGGGGAGGCGCGCAGCGGGCCGTGTCAGAGAGGCCGGGAGAATTACTGCGGCCTGTCCAAGCCGCATCTGCTCCAGCCCTTTCGTAAATCCTCTCGTAAATACCGAAGACAGTCTCGGGCTCAGTGCTGCGCAGAGATAACACGTCGCAGGAATTAGCTCTGCAAAAGGGACAGAAGTGGAAGGAGCCGTGGAGAGGAGCGAATGCATGCAGCAGCCGGTGGTTCGAGAGCCCGAGTCAAGGTCGGCCATTCCAGCCGAAGTGGGGAGGCCTAAGCCAGGCCTCAGGGACTAGCAAGACGATGCGGGCCACTGCGCGTCGGCATCTAGTCGTAGGTGAAAGCGTCACCGGGCACGTTCTCATCCAAATCAAGCTCTCTCTGTCGCCCAGCCAGAATGTCACCTCCCAAAGACAGGCCCTCCGCCCGGCGCCCATCGCTCCTGTGCTTTGACGAGGACACGTGCAGATGTTCCTGTGCGGACCCTCGCGCCTGTCGGATGCAGACAGAGGCCTGCCTCCACGCCAGGCCTCCACGCCAGCCCTCCACGTGGCCGCGTCTTCCTCGCTTGCGCGGCAGAGCGTGCACCTGGCTTCACACACACGTCGCACGGCCTTCTGGTCTCCGCCGGACACCCACCCGGCCACTTCGCAGACCTTCCCCATCTCAGGGTAAAGACACCTGCGTTTCCCGCTATTTCTGGAGGAGAGTTTTACGGAGGGAGAGCTGAGGGCCCGGATGCAGGGCCCGCCTAAGGCGGAGGGCAAGTAGTGACCTACGCGGCAAAGCACCCGGCCTATCAGCCTCGTCCTCACCTGCAAACAGGAGTGCGTTTCCAAGAACTTCGTGGAAACTGGAGGTCGTATCCACCGTGGATTCAACAACTGCTGAAGCCGATCACCTCTTCTTCTTCTTCTTCTTCATCTTCTTCTTCTTCTTCTTCTTCTTTTTTTTTTTTTTGACAATTTGGGCTTCTTCTCGGAATTCCTCCTCCCTCTGCTGCTGTTAACCTCACTGCTGGTTGGAAGCTTTCTGTCTGCCGGGGGCATTCGGCCTTCACTGGTTAACGTACCGGGATTACTTCGTCCCAGTCAGTCGTTGCCGTACAGCTCTAGCGGGTCGTTTCTCGTGGCAGGTGAGTTTTTTTTCGTGTTTTGTCAGACACGTCCGCCTTTTCCTCAAGGAAAAGGCTTCGTGAGGCGGATAGAAATGCCTCCCCCACGCCGACGTCCTTTAACAAAACTCTCATATTTTCCTCTAGAGCGTTTACAGTGTTCACGTTGTACCCTTCGATCCTTCGACTTCCTGCAGCAAGGCATTTGAGCAGTCCCGGGAGGAACGCGTTCCCAGCGGAGACGATGGACTCAGTCCCACTTCCCGAACGGCTCGGGCGCTCCCTGACGCTTGGGAAGGCCGTCTTTACTGAACTTTGGATTCCCACGTTCCCTGATTCTCGTTTCCGGACGCGCCGCTGTTTTCTCCTCGATCCCCGCACCGTTTCACGTAGACGAGGGCAAGCACTGCCCTCCACCTCCTCTTCCTCCTCCTTCATACTCTCTAGATATTCTTTGCTGTTTTTCTCATGAGACTAACTCACGAGCGCGCACATTTCGGAGTGCGTGAAAGTTAGACTTTTTAAAAGTTTACGCGGGGCCTAGAGAGGGGTCTTGTCTGAGGACCAGAATCACAGCCGAACCCCACTTTCGGCCCCATCATCAGTCGTGGGGCTCACGCCAGGCAGTGCGAGTGCGCCCGACCACTGCCCTGCTTTTGGGGGGCCGGGCGCAGAAGCGCTGTCTCCCCCACCAGCTGTGAGCCCCACGCCCCTCTCCACCCGGCCCTGCCTGCACCTGCAGCCGGCCTCGTGCGGGACCCCGTTCCCCAGGGAACTCCGGACACGTCTCCTCCGCGGGCCGGAGCCCCCTCCCTGCCTTCCTCAGCCTCTGTCCCGAAGAAGGCTCGGGAAGCAAAAGCAACTTCGTGTTCGCTGACACCGTTAGCTACGAAAGCTCGGTTCAGACGGCCAGGGAGTCGGAGACTTAACCCGGGCGGTCTCTGTGGCCGCCTCCGTCAAGGCTGGGCGTCGAATGGGTTCTGCCATCGGAACCCGTTTGCTCTAATTTAATGTCACGTGCTGGCCAGACATCAAATTCGGCGTTTACATTTTTCCAGTTTGGGTAACTCTGCCGGAAGGCGGGGCTTCCCCGTATCGTGGTAAGTCGTCACTTATGTCCACCTGCCCGAAGCTGCCGACAGGGTCTCGGAGGCCAGAATATTTCCTAACGTCATACTTTATTCCACACAGTTTTTTTCCTAATGGTAAAGCTTTAATTAATTTTTAGAAAGTTGGCCTATCCCCCCCCACACACACACACATTTCGTCTTTCAACGGCAGAAATAAAAACCAAACGGAAGCCACCCTGTGGATGACGCGCCCCCAGTAGGATCTCAGCATTTAATGGGGCAAAGTAGACAAAAATCAAACACACAAACGGATGCTGACATCACAGTTAAAACAGCAACGGCTCTGGGGGCCTTTCCCGTCCTCCTGTCCCTGCTAAGATGTCCCCGCCGTGAGCAGTCCGAGCCAGCTTCGGTAGCTCGTCCCTACGCGGGATTCGTAAACGAGGAGTGTGGGTCACAGCCACGTCCTGCCCCTGTTCGCGGTGATGGCGCTCGCACGGTACAAAACACAGGTCTTCGTTACCCCCAAATGGGGGCGGACACGTGCCCTGCACCCCACAGACGCAGCGCAGTCCCACCCATTTGCGCAGCGCGCCAGGCGCCAGGCCACGTGGGAATGTCTGGCCGACGCTTTCTCTGTCCTTAAGACCGTCCCACGGGGAAAGGACCATCGGCACACTCCTTTCACAGATGAGGACATACGGGCGCCGACAGGTGAGGCGGCCTGCTCACGCGTCTCGAGGCGCTGTGACCCGGGAGGCCGGGGACAAGGCCGGAGCCCGCGGCTGTCCCCTCGGCGCCTCTCACCCTCCTGGACCCGGGCCCGCGGCGAGCACACCCCCCAGAGAGCCCCGTGTGGCAGGCCGGGGCCTCGCTGCCTTGCGTTGGCCACGCGGGAAAGGGACCAACAGGGACACGGGGGGGACATTCCCCTGTATTCGGCCCCTGGCGGGTCCTCGTAGCTCGGGCCGAGCAGCCTGGCAGGTGTCCTGAGAATGAACCAGGCTCCCCGAACTTTCCTGAGCCAAGGAAAGGGTGGCTGAAAGCACCCCGAGCTTTATCTGCTTTGTCGTCAGCGTTTCTCTGAGTCTCTCTGCAAGGGCCACCCTCTCTCTCCGTGTTTGGGAAGAAAATGGGAGGCGGAGAGGGGAGGGGACAGAGACGCAGGCTCGGGCCTCGGTCGGGACGCTCCTGGGCGCACCGAGTCCCTGGGAATACGACCCTTCGGAGCAGATTGGACACGGGGTTCCTGCCGCCTTATTAAGTCAGACAAGTTAGAAGCCATATGTCTCCTCGCACGCGAGACATATTTGTTTACAGACAGACACGGTAAGTGACAGGATGCACAGGAGACAGACACGGCATCCGCTGCACTTTTGAAGCCAGCCCCACCCCCCCTTCGCTAAGCCCCCGGGAGAGGCAGGGCGAGGAAAGGCCGGAGAACCATCCCCCTGGAGGGGACTCAGAGGCCAGCCCCCTAAGGGACAGCGGGCCTCGCAGCCGCCTTGTTCGGTTCTTCCTAAGTCCCCGTCTTTAAATCGTCCCACTGACGCCGGGTGGCAGTGTCGTTGGCGGAGCGGATCGTGAAAACGGGATCTCGCGCTCAAGGTCTTCTCTGCCCCGGACGAGGACACTCGAACCAGGAACTCAAACGACAGACGGCGCCTCCGACCCGGTCGCCCGGGAGGCCTGGGCCGCGCAAAGGCAGGACGGCGGGAAAGCGCCGATGCCTGGCACCCGGCTGGCCCCTCGTCCTCTCCCCAGGGCCTGACACCCTCTGCGGACCTGGCGTCGACTGCGCAGGGAGGTGGCGAGGGCCGTTGTCCTCTCTGTCGCATCGGGGTCCCCGGCCTGCAGGAGTCGGCCCGTCGCTTAGGGTGGGAGGGAGTGGGGACCGGGGTGCCATCCGGAGGCACAGATCGCTCCCCATCCCCATGGGACCACAGCGTGTGGCTCGCCAGAGGCCAACGAGGAGCAGACGCGGCGCAGACGCGGCGGGAAGGACACTGGCGACCACCCCTAGTCTCACGGTCCCCTTAGGGGGCGACTCTGGGGCGGAGCAGCACGTGGGCGGGTGGAGGGGACGGGCCTGCTCCCGGGACCTGGTTGAATCTGTTAAGTTAGGAGGGGGCATGCGGTGACTTCGATGTAAAGTCGTGGCCTCCTCCTGCTCATTTAGTCGTGGACCCGAGTCGGTCGGGTCGGGTCGCTTTGCTTCCTCACTCCCGCCCTCGCTGTCTTCTCTGCCGCCGTGAACTCTCGCTCCAGATGCCCCAGGGCGAGGGGCCGAGGGGTCTCAGCTCCCACAGACTGCACCCCACAGATGGCACCGCTTTACCTTCCTCAAGACGTTTCCCCTAAGAGGTCTGTGCTGAAGTCCCCCAAACCGGGCCAGCCCGCACCACCGATGCCCGGGGGACGCTCACAGAACTTAAAAGCCGAGTGAGCCACCTCCGCGCCCCGCCCCGCCCCCTCCCCAGGCCACTAGACCCTGGAACTGGTTCACGCCTCAATCTCCGCACTCAGTTGCTGCTCATTAGCCGTGGCCGCGAAGGGGCAAACGCCGGGTCGTTGGAACGGGGCTTTCGCCGGCGCCTTTTTAAGGTCCCTCCGTGACTTTAGTAATGTGACGCAGGCCGAGCCAAGGGAACAGCCCGGATTCCCGGAGAAGAGCAGGGCACACAAATTCGCTTAAAAGCAGAAGACGACTCCTTTCCTGCGATGGGAGCCCCTCGGGCTCTCACGTCTATGGTTCCATTTGTCGCGACGTGATTCACACACGACGCGGGCGCGCGTGTGTTCGACGGAAGGAGATGCACCTGGGCTCGCACGCGCGTCCTCCCAACAGAACCGGTAGAGACGCTTGGAGTTCAAACGGGACAACAGCGAGGCCCAGAGATGCCGAGGGCTGCGAGGGGCCGCGGGTGCCACGTCCAGGACGCCGGGAATCACGGGCGGGTTCCCCGACGACGACACGGGAAGGCCGCTGTGGGCCTGACCCCGCCAAGGCCCTTCACGGGGAGGGGGGGCGGAAGAGAGCTCCCCGAGTGCTCTTACTTGGGGCCCTTTCGACCAGAGCGGCCCCTCCTACCAGTCCCCAGTTTATGCAGCTGGGAAGCCTGAGGGTTGAGGATTATGCTGCCCCGGGCGGTGCCCCTCGCTGGGGGCACGTCGTCTGCATAAACGCGGCAGGAGCACCCGCGTTTGGGTCGCGGTTCTGCACAGGCTGCAGCATCCCCGTCACTGCTCCCCGGATCAGCGACTCGGCCCGTGGCCGACCAGGCGACCGTGAAGTCCGGACGGCTGATCTGGGCGGCTGGGGAGGGAGATGGAGCGGGCACCGGGGGGAAGGCCAGGGCGGGGGGAGAGGCGGCCACGGTCACCTGCAGTGGGACCCGGGCCTCTCCTGTCTCAGGGTCTGGCGTGAAAGGCCCCACACTGAATGGGTGGTGAGAAGGGGGGGGTGCATCCCAGGACAATAGATTTTCAGGAAAATGGAACAGTCCTGGTTTCAGAATTTCCTCTCTCCACCTACTAAGATTGCCTCGGTGCTTCTAAACGTAGTCTAGGCCTTCTCCTTCCCTCCCCCCTCCTCTCTCTCTCTCTCTCTCTCTCTCTCTCTCTCAAAATGACTGAATATTTAGACAGAGTTCTGTTTTTTCTTGATCCTTCTTAGCAGCTCATCTTTCCCAAACTCATAAAAGCGAAACGAGGGGATTTTCCTCTCTCCAGCCTCGGATTCCCCACATCCTTCAATGGACACACGTCGCGAACTCCCCTCTCTAAGGTGCGTTTCTCGCATCCTCTTAAGTCCTGCTGACGATGGGGGCAGCCACGCAGGAACTCGCTGTCAGCAAGGCCGTCCTTCTGCACAGGGAACGGCCCGCTGCACGCGGAGAGCTGTGTCCTTGAGGAGGACGTTTCTCTCTTTCGAAAGCCATTCACGTTATCCTGCACAAGTGGCACTTCAGGCTGACTTCATCCACTCAGCGAGCCTCGCAGGCTCCGACCGCCGTCAAAGAGCTTTCATAAACATGGAACACTTGCAACAAAAATCTCTATTATTGAATATGCTTTTCGAAATTCGTTGACGAACGGGAGTCCCGTAAAACATTCTATCCCGAATCCCGAACTTGCATCCAGTTTTCGTTCCAGAGCAACGGGCACTCACGATATTTTAAAAATACACGGAAATTCATGAACGATGTATATTGAACATACTTTTTCTATCGAAACGAGAACAAAAATAACTTCTGGAACAAAAGGCAGGTTTAGGAGTGTCATCAGCCGAACGTGGCGGGTTTAAACACTGGAAGATGAAACCCATTATCGGAGCGACTGTCTATGCACCGTAAGGGGATGCCCAATCAGTGCAGTTGACACTGAGCCTTCGGGAAATAGAGAAAACTACGGAAGGTATCGCCCCTTCTTCCCCTGTTGATACAAATGATGCCATCAGGGCCATTTCACTAACCGGCTGACAGCGCGCACGTTGCCTCATCTCTCCGCTTTCATTTCAGCAGTTAAATTAGATTAAGGGCACTGTCTTCCTCCGGGTTCGGTGAGGATTAAATGAGATTATTCGCGAAAAGCTTTTAACCCCGTCTCCGGCATGCAGAACACGTTAAATACTGGGAGCTCTCATTAAGAGTGTTAAGTGATAGAAACAACTTGGGACAAGCTAATCAGTAAATAATCCCATTGAACACAGTTAGGACCATCCACCCTAGAAATGCAAGTGGCAGAAAAATCCCCCGAGATCTACAACAGTGAAACACAGAGCTTCAGCCACCAACCAGCTCCGAGGACACATCGATCTGAAAGAGAAGGGACGTCTCACTCCCCATAACTGATCTGACGAAAGTCACGGGACCGAGGTACGACACTGCAGGTTCATGCACGGCCCTGACGACACAAGTCTGCGGCGGTTTGTCTCCCTGGCACGCAGCCCGTCACACAGCGTGCTCCCGCAGGAGAGTCCACGTTTCCAGCGAGCCGACCCTGAGCAGGTCCACGGAGACACAGAAAACTTCCGCTGGGACTGCACTAAGGGCCACTTTTCAAACTTCCCGCACTTTCAGCCCTTTTTTTTTTCCTGGCTGCATTATTTTTTGAGCCGAACGAACCCGACCACTGTAGCGACAACAGGGGTATCTAAACGCTAAGGATATTAATTGCATAATTTCAGAGTCAGCTCCGCGTTGCACGTGCCAAAGACTTCCAACCAAGAAACTCAACGGCAGTGAGAACGCATCTTCCCACCGCCACCTAAGGGTGCCGATTCCTCCAGGGTGTTAGACTGCATCTCACAGGTTCTCGCAATGGGATTCTCGCGCAGCAAAACCGTCGTTTAACAGGCACGCCTGGCATGTTATGCGTTGAGCGTGGTGATTATTTATTTAGAGAAGTTTAGCTTTGTCAACACTAAATTCATGCGTATGCGTGGTGATTGTTACCCCGGACGAGTTTTTATTTGAAAGAGATCATGCTTTCTGCTTTAAGATACGGGAAACTAAGAGAAGATTAGTAGGGCAATAAGTTTTTAGCAAGAGTAGGTGGCATCTGAGA
This sequence comes from Cynopterus sphinx, assembly GCA_030015415.1. Lineage (NCBI taxonomy): Eukaryota > Metazoa > Chordata > Mammalia > Chiroptera > Pteropodidae > Cynopterus > Cynopterus sphinx. The sequence goes on along the minus strand of CM057386.1, from coordinate 128,437,299 downwards.
AAAAAACCGGCTGGTGGTCAGAAATAGGTTCATCGACGGGCTTCTCCATAACACGTCAATAAATGAGGATAAATGTCCCATTTTAGATCACTTCATAGGTAGTATAAGAAATCCGCATTATTATTAAAATGGGGTCATTCTCTCTGTCATCGACAACTGTGCTTAACTCAAAAATATTGATTTAACTAAGTAAAGGAAGAAAAAGTAGCAAGAGCAAGTTTTGATCTACCTACTACTGTTATTTGGAAGAATTACTGAGGGAACTGTGTGATTAGTTAGAATAAAATCTTGTGAATTATTCCACCTAAAACGAATCTTCTATTCCTAGAGAATTATGTCTGAAAACAAAAACATGGAACACGTTAAGTTACCTAAAAGTAAGGTTTAAACCTGCTCCGTCTTATGAAAATGTTCCCCCATTAATCCCACTCGCGATGGCGAGTGGCAGCTGCGCCAAACCTGTCGCCCCCTTTGTCACGAGGTCTGACCGCCACACACCTTAGGCGAGCGTCGTACGGCCTGGCCTTGGCTGAACAGTGTCCCCAAATCCGTGTCTTTCTAGAACTTTCCAATGTGGCCGGCATCCGGAACTAGGGCAGTGAGTAAGGACAAGGTGAGGTCGCAGTGGGGTGCGGGGGGCCCTTAATCCGATCCCCGTCCGCCCTGGTGTCGTTAAAAAGAGGGGACGGGACACAGCGACAGACACGCAGGGGAAAACGCCGTGAGGAGGTGGGGGCAGAGGCGGAGGGATGCAGCCACAGGCCAAGGACAGCCACCAACGCAGGGAGAGGGGCGGGGAACAGGCTCCTGCCGGCCTCCTGACCTTGGACTTTGGCCTTCAGGACTGCGGGGGAACACATTCTGTCATTTAAGGCCCTGGTCCGGGGTGACCTGTTACAGGAGCCTCAGGATGCCAGGGCACAGCCTCGGGACCTGGATCCCGGCTCTCGTGGTCGTCACCCTCCCAGGCCACGTGTTCCCAGGTCTGGACAGACGGCTCCGGAGGGGACCTTGCCCTCGGGCGGACGCGACCAGGGCTGCCCACAGCGAGAGCAGACACGAGCGACTTCCACGTGTTCCCGCGGACAACACGGCCTTACAATTTGGGGTGAAAACAAGCTTGAACGAAGCAGTCTGAGCAGAGAGGAGGTCGAGTTAGTACGTGTTTGTATTTCTCCTCAATATAAGGTCATCGTATGGGCCGACGGCGCGTGAGGGGCGCCCAGCGATGACAGTGCCAAAGCCCTGGCCGTCCCCAGGACCGTCTGCGCCCAGGCGGCCGCCTCAGCGCCCCGCACAGCATCAGGGTCCTCAGACACGCGGGTCCTCCTGCCCCAAACCCCGACATTTTCGACTGCGGGAGCGTTGCTCATAGAGAGTGCCTGGAGGAGACTGAACTTGGAGAAGTGGAGAAGGGAAGGGAAGGGAAGTTTCGTGTAATTGGGGGGGGGTGGTCTTTGGTATGGGGGGTTAGACCCTGTTCTCTGCAGTTCGGACCAGAGAGACGACCGGGGGGAGGTACAGGGGCAGAGTCCACTTCTGGGTAGGCAGCGCCTTTGGCGGGAGGACAGGGTCCCTGACGACGGGACGAAGCGACTCAGGACAGGGCGGGACACAGCAGCCCTGGAGCGACACCGTCCTCGACAAGCCCGTCCCTCGAATAAACATTCGGAGGCTTCGAAACCTGATAAACCTGATGATGGCAGAGGCGCTGCCAGGTGCGTTTCTAAACCGTCAACCCACAGACCCAGAGTTGTACACAGCCCCATAGGGAGCGAACGTTTTCCCAAAATTAAACCTGAAGCTCCGTGGCAGAACCTCATACTAGTCAATTATTAGACGGAAAAACGAACGTTTTTTCCGTGAACAGTCGGCGCCCCGAAGCCCATCAGCCTCTGCAAGGCCCACGAGCCCAGGCGGGGGTTTGGAATCGGGCTACGAACGACGCGGAGCTTCTCACCAGAACCTCTTCCGGGAGACGATCGGCCGAAAGCAGCAGTTCCCATTTCTCAGAACCTGTTTCACTTCCAGGGTCCGGGACCCGGAACGAACATTCCAGCCTTTGTGCATCTGACACGGTCTCCTCGTCACCCACGCGTCCTAAGGGTCTGCACTTAGGTTGGAAGACCCCACCTCCTTGTCACGGACCCTTCCCAACCGACGGTGGCACAGGTCTCGGGTCCACCCCAGATCCCGACGCCCATCCCGTGACCCTCTGCTTCCTACGCGCCCGGGAACACGTCACGTCGTCGAACCCACGTTTGCTCCTGCATCTTCCACGACATCCGCTTACTGATGCCTGGAGCCCTGAACGACCCCAGGCAGGGCCGGGTCCGGACTTCTGGCGCAGTCGGGAACAAGGGGACGAAAACGGGGACAGCCTCGCGCAGACAGGGGCCTCGGCCGGCCCTCACCCGCCGGCGCCGCTCACGTGGCAGCTGCAGCAGGCGCGTGGGCGCCGTTTACCGGCTCCCGCTTCCCACAGGCACTGGGCCGCGCCTGCGGCTCCGCGGCTTCCCCTCTGAAGGCCGCGACGGGAGCGTTCTCATTGTCCGGATCGTGTGTCACCGTTAGTGACACGTGTGCGCGGACACAGGAAGGAAGAAGTCGCCGTTCGAGAAGCACCTCGCCCTGTCTCCCCCCGGAGCGGTCACCGGCAGACGCAGGTTGCAGACTCCCAGCCTTAGCTGTTTAGGATGACGGAAGGTGAGCCCCACAGCTCCGACGCTAGCTAGGCGGGCTCTTCCGACAAGGAACCTGACCCCCTCGCCTTCTGTTTGCCACACTCCGGCCGCTCTTTTTCACACACGACATTCCCCCAATCGTCAGCCACGTATCTGAGCTTCAAGGTGACGCCAAGAAGGGAGGGATCTGAAGACCAGTTACCGTGGAACGAATCCCAGCGTCCTGAACTCACCTGGCCACCCACCTGGCACTCGGCCACCGGCCGGAAGAGGAGCCCGGCGGAGCCAGGGCCTTGTCACAGCCGGGAGACCAGGGGGCCAGGCCCCATCCACGGGCTCAGGGCCGGGGCACACGGTGCATTCACGCACCTGTCGACGTCGCTAGGTAATGACGCACATCATCTCTGTGCTTGTGTGTGACATACGACATGCGTACAGAACGCCGGGCACGCGTGCAACACTGTATGACAGTGACCATCTCCTCTCGCACCCAGAGATTTCTGTGTCACCAACAGAAACTCAGAAACACTCCCCCTCCGGGAACACAGCTATCTCGGCTTTCACCCCGTCGCAGTGTAGGCGGGCACCAACTGCTGCTGCCAGCATCCCGGGCGCCACCGTCTTTCCTTATGTCCCACGGGCGCCCTGGAAAGCCCGGGCCTGGGGCTCTCGCCAGGGTGGCTGCGTGAACGTCTGCGCGGTCCCTACCTACTCCGTGTCCCTGCTCGTCGCAGAGCCAGTCGAAGTGACATTGAAACACGACATAAATTGCAAAGAGGAGCAGGCGGTGGGATGAAGCTAAGGCCGGTGCTTCCAGGGAAGGCTGAGAGGACAGGTCGTGACACTTGAAGGAACGCTCTCCCCTTTGTTCCTTGTCTTTCTGTCGTTGACATCTGGTCTCATTCTCAAAAAGGGTCTGTAGTGGGCCTTGAAATGTATTTGAATCTAAATTCGACGAGACATTGATTTACCTAAAAGACGAGCGAGGAAAAAAGACACCGAAACGTGTAACGCTGCCCTCAAATACACTGAGACTGAGGGTGACCTTTTTCTAACGCCACGTGCGACAAGGTTCTCAGGGGCTTCTACCTGTAAATAAGAGTGTCTGCTGCTACAGACGCCGCTTACACGGCACGTACAGTTCTGCGAAGGTGGAACCAGATACCCTTGAATCATCATAAAGCAGGATTTATTAACAGCTATTGACGCTAGATTATGTTTACAGCGAAACTACCATGGTCTTCGGAAATCCTATGACCAGCTCCTGGTAGAGCTGATTTACGGCAACGCGCCACTCTGAGGAATAGTTTGAAGTCAGAGCTAGAATGTTCCGGTTTTCGAATTCGACCCCCTGGAAATACCGCCGACTGCACTCTGGCACGGCACTGACAGGGCCCTGAGATCAGTAGAAAATGGAGCTGAAGCTAACATTTTCTTCTTTCCTTCAAGTGTCAGAAAGACGTTAAGCAGAAAAGAGCTGGAGGTAGGCTTCCGGGTGCACGCAGCCAGAATGTTCCGGAAATAATTAGCCACGTCTGGGACTAATTAAGGCAACGATATAAACCGTAAATCCCCCACGTGATCACACCTGAGCAGGGACAGACTCCTGACGCCGTCGCTTCCTTTGTTAAGCACGTGGACGTGTGTGTGTTAAAGATGGACATAAACGTGTAACGGGGAAGACGCAGAATCCGGCTGTTTTCGTCTGCTGGTCCCGCGCTCCCGACGGGACTCGTCTCTGGGGCGCGTGGCTGTGCTCTCCTCTACGGGTTTCCCTGAGGATGAGGGAGGTTCTAGGGGACTTCTCAATGTTCTGCTTCCTCTAGACACAAGGTAGAGGCGATGCCTGCATGTGAGTTCCAGCGAGGACAGGAGCATGAACAGTGTCATCACCTCGAGCTCCTCCTCCCTCGGCAAGGCGGGAAGCGTGTCAAGGCCCAGCTTCCGCCACGGTCAAGGGCTGATGGCAATGTGTACGTAGCGGGAAAGTGATGGCAACTTCTACCGTGAAAAAGTGGGGACGGCAATGGTACGCACGTCACAGGTTTCTGCGGGGACTGTTGAGAAGACAATTGCACGTCACATGGTCCCAAAATGCTCGCTCTAACTGAGACCTTCGGGGGTGGCTGTCGGCTGATTCTCGCATTTCTTCAATGACCCTCCAGCTCTACCAGCCCTACCTCCTCTCTCCCAGGTTAGTTAGAATCTAAGCACAGTGAGTGCATATAGGGTGTCCTCGATCACATGGGGCCAACGTGCACACACGGAGTCACTCTGTACCCCCACGGACATCCGACGGTGCCGGGCAGAAGAAAGGCGATTCTAGGTCGAGGATCTTTAACAAGCGTTTTCGGGCGCTGCTACTAACACCTCCCACCATTCAGGCCGCGAGACACCTAATCACCAACACCCGATTTTTAATCTCCCGAAAGAGTAAACATCGCATCCAAATGTCCACATTCACTCTATTGCGGAATGGATATCGATCCACGCCTTGATGAGCCCCCCTAAGCCCGGTTGAAGTCCCGCTCGCGATGCTTAATGTTAAACAGATAGGCAGCCCCTACTCCCGAAAGTCAGCTGCAGGCTTTCTGGGGAGAGCACGATACCCCGGCAGTCTGCCTGAATAAGCAGACTCCTAAAGGAAATCTAGGAACAACTATTATTTGTAAAAAATAGCAATTCCAAATAAAGGCCCTCTTGGCGGTGGGAGCTGCCATACGCCCAGTTTCTCGATTTTATTTTTAATGTTTTTGGATGTGCAATGAGCAGCCCAAGGTGCAGAACTTTCACGCAGGCAGCGCTCCACCGCGTCGCCAACTTAGTTCCCCAGGAATTAACCTCAGATGTTGACTTACACCGGGCTCACGAGAAGCACGAAACTTCCACGTTAGCCACATAAAAGCACATCGGATTTACGCCATTTCAAGAGGCAGGAAAGGAAACTCACTCTCCACGAGCAGGTGAACGTCCCCTTACGCTGAGCGACCACCACAACTCGCTAACACCTTCGATAAGGTAACGCAGACTCATCTGAGCTCCTCAGTGCTTTCCAGAACTTACAGAATAATATATATATATATTTAAATCAATGGATCAGCTTAGACGTATGTATTGATGATGTGCTCACCATCAACCATGCAACTACAAATTATCCACTTTTTACTTCTTTTTTAGAAAAGAGAGGACAGATATTAAAATTCTCCAAACCACCCGTCCCAGATTTTAACAATATCGCTTTAAAAATTCCTCTAAAATCAATAAAAGCTGCAACTTTAACAGGAAGCATCGAAAGGCTGAATTACTATCAGGAGAAAGGGAAAACTCAAAATCTACTAATGTATTCCGAAAACTATTTCAAAAACTTTACCATTTAATGACTGGAAGATGGCAGAAGTGCTCCGGTGCCCCTGTGCTGAGCAGGGAAGCTGCCCGTGTGAGGAGTAATAAACGAAACGGTTAATTTTACCGTGTCCCTCGGGTGTGGCAGGCGAAGGAGTGGGAGTCACGCTCTTTGGATCTCCAAATGGATCCTGGTTTAGCTGCAATAAGAGGCCCTAAACGTGTCGCTAACGAACTCTGCTCCTCACCCCTGCCCTGCGCCGGGGCCCAGAGGACAGTCCGAGTCCGGGGCTGACTCACCGTTCATGTTCTTAAAGATGTTCAGGATGGGGAGGATCTGCCGGTAGTAGGGCACCAGGGCCTCGCCCACCATATCGGCCGACACGACCAGATGCTGGAGAACTTTGAGAGTGACGCAGATGACCTGGCGGTTGCGGAGGTTCAAAGCATCTACACAGGAGGAGAAGGAACAGGCAAGGTCAAAGCATGAGCGTCTGCGATTGTAAGGCGGGTCAACACGCGGAGCGTTTGATCAAAGAGTGGCCGTTGGGGCTCACCGAGGGATGAGCCTCTGTTATGACAGCTCAGACTGGTGCGCTGCGTCCCTCGCTGCCTCAAACAAGGCCTCGCTGGGGGGGATTAGTTGGTCTCTCGACCGGGGCTGATTCCTCACCGACCCTGAGAGAGCATCTTGTCATGCCTTACGGAAGGGGCAGCATGAGCTAGTGCCACCCGAGCTGAAGGACCCCGTGAAGGCTGACAACAGATGAACTTCTATCCCATGGTCCCTTACAGGTGACAATCCAGGCTACTCTTAAAATCATGACCAGAAACCAGCCTTCATTTGGAAAAGGGGGCCTGGGAGTGGTGTGGTGAGTGGAAACCACAGGCCGGTCACAAACACCAAGGTGGTTCTCAGTAGAAATGAACATAAACTGACTACGCTTCGACTCTCAAGAACATGGAGACGAAAAGCAAACTTTTAAATATCTAGAACTTTGAAAGGAATCAGCAGTGAATAACTACAGGAGTGTGAAGAAATACGAATGGGTTTAAAGGATATTCTGAAGGTCCATAAGGAGCTGTGCAGGAGACAGGAGACAGTAAGCTCCCTGGTGTCCCCCACCTGCACCTGCGCCTTCCAGCGCGGAGAACTCCGAGGGACAGAAACCGCTGCAACGACAAGAGGCTGTAGGAACTTGGCCGACGCCCCCACACTTTCTTGGCCCCAGTTTCCTCAACCATGGGAACCCATTATTTCCTTTCCCAGATGAGTAAAGTCCCAAGACTACATAAAGCTGCATAAAGCACCAGTTACAGAAGATGCTCAAAGGTGGTGGCGGGTGACGGTGAGGCCTCAGACTAGTCCACGACAAAGCCAAAGGTTCTGGCTTGTGAGACGGTCTACCTTCTAAAAGGAAATTCTAACTCTGGCCTTAAAGCACGTTTCATCTACGGAGGGACAAAAGGGACCAGTCTATCAAATGAGCCACGCCAGTGCGTCTGCGAGGCAGGCCCCGCCAGCATCACTCCTGAAATCCGGGCCTCATCCCCGATGGCCTGGATCTTGCCAGCACGTTAAGTCCAGTTTGTTCCAAGAGTAAGTCTCCCCCGTAAACTTTCTCTTTGTCCCACGCCCCTCATATTTAGTGATGACACAACCAGGTTCCCAGCCACCCAGGTCAAGGTCTGTCTCTCGTCCCTCCCGCTCCTTGAGTTGCAAAGCCATTTAGTCCCGTCTCCGCAGCATCGCTGGATTTCTGCTCTCCTCCCCGTCCCCACCCCCCTCCCCTGGGCTCCACATCGTCACCTCCGCTCCTTCGTACTGGGCCTCCATCCTCTCCCTCACTCTTTTGGTCATGGACCTCTATTCTTAACACCCCCTCGGTTCTGGCCCTTGGGACCCCTTCCCGGGGCCTGTCACATCCTCCGAGCAGACGGCCCGCCCCCTTCCCACCTGGCCACAACCTGTCTTCCCGCACTGCTGCCGGGTTGACCTTCCTGATGTCCACCTGAGGACCTCGCCGCCCGCTCAAAAAGTTCAGAGTCGCCCTGACTTCATTTCCAACCTAGTAAAGTACACCCTGGCCAGTCACAAGGGTGACACTGAGGGTAAATCCGAACCAAACGGTAATTCTCAATTATGAATCCAAGGCTGTAAGGTATCACTTAGTGGTTTTGCAACTGTTTCCTCCGGAATCACAAACGAGTTTTAAAAAAGCTGAAATGTGGCCCATTTCATTCCCCCTGGCAACAAAGTGGGGGTTGGGGGTCGGGGTCCAGCGTACGGCAGCACCTCAGGCAGCCCCGTGACATCCGGTGCCGTTCGGTCCACGCTCTCGTTTGGTTTTAGAGTAAATACGAATATGATGAATATGGATGGCTCAGCTCTGACTCAGGGAACCGACCCAATCTACCCGTGGAATCTGGCGGCACGATGGCTCGCTAATACGACATTTCGACACACTGCAGGCCAGACCGCATGTTCTGAAAAGCGGCTAACAACAGGACGCTGTAATTTAGCTAGGAAGCGCAGTCGCGAGCTATTTCACACAGGCTCCCAGAGAGCCACGGGGATGGAGAGCGAGAAGGGGATGTGGAGGGTCTCACGGCCAGGAGTGGGGGCCCTTCTTCTGGTCTGACCCAACCTAAAAGTGGTTCTGTCTTTTCCGGAAGGCCGGAGGCTATCAAATCCTGTCTATGGACCAGGTCAGTGCCACGGAAGAGACCTGGGGGCCTGCAGAAGGGCTGTTCTGAGGGTTACGGGCAGCAAACACCCCTTCAAAGAGGCCACGGAGCAAGCTCGACATGTTATGGCTTCCAGACCAGACAGGTCGGCGATGGCTCAACCGCCACCAGCCAACACGCACCGAGCATCTCTCCACGCCGGGAATTAAACTGAGCACTTCACATTTCCTAGTTTACTCGATCCCCACTCATCAGACGTTTATTGGGATTGTATCATGTATCAGCCACTGTTCTAGGAATTAGAAATACAGAATCGAACAGGATAAGTATATTATCCACTCCCCTGGGACTTATAGGATGGAAGAAGGCGCTGAACAAATGCCAGCGTGGTGAGTATTCCTACAAAGGACAGGGCATTCAAACGGCAAAGCAAAGGGGGCATTCGGCCTGGTCTTCACAGTAGGGAAGGCTCCCAGGCACAGGGACAGCCCCGAGAGATGAGCAGATGTTACGGAGGCCAAGAGTGCTCCAGGGGCGGAGCAGCATGCTGGAGACTGGCCCCTCTCGGATAAAGGAGTCCTCCTCTCTCCACACGCTCTGCCCCAGCTCGTACGGATAAAGCTCTACTTCGTGACGTGTAACCGAAGCCCCACGTAGTTCGGGAATAATCTCCTAAGAGGTTTCATCACTGCGTTCCTATTTTTCTTGAGATCATTCCGAAGTGGTGGAAAGGAGGACGCGGACGGATGCAGAGGTACGACAGGAGGACGAGGCTGTCGTACGTTTTCCCTCTGAGCTGGAAGGTCCTTCGGTCAAGTTTTTCCTCATCGGCCAAACAGAATCGGACGGTGAAGGTTCCGGGGTTCTGCCTTTTCTCTCTCTCCATCCCTCTCTCATCCCACTGGCCAACCGGGACGTGTGGCCACACCCAGCGAAACGTTTTACAAGCCGCAGAGTGAAGAAGGATTAGACACTGAAACGCAACTACTCGGGTGTCTATTTTTATTCTTTTCGGATAAATGCCTCATTGAGGGCACGGAATTCTCATCGCATTTCGTGGGTTTGCTTTTCCCAGGATTGCCTTGCTGTTGACGCCGTAACATCACAATAGAAGAACTATAGACGACGGCGCTAGAAGAGATCGGGGTCTCAGCACGGGTAGAGCCCACCCGGCGACTGCGGAGGTTGCGGTGGTCAGGGTGGCTGCTGACGGCCGCTCACCCCAGGGATCGTTCAGGGTGCGCAGGCCAACGCTGGAAATGAAACAGGCGAGAGTGTGCCCCTCTACCATGGACGTTAGACTCTGCAGCACAGAACATATTGATTAAGGAGTAAATTTTTCATAGCTACGATGAATAATGACCACTCTGTTGACTGAGTTTATGCATATGTGTGTAGTGGATTGATCAGTTGGGGCTAAATTAATCAGCCCTCTCACCCTGGACAGTAATAACAGCTATTAGCTATTAGGAAATAATTATTTTTTTTCACGGATGTTACTGGATTGACATTAACTGAGAAGTTAAACGTAAAAACTGTTCCTCTTAACGGCATCTAAAATGGAACCCTGAGTCCCCCTCGATGATGAGGGGGTGGCTCTCACACCTCCGCAGCCCTCGGAGGCCAGGCCAGGGTGTGCGCGATAAAAGCCGCTGAACTTCATCCAAGCGGATTTTTTCCACTTCAGTTTCTTCATTTTTCTTCCTCATTCTCAGAGAATTAAGACATGACATTAAGTTAGAAGTCTATTGTTCTCATGTCCCAGGAGAATTAAATAGAAAAGTTTTCTTCTCAAAGAAAAACAAAGTTATTTTCTTTTGAAAAAGTATGTTAACGGATATAAAGAGAATATGATTCTGTGGCTTGCAAGAGAAGAATCGTGTTTATTCTCGTGTTGATGGCCCTGAAAGCTATTGTCAAGATATCAAGCGAGGACTTTGAACTCAAGATTTTAGGTTTCAAAAAAGGTCTTACATGAGGAATCTATTGACATTATAAATCAACTAGTGGAAATTTTCTATTCGGAAAATTGGATTTCTATTGTACCGCTTACCGCCTTCAAGTATAATCAACAAGACAGAGCTTCCAGATATATAGAAATTGTTGCAGAATAAGGAAAATATAATTTAAAGGCAAAATGGTAAAACTTATTCATCTTAGATGGTTATAAGCAGATGTATGATTTTCTCAAGCATAAAATCCTTTCTTGCTATAATTTTTGCAAAGTGAGAACATTTTCTGCTATTAGACGTGATTCACCACTGTGGAACCAGGAAAAATGGAAATATTTCTGCTTCTTTTAAAAGCACAAACACCAAACACAATGCAAAAGCCAACAATAAATTTCAAAAGACATCGTTCACACATGCCGCACGTGTTGATACCTTTGATGCACAAAAGGCTAGCACACACCAAGGAAAGACGGAGTCTTCTGCTAGGAAGACCAGGTGCTGTCGGCGCAGAAAAGTAAAAAGATAAGGGATTGTAAGCTGAAGGTCCCTGCAATCTGTGAGGTCAACCATGGGTTGCCTCTCCTTAAAATAAACAAGATCAAATCTTCTGATGAGAAGAGGGGCAAAGACTATGACCAGATGATGCACAGTCAATGTTCTAGAATGTTCGACTTCACTGATAATCAAATGAAATAAAGCACGACTTTATAGTTTCGAATATCATATTAACAAAAAATTGTTAAAAATTTAATGTTCAGTGTGGAAACAGGGTTGCGGAAAGAGGCACCCTCAAGGATTCCACATTATAGACCATCACAATCTTTCTATGCAACATGCATAAAACACCCGACCCAGCCATTTACTTTTGGGCACTTAGTCTTAGGAATCATACAGCTGTGCAGAAAGGGTTATAAAAAAGCATGTTATAAATACTATTCTTCATAATTGGAAACAATCTGAGCGTTTCAAAAGCAATGGCCTAAGTCAAGTCTAGTATATTCATACAATAGCAAAGTGTGACGTTTTTAAAGCCATCAAATAAAAAATATTTTAATAACAGGAAAACGTCTGTAAGATAGAGGTGAGTAAAGACGTAGGTTATGAAGCATATTTCCACTATGACCTTATTTTACAGAATGAAACGTAAACAGAGAAGATACTGATTTTCAGACGCTGACAGTAGGTACTACCTTTTCCACAGGCATATGTAAATGTAGGATTTTATTCCACTAAAAAAAACATACTTTTACACTGTTCTTAAAAAAATTATAACTATACTTTGCATGTTTCCCTGAAAATATTATTCTCCATGATTATAAGGATGCTTTAATATGGGAAAATTCATGAAGGTCTCATTCTTTCTCAATATTTTCTTGATCATTCTTAACCATAAATATTTACAGACATTCTTTAAAACAATTCCATCAGTTCAAAAAACATGCCTGGCCGTTTGATATAAATTCCAATACATTTGGAAAATAATTTGGGGGACATTATCATCTTTACTACTGAATCTTTCCATTAGAAACATATATCTCTTCACTTTTTCTTGTTTTTAATTAAATTCCTTAGCAAAGCTTTATAGTATTCATAGATTTTGCATAATTTTATGGGGTTCATTCAAAGGAATTTCACATTTTTTCACTATGTATGTAAGATCATTTTATCCCAATATGCTTTCTAAAAATAGTTGGTAATACAGAAAAGTGTATGAACTTCATATATTTACAACAGTTAAATTAAGTTCCTCACTGGTTGTAATCGTTTCTGAGCAAATTCAGTTGTGCTTTATAAGTAATATTAAAAACATTACTAAATTGATCTCTGTTTTCCAATATCTATTTTTGGTCATATGACAGAGGCCAAAATTTCTAAAAGAAAATATAGCGCCATCATGCTCAGGGTAGGCATTCTAGTTTTTAAATCACTCTTATTTATTTTGCATCTCAAATGATTTATTTTTATTTTAGTGTGTAAAACACATAATAAAACTGTCGTTTAACCATTTTAGGTTACAATTAAGTGTATTGATTACATTCCCGGTGTTGTACAATCATCACTGCTACGTTTTCCCCAAACCTTTTCATCACCCCAGGCAGAAATTCCACACCCATTACGCGAAACCGTACCATCTCCCCGCTCCCAGCCTCTAGTCACCTTTAATTTACTGTCTCTCTCTAGGAATTTGCCTATTCCAGCTGTCTTCAAGTATTGTAAGCGTTATTTTTTAATACTAAAATATTGATATTTGAGGTTGCGTGCCCAGCATCATGTTAGTTGAATTAGATTCAAACAGACATACATGTTGCTAGTTTAGAGGCACAAACCCTCAATTCATTAAACTATAGAACAGCCTACATCAGCGATGACTTTAAACCAGACTCAGGCTTCAAAATTCTGGAATTTTTCTTCTTCCCAAACAGAACTCAAGTGCTATGCGAATAGGTATACCCTAGCCCAAATGCTCACGCTGTGGGCAACGGAGGCGTCATAGCGTTGGCTCGGCTAGTACGGACGTGGGTCAGCCCATAGTCAGGGTGACGACGTTTTCTTTAATTCGTGTTTTCCAGTAAAGGTTTTATTCGAAAAGCATCATTTTTTTTTCTCTCATCCCATAGAGAAAGGAACTATCTTTATGCAAAATTCAGACTTTCCATCAAAGCGTTGTCATTACGCGTGGTTAACTTTTTCTCTTTTTTTTCCATCCACAAGAATGCATCCGACCTGGGACCGCAGACCACGATCTGGCCTCTGGCCGGAGTGTGGGTCTGCCTCCCACCTCGTCCTTAGTCTTGAGGGTGGCGGTGCTCAGTGTGCAAAACGGCCCCGGCCACACAGTCCGGGGCATCACCCGTTCAGAACTTGCCACATTCTAGACACGGAGGAAGCTGAAGGACAGGTGGGCCGACACTCTCCCTTTCAGGCCCTGTCCCTGGACCGCTGGCTCGGTTCGGCTTGAAGCAGAAGGTGACCGCCCCGGCAGCGCGCTCACGGCGCTGCTTCTCTCCGGGTGAGAACGGTGTCCCTACACCTGCCACAGCTTCACGGCAGCAGAAGAATCGCAGGAGGAAGGTGTCGTACACACACGCTTTTTAAATTATTTTTTCACAAAACGGGGAGGCTGAGAACTGGGCTACGAAACAGCCGCAAGTAAACGCATCGGTTTCCGAGAAGAGGCGGCTTTTCCTCCCCAAAGAACGAGGCTGAAGCCCGGCACCCTGCCAAGCCTGACGGCAAGACCTGGCTCCGTTCTGGGGCTGAGGGAGCCAGCGGTGTGAGCGCCCCCAGGGAAACCGCAGCGCTTAGCGGGGCCACAGGGCACTGTCTGGCCTGAGCCAGGCCACGCTGACCTCACGGGTCGCCAACGGACGACACCTGTCCGGCACCCGGCAAGACCTCTCCCGCAGGCGAGGTGCAGAAACGGGGGAGGAGGGAGGCCTCTCCTTTTTCTAAGCGCGTGCACATTTGACTACAAGTAATAAGCACCGATGGCTCGGTGTCAGCCCGTGCTGTCCCTCCTGGGGCTCGTTGCGGCAGGTCGATTCGATTTCCTTTCCGCCTTTTGTACCCGAAGTAATCCCGAGCCGCATCCTCTTTCCCAAACCTCAGAACAAACTAGCTATTTTCTTCTTGAATTAAAAATTATGGCTTTTTACAGCTGTTGTCGCTTTTAAAAGAAGTTACCTAGAAAGCGTCAACGTGTGTAAGTGAAAGTGTGAGATGGCCCGAAAGGACATCGGATTCCACCGGTTCTTGCTCCGTTCTCATTGGACAGAATCCTCGAAGCAGTTTCCGTCTGCGACGCGGATTCTCGTGCCTCGTCCCTCTCTGGCACCTTCTGTTTTCCTCCGGGTCTTCCTGAACAGGAGTGTTTCGCTTTTGGAGGTGGCATCGTTCGAGCGGCGTCAGCTGTGCCTGCCACGTCCGTCCTCCTCTCCCGTGCCACTCAGGTGTCTTCGGAAGACAAACAAGGCTGAGGATCAGCTCGCCTTGGCCTGCAGGCTCTAGTCCGGGATGCTTTTGTGGTAAGTCGCGTCGTCGAACCGTTACTGAGCACTGTCCTCTGCCCTTCGGTGTCCTTGAGGGGGCCGTTGGGGGGAGCCCCCCGAGAAGGCAGCGATCACGACATGGATTCTAAGGACAAGAACAGGTGCTGCTCTGCCGCTGCTCTGCCACCTGCAAGAAAGGAGCACAACGCACTCCCAAGGCAGCTCCTGGGGAGCACATTCCGGGCCTTTCCCAACTATCGGTAAAACCCGTACGCCATCCCTTAGAACACGCCGCATGTCCACTGGAACCCGACGTCCTCAAGGGCCGGGACGTGCTGGGTGCACCGTGTTTGCAGGCGGCTCCACTGGGGCCCCGAATCAGTCTCCTTCCCGCAGGGCAGCCCGTCCCTCGCCGGCTGCTTGGGGGGAGGACGGCTGGTGGGTCGAGTCCATTTTAAGGGGATGTTTTTCTTTCCGTGGTCCTTGCCACGAAAAACCCAGAATTCTAACGGGACTTCATTTTAAATCAACAAAAAGGAGACCGCGGCTAAAATTAAATCTTCCAACCCGTGAAAAATGACCCAGTGTGGGCTTATTTTCTTCTTATTTTGGTTAAACCCATGGCGAGAGCAACCCTGAGACAGAAAGCGGGGTCCCTCAGACCCTGGAGACTAGGCAGGCGCCTGTCAATCACGCTGGGAGGTGGTTCATCCCGAAATGGGAGCTGGGGCGAATCTGGGGGTGGGGACGCAGGGACCTGCCCATCCCTGGGGAGCCGGGGACACCAGGCCCAGATCTAGGGGGGAGGGAAAGCCTGGGGAGGTGCTGGGAGGCACAGACCCTCTGCCCTCGGTCCTCACCGCACAGTGATGGGCGGCAGCTCGGTGCCAGCGGAATTGGGGCACCGTGGTGTATGCCAAGGGGGGCGGCCTGGCCGTCCGGACTTGCGGGGAGAGGCCAGCCGCCCCTTCCCAGAGCCCTGTCCCCGTCAGGTGGCTCTACTACAAGGGTGAGCAGCAGCTGCGGCAGGAAGGGGAGGACACTGGACGAGGGACAACGAAGGGCTTTTTCGGGAGCCGTTAGAGGCTGTCACGCTGGGGAGCGAAAATCTTGGGTTTAGAAGGGGGCTCTTTCAGGCCACTAGTCCGAAGGGCCTCAGGCCAGAGGACGGTGACCGTAGGGAGCACGGACACAGACGGACAGACAGAGACAGAGGCCGTGACAGGCTGCTCTAGACCTTTCCACAGGGAACCCGTCACCGATTAAAAATCTCCGGTATTCAATACGTTAATGTTCTCTCCATTCCTGATGGGTTTTTTTTTCCCCTTAAAATTCTGAGTCCCATGACCCCAAAGACCCCAAAGACCCCAACGTAATGGTGTTTACCTTGTCAAAAGGCAGGGGCGGCATTCACAAAAGCCTGGCAGCCAGCGGCGGCGTGCCCTCCACCGACCGCCGCGTGCCCGGGTTGGTGCTAATGAGGTGTCACTACCGGGACAATTTCAAACCAGTGCCAACCCCAGGTGACTTAACTTATTTGCGTGGCTAAGCGCAGAGCGGTATCGATGTGTCAGAACTGGGACGTCTGGCCCCCTAAGTCGATTTAGGGCCTCGGTCCATCGCGTTTTGTCGCTTCATTGGCCAGTGGCACCTGCTGAGGGGGCCCGGCGCCCGCGCACTTACTCTTGATGGGGATGATGAGCTGCGGGATGACGGGGAGGATCTTGTTGCCCCCGTGTTCCAGCATGTCGTGGATTCCTTGCCGGGCGAAAAACTCGTAGGGAAACGTCATTTCGCAGAGCCCGTCGAAAAACAGGGGCAGGTAGTGGTGGTAATCCAGCTTCTCGATCTCCACCTGCAGGACAGGGGGAGACGCCACGTGAGCGCGACACTGGGCGCAGTGGCCGGGCCGGCCGTGACGCGCTCACCCACACTGGGCGGGCAGGGCCTCCAGGACCCCGGGGGGATCGGATGAACCAGTCCCTCCGGGAGCCAGGAGGACGCTGTCGCGCCTCTGTCTGTCAGCAGTAAGGTACAGGCGTGGCCCCGCAAACCTTAGCAGGTTAAAACCACAAACAATCTACATTGGAAGCATTTTTTTTAAATTAATTTTACCGTTTGGCACAAATGCCACGTCGGAAAGAATTTAAGAACCCCATTAAGGAACTGGGAACTGGGAAAGAAAAATGGACAGTTGGAAGATTAGCAGTGGGATTTCTAGTAAGAGTCTAATAGGGTGTGCACGTACGTGTTCTCGTGACCTGAGACGAGGGGTGAAACGTGAGTGAAGGGCTGTCCCCGGAGCTGGGTGGATGACAAGTGACAAGCACAAATGGGAAGACACCCAGTGGGGGGGACCAGACTGCAGCGCTGACACCTCACAATCAGAACGGCCCGGATCTCTCATCCGCTCCCCCTGGGAGCAGGGACACATCCCCTTTCCGCTTCCACGCCCGTCACGTCACCCTCCGTGACGCCTCCACGGCCTCTCGTCCCGACCCGCGCATCCGTACCCATCGTGTCTCATCCTCCAGGCCCTTTCGTTCTCCCCGTAGAGCACAGTCGGCCTCAGGAAGCTGCCTTTCCTCAGCCCCCTGCCACCCCAGCCACCAAATGGGGGGCATCCTTGACTTCCTTCCTTCGAGATCTGGCTTTGACCCATCAGCAATCCTACTGATTCTGTCTCCAAACACGTTTCGATTTCATGTAACTTGTCACCACTGCTCACCCCCAGCTTGCCTCACCGGGATCGCTGCAAAGGCCTCCTAACGGGCCTGCTTGTACTTTGGCCTCCCGATTTCTGTTCTCCGTACGCGTGGGTCCTGACCCTTTGCTCCTGGCCAGAGTCCCACGGGGGCATCCCTGACCTGGCCCCTGTGTCCCTTTGCTTCACACCGTCCTCCTGCCAACACTGCTCTCTGGAGACACGGGCGCCTCTGTCCCCCAGACCAGTCTGGCCTCATTCGTCCTCCCCAGAGACTTTCCTTGCAGGTTCTGTCCCCATCAGCTGCAGACATCGTAGCTGCAGGCAGCTGCATTCACCCAGGTTTCAGGTCAGGGAGGCTCTCTCACTTCTGCCTACCTCCCTCCCCGGTTAATTTTCTTTGTAGCCTTTATCCTGTCTTCATGGCTGTTCCTTAAGTTCTGTGATTCGGGAGCTTGTCATGGCCCGGAAGGGTGTCTGACACACGACAGGTGAATGCTCAGGGAGCAGGTGCTGAATTTCCATTTTGACCTTTGACCCTGCCCTGTGTTGGCTTTAGAGAGGGACACTCGGCTAAGGGACGACGGACAGATGATGCATGGCTGTCCCTCTGGCTGGGGCCGGGGACTACGGCGCGTGTGCAGAGGGCCGGGGGTGGGACGATGACCCCGGGGCAGGAAGGAGACGTAAGTTTCTACGAATTTATAGTCTATAATTTTATGCATCCCACGAGTATAATGCTCTTGGTCTCCACTAGGAATATAATGTACATTTCAAGAACTTCCCGAGTATTTTCATAAATGATCAGGATGGACTTCTTTCTAAAAACACTGTATCGAGGTGTGATTTACGTAAAATTCACTCATACAATTCAATGTAAAGTCAGTGGGTTTTAGTACACCTACAGAACTGTGCGACATCCTCTTCACTCCTGTGAGATCCCGCATGCCCATTGAAGCGACTCTCCCTCCCAGCCCGGGCAACCCCTCATCCATTTTATCTCTCCATAGGTCTGGCTTTTATTTTTATTTTGTTTTTCAGTTAGAGTTGACATTTAATGTTATTCTGCATTAGTTTAATTTACTGAGCTCGTATTAGTCTGATCTGATATTAGTTTATGTCGGTTTCAGGTGCACGGAACAGCAGCGAGACGTTTACAGACCTTACAGAGGGGCCCTCCATTCGCCCAGGAGCCGCCTGGCACCACACGCGGTTGGGACAATATTGCTGACTGCATTCCCTTCGCTGTACTTCGTGTCCCCGTGCCTGGTTTGTAACCAGCACCGTGTCCTTCTTAACCCCTCACGCTTTCACGCAGCCCCCCAAACTCCCCCCCGAGACGGGCTTCTTGATACTTCTGTTTACCTTCGTTTCACGGGAAATCACGGGGACTCTGTTTACTTTTCTGTTTACTTTTCTGTTTACTGCAGGCGGAAAGTTTCTGTTTTTACCGTATCATCCAAAGCAAACTCTGAACGTACATCCATAAAGAATACATTGGTCATAACATATTATCGATATATATTTAAAAATCTGCTTTTAAAAAAATCTAGATAACGAGAATAATTCAGGATGAAAAGCACAATTTAAAGAAAAGATAGATTAGGAGCTCCATTATTTATCTTTGCATGAATATTTGTCATGGGACAACCACTCTCCAGAGTCGTCTAAGTTGCGGGCTTCCTTGGTTCACTTGGGTTTATGAAAGGTCATTTTGCTGAAAAAATGAACGATTTTCAGTTTCGTAAATTCCTTTGCTCTGAAGGTAACTCGTTTTAATAACAAACGTTGCACTTAATTATTTTTACGGTTACCCTAAAAAGCGTGCTTTTCAAACTTGCATAAGACTTGAGACTTTCTTCAAAGCTTATACGAGAAACCCAGAGTTAGGAGAAAGCTGTGGGCAGGGGGACACAGGGCGAGGGCTGCTCTGCAGAGACCAGCTAACGTCCCGGGGGAACACACCAATGGAGGACTTCTTGGGTAGTAACTTCAACAGCATCAAGTACTTCTATTCCCAGAATTTCTCCTTAAAAGGAATTATGCTTTATAACTTCTTAAAGACCATGTGGTACCTACAAGCTACTGTATGATCTTTAAATCAGACCGTAACCTTTGGTCAAAAGCAATAAAATTTTACCTAGACCTCGTCTATCAAATATAACATTTTATCCCCATAATAAACGTAGAAGGTAGGAATCCTGAACCGAAAGGACAGAAACTCAACGAGATCGATGATGTTCATTAAAAAAAAAAACCCTCAGATCGGAAACTTGCTCTTCTACTCGCCATATCCTCGCTTCCATTATCCGATGAAAAACCTCTGAAAAGACGTTGTTATGTTTCCCACCGTAAGCCCAAGGGTCTGGCTTAGAATCACAGACTAATCTGAAAAAATGTAATTATTA
This sequence comes from Cynopterus sphinx, assembly GCA_030015415.1. Lineage (NCBI taxonomy): Eukaryota > Metazoa > Chordata > Mammalia > Chiroptera > Pteropodidae > Cynopterus > Cynopterus sphinx. The sequence continues at coordinate 128,417,532 of CM057386.1, read as the reverse complement.
ATACATTATAGACTCATTTGGAGTTATTATGATGTTGGTGAAATAAAGCTTTAGCTCACAGCTTTTTAACCCTGGAGGCGGGAGCTGAGTTATCGCGAGAGGCCTTACGAGTTACACAGGCATTCGGTACTGTCCGCGGCGGGTACACAGAGCGGATGTCAAAAATGGATATGCTACCGGCTTTCAAGTGTGTGTGGATGTGGTCATGATGAGTAACTGAAAATAATAACATGTCATTTGACTTTTTCTCAACGATACTGAATATACAACTAAAACCATGCAATAGTATGTGAGAGCTGTGATGCCAAAAAAAGTCTTTTTCACAAAAATGCTCTTTAGTATCAAAAAGAAGGAGACGTCAGGCGGGATGATAGACAAGGTTGACACAGATCTTTAACCCGCTACAAAATTGAAATAATAATAATAATTAATAATAATAATAATAATAATAATAATAAAACAGCAAAATGTGTCCAGGGCAAAGTTGAAGTCAGGAAATTCTCAAATGCTAAAGATAAAGAGTCTAGGGGAAGCCACGTGACCTAGGAGGTGCCAGACACAGACCAGACCGCGAGACCGAGGCCACGGTCCTAAGGTCTCAGGAGTTCGGGGACACAGGGCGCTTGGCAAGAGAAGGGGGTTCAGCTAAAGTCGCATAGAGCGGGGACTCCTGTGAGGGCTGTCCCGCCTGTGCAAGGGGGACCAGAAAGTCTCTTCCCAGGAGTCTGTAGAAACACAAAGAAAGGTCCACGTTTGTACAAATCTCAGAAATGGGAAAAATCTCCTCTGAGCCACAGAACCCAAAGCAAATTTGAAGTAAAAAACAAATAAACCAAAAAACAAACAAACACTGTGCCCAGACCATGGCGAGAAAAACACCCACGACTCTGGGGGCCAGACCAAACCAACGAGGATATATTAACACTTGGGTAATCCGGGCACGTGGGACTGCCACAGAAAATGCAACCCCGACTAAAATTGCCAGTCACCGTGGCAACGCGCTCGTCATAAAGGCGACGGTAGACCTGTGGGCCTGGGAATAAGCTCCGAAACTGGCAACTAGAAAGAACAGAATAAAACCTGAAAAGGAGTAATCTTAAAATGTTTGAAATGGCTGTTTTACTCTTAAAAAGAACCAAGTGAAACTTCTAGAAAAAAAAATTCCACAATTATTAACTTAAAATCCAGTTGCTAAGTCGACTCATAGATGCACAGAGAATCGGGGCCTGGATCACAGCACGGAGGGGCGGACGCAGAAACGGCACAAAGGAGGGAGGCAACGGGAAGGGTGGCAGAGGAAGCCTGACCTGAGGTGCTCGTCCCCGTGACTCGTGGGAGCTCCAGAGCACACGGAGAGTGGACGAAAGGCAGCAGTTGATGAACTAGTGGCTGAGAACCATTTACAACTGAAGAAAGATGTGACTCTTCAGATCGAAGATGCGTTTCTTTTCAGAAAATCTACAGAACTCCGAAGTCCAGGAAAAGGTTTTAAAAGCGCCTAGAAACAAGACAGACTACATAGAACAGATCAAACTTAGGCTGAAATCATATTTCTTATTACCAAAACGAGGCCAGAAGACAAAATTCCCTCGACCTGCTGAAAGAGCAGCTTACGACCGTAAACACACTGTGGGACACACTGATAAGCCTAGATGAGCACCGACTGTAAAAATAAGAACTATAGTGATTATGGTGGGTTTGCCGGTGGAGCGACAATGCCGGAGAGACAAGGCAGAGAAGGCGAGAGGAAGGTGATCTGCATCTAAGCAAGGTCCTTACGTTGCTGGGGTGAGGACAGAGTTATCGAATAACCTTAGACTTAGGTAATTAAGCATGTTAAAGTGCCAGGATACGTGCTGAGAGAAGAGATATGCAGTTAATTCCAGGAGAAGAGGATGTGGCAGAGAGGCTGAGTAAAGCTTTGCGGATCCAACCGAAGGGTGATTAACATGCCACCTGGTCTGGGGGGGGGCAGTATGGAGAGCAGAAAGTATGAAAGATGAATCCAAATATATAAAAAATTATAGTAACTATAAATGGGTCAAATTTTCTCGTTCAAAGACAGATTCTCAGGAGAGGAAAACGTACTTCAGTTATAAGAGATACATTCCAAATATAAGGCAGAAAAAAGTGGGAAATAAAGGCGTAGTAAAATAATTAGTGAGTGTAGGACGAATTCCTGGAAGAGGGATTGCTTCATCGAAGGCACACGTATTTGCAGTTTTCATAGATATTTCCAAATGGCGCCTAGTACGGATCCTACCAAGCTACGTTCCTATCACCAGCAAATGAGAGCACCGGCTTTTTTATTGCCCGTCCAAAGGGCGAGCTACCACGTTTGGTTCCTGGCAATGTTGCAGGTAAAATGTGTTTTACAGTATTTCACTACGCCTCGGTCTTGATTTAACTTGCATTTTTCTTGCTGTGAGAATAATCACCCTTTAGAAGCTACTTTTAAAGCTATTTATATATCCTTTTCTGTAAACCATATTTTGTATTCTTTGCCACTTTTTTTTTCCAGTGAGGCATTGACTTTTTAAAGCTCCTCCATGCTGGGGAGAGTCATCATTTGTGTGCGACAGGAGTTTCCACTTTTTCTTCTGTCAGGCAGGTTTCTCTGCAGGTTCTAGAATCTGTTCATCATTTACGAATCCTGAATTCCGAGTCATCACTCGAAGGATTTCCTCCATTTCGTAGCATAGAGAATAGAAGCTATTAAAAGAGACCTTTATTATAGTTTATCCTAGTTTCCCAAATCTCCTTTCCTTTCCATTTAAATCATTAATCCGCTTGTAAGTTTTCCTGATGTAAGCAAGGTGTGGGGAAAGCTTCCAATTCTAGCTTTTTCTGGGTATCTACCAAACTGTCGAACGCATTCACGGAATGTTCTTCCACTGGTTAGAAGCATCACTTTATCATGAAGCTCTGTTCCTTGACTTTTTATTCTATTTCATTGGCAAAACTGAAAAGGTACTAATACACATACAAAGTCTCACGAAATTCCAAACTATCTGTCATACGCGCCACAGTTTCTGAAGAAACATAAATGACAAATCATCAACGGACCGGCAGCCAAGCTTTTACCTTCCACACATTTAGCAACTTAAAAACACTTAAATAGCTCACAAAGAGAAAAATCATCATGGAAATAGCATATAACAATTGGATCCCAAGGAAATTACTTAATCCTAAAAAAAAGAAAAACAGAAAAATGTCCAGTTATCCAGACTCTCCTTAAGGATAGAAAAAGAAGAAAAGCCACACAACTGTCTACATGAAGCTAACACAACCCGGACACTAAAATCTGATAAGGACAGCCCAATCTCTCCGATTCGAAATCAAGTTCTAGGAAAATGGAGCTCAGCAGGGTGTTGAGGTCACGGCCAGCAGGCTGGATGGCAGAAATGCCAGAGCGTTTCAACATCATGTTGAACTTGTTAGCTTACAGGAGGGAAAGGGAAATCACCTTATCGGATGCAAAAGATTTGAGAAAGTCCCCCCCTGAGGAATAAAAACCCTAAGCCGAAACAGACGGCAAACACCGCACTCAGTGGTGGGGCTCCGGGGATATTCCCTCGTGTTAGGAAGGAGACAGGAGGGCTGGCGCCTACGTTTTCACTCAAAATGTCCAGGAGGCTCCCGCTAATGCAGCGAGGTGAGAAAGATCCGGGTGAATTCTGGAGAAGCGGGAACAGAAGTCTTACCTGAGGGCGCGGTGGCTGCCCACACAGCACGCCCGAGACTGCAAACAGCTTTACCCAGGAAGAGAGTCCGGAAAAAGTGCGGCCTCAAAGACCAACGCCCCGAAAACAAGAGCATCTCTCGACGCCGCTAAAACCCAGCTCGGAGAGTATTTTCAAAACATTCGCAACAGCAAGGCACGACGCGAAACAAACCTGCTCCCGGGCGGCAAAGCTCACAGCGAGGCTCGACTTTAGGGACACTGGCAAGCGGCAGGGACACGCCCAACTGGAGGACGGGCGGCGCGGCCTGTGAATGGAAGGGCGTCCTGGCCGCACGCACGGAGGGGCAGACTCCGACTCCTAACGGCGGCGATCCGGCCTCAGTTCGTCTACAAATTCAGGCTAAGTTCAGGGCTGCTGTTCTGTCCTCAGAGCGAGAAGCCGGGGAGAGCGAGAGGTTCCGGGGGGAGCCTCTCCCCATTGCCCCCTCACCTCGCCACCACCTCGACGGCCGTGGCTGCGATGCCACAGAGGCGACGGCTCCGTCCGGCTGGAGAATATTAATTACCGCGCAACCAATCTGGACTCGGGAGTGCAGAATCGAATTATTTCTTGGAATAACCTTCTTTTCCGTGTCTGTCAAAAATGCTAACAAGGTGGCTGAAGGTCAGTTGTGAGCAGAGCTCGAATTTACGCACACGTAACCTTTCTCCCCCGGGAGCGGCGTGGGCCGAGCCGCGCAGCCAGTGAGTGGTCCTTTCCAGGGTAATAAATAAGAAAGACGTGACCCCGTGTTCGGTGGCTTTGGACATTCCCACCTCCTATCGCCTGTCACAAAGTCAGGGCAATTTTCGAAAACGTTTAAAACAGCGTTTTCCTTACCCAAAGGGGGACTCGAAACGAGCAAAACGGGGATTGAAATGCATCTTCGAAGTTTCTCTTTCACCACGTTCCTGTGGAATGTGAAAACAGCATCACTTTGCCGACGCTACAGAGGGGGTGATCACATGTGGGGAGAACAAGTGCTCAGGAAACGGAGACGCAAGGAGCACGTGATAGCCCTGGAAAGTGCCGGAGAGTCCTGGAGACCCGGACGGAGCTAGACCCGATTATAGCCCAGGAGTGTTGGTCATGAAACACGGCAGGATTTTACAACAACCGCCCCGGAATCGGATGACGTGCTGTGAACCTGGTCACGCTCAACCTAACACACAGAACTAAAGAGGTTTGGGAACAATTAGTTCGGGGGAAGCTACGTCACGAGGCGGTTTTCGGGAGAAATGAGGACAGCAGAACGGGCCGTCTCTTCCGTCTGCACATCCTTTCGCTGCGTGCATATTTTGCAGGGATTCGCTACAAGTTTATTGAGGTTCTTTACACTCTGCAGTTCCTCTGTTCTCAGTCCGATGTCACCTGAGAAGCGAAAGCAAGAATGACCCCAACTCGCTGCGCTAGTGACAGCGCCCGGCCGGACGGCAGGGAGAGGCGCGGAGAGGCCGAGGGCTGGAAGAAAGAGGGAAGCGAGTTTGGGGAAACGCGACTCGTTCCCTTGAGCTCATGTTTACAGCAATGACCCACCTAACCACCACCAGCATCTTGACCATGTTTCTCTCCAGTCACGGTTGACGGACATTTCACTAGTTTCCACACAGCGATCGGACGTCTGTGCACTATGGAGTGACCCCCCCATAACCCAGGGCCCACCCGTCACCACGCGCGGTGGTCCCGCCCCGACTACGCCCCGGGCTATGCCTCACGTTCCGGAGACGGTTTATAACTTGTAAGGCGTCCTTCTCAGCCCCGTCCCCTTGTTCACGCGTCCCCCCGACCCTCCCTCTGGGTCTACCGTCCGTTTCTGTTTTGTTTGTTCATTTGTTATTTTTTTTTTTTGACGCGACGTGTAAGTGAGGTCGCCCGGAATTTGTCTTTCACTAAGCATAGGGCCCTCTAGGTCCAGTCACGTCGTCACAAATGGCGGGACCCCCTTTCTCTGACCGAGGAATGTCCCCCTGCGCCCGGCCTCCTCTTCCCCCGCCTTGTAGCAGCAGCAGCTGTCGTAGAAAGAGCGCGGGGGGGTCTCGCTGCAGTTCGGATTTGCGTTTCCCCGGCAGTGAGTGACGTTAAGCAGCTTTTCATATACGTGTTGGCCATTCTATGTCTTTTTTTTTCTGGAAAACAGACTATTCAAGTCCTTTCTCCATTTCAAAACCGGGTTGTTTTTCCTTCTTCGCAGCTGAGGTGCGGGAGTTCGTCCTGCATTTGGGGTATTGATCCCTTGTCGGCACTTGCGAATGTCTTCTGCTGTCCCACAGCTTATCTTCTCATTCAGTGGGTCGCCTCCTTGGTTGCGTCAAGCTCTTTAGTCCAACATGGTCTCAGCAGCCCATTTCTGCTCTCGTTGCCTGCGCTTTGGGTGTCATTTCCAAGAAATCATCGCCAAGACCGAGGCCAAGACCGAGGTCAAGACGTTTCCCCCTGTTTTCTTCTAGGAGTTCTACAGTCGCAGGTGTTATTTCTAAGCGTTTAGTTCATTTCGAGTTGGGGTGTGAGTGTGTGCGTGCGTGTGTACATGCGTGTGCATGCGTGTGTGCGTGTGTGCATGCGTGCGTGTGCGCATTTGGAGGCCTGTCTGCCTGCACGTGCGGGGGGCAGGGCTGGGGACCATCCGAGGGTGCAGGAGCTTATTGGGAGAGGAGAGTGGTTGCCTGTTGGACTTGGTTTCTCAGGGCAAAGCCCAGGGAAGTTTCCAGCCGCAGCAGGGACTGGAGACGGCGGCTCAAGGCCAGCGACGAGGCAGCAGACATGGCCGAATCCCAGCAGCGCCCTGTGGGCCGAGCTGCGGGACCCACCTAGGGAACCACGACCGGGGGGTATCAATGCCAAGAGAACAGACCGAGAAGCGATTCCAGCACAAACACATCCACAGCAGGGCCGGGGCCCTACTGCACCCGCCTCAGCTGCGTGTCCTCCAACAGCCCTCCCGCCCGGTCGGGGGAGCATGAGACTCTAAAAAAAAAATAAATCGGGGATAGAGGGATTCTGTTACCTCCGAAGTGAAACGGAAAATCGGAGAGACGAGACACAAGGAAAATGACGGAGGTTATTGCAGCGTCTCAGCACGCACGTCGCCCAATAAGACTTATCATTTCACAGAAGCGAAGCACTGCCGAGTTACTGAAGTCGTTTTCAATCAACTTCATACAAAACCCCAGGATTTTTATCAGTGAATTAAGCTGAAAACGCCGTGTGTCCGGGACCAGTTTTGCTCGTGAGCAGAACAGAGAGTGGCGGCGACATCGGGTGCGGAGCCAGGGCCGTGGCAGACAACAGGCCACGTGCCCCCACGGGGCGGCGGTGGCCGCACTCGCCTTTCTCGCTGGCCTCTGCCCGCCTGGGCGTGGTGGGGAGGGGGGGCAGGCAATACGACCCAAACCTAATGTCGGGAGGGGCACCGTGCGCTCCAGAATGCCCAGAGAATGCCCCCCGACTCCTGCCCCACGACTTTGATGGAGCAGATGCTGGACTTAAACAAGGGTCTTAAACAAGGAAACAAACAACAACAACAACAACAACGACAAACACAGGTGAGTTTCTCACGAGCCTGTGAGAGTCAGACGTGGACCTGGAACAGGCGAGCTCACGGGACAGACTTCTTTAAGTACGATTTACTCACCATCCCCTGGCTTTTGGCCGGGGGCAGAAACCAGGCAGCCGGCTATCGCCAGGCGTATGTCCCCTCCACTAGGGTCCGCCCCCGGACACTTCTCGCAGCCTCGTTGGGTGTGACCACGTGGCTGACCTCCAGACACCTGGGCGTGGGAGCGCATGACGACGTGAGCCCTCCCGGCGCCGGCCCGCAGACTCCCACGCGTGGTCCTCGTGTCCCCCCCTCTCCTCGGGGGGCACGGCGGAGCACCGCCACCGTGGAGGCCGGTGACGACGACGGTGGACGCGGAGAGGGCGGCGCCGAGGGACCGCCGGCTCCGCTGGTTTGACGAATGCGAAGGAGCCCTGGCCTGTGGCCTGCCGTCCCTTGGACACCTGCTCCGTCCCCGTTTTTGCTTCGTCATTTCCCGACTGGCGTGGAAGACGCACAGGGACCTTCGTGGAAGCAGCTTCTGGTTTCTTCCCTGCCCAACTGCACTATCTTCTAGGGGGAAACTGAGGCAGGCCCCTCTCCCTGTGGGGTGGGGTCCGTATATCCTGCAGAGACTAAATCCCGGGAGGCTGAGGGGCTGCCACGCCGAAGCGCTGGGCTCGAATTTCCTCTATGCGTGTGAGGTTCCCAGGAGCACACGGAGAATCACCTTGAAACGTCCCCACGACGCAGACAAGGGGCGTTAAATCGAGTCTGGGAATTCCGTCGAGATTTGGAAGCGGCGACTTGGAGAGCGAGTGTTTCCAGGTTGTAGCCGACGCTTTCCGATTTACTCGCATCATTAAACGTAGCCCAGTTGTCAATGTAATGAACAGGATACTGTAGAGAAATTAGATCTCAGCATTAAAAGGGGGGAAAAAGCAGGCGCAGCCAGACCAGCCTGGAGGAAAACCGCCCGGCGCGCCGCGGCCGCCCGCACACGCCCGCAAGCGGGGTCCCCGCAACGCAGAGACGCAGCCCGAGTCGCACTCTATTTCCCGCCCAGACCCGAGGTCAGTGTCTCCTCCTCGAGTCCTCGAGTGGTGTGCGTTTCCACTCCAGTCCTCTGCGGCTTCGAAAGGACGCAGACGGCTCCCAGCGAACCCAGCGGGCTCATCACTCACCCCACTGCTCCCTTCCGGGGGCAGCCCCGGTGGGTGCTGTCACCCGCCCTGTGGTTTCAACAGGAAACGCCCTACCCGCCCCAGGGCTCCCTGCTGGTGCGCGATCCCAACAGACAACAGGGAGATGGGGGAGGCCGTGCTGAGGCTGCTGAGACATGCCCGCGCCCCGTCCCTCTGCACCCTGGCACCCACGCCCGTCGGCCGAGGCCCGGCTGTGCCATCCGACACCTATTCACCGTGTGTGCGTGCAGGGGTGCTCCCGGGAGCGGGGCTGGGGGCGGGCGGACGCCCTCCGGGGAACCCTGGCCTGCTCTCCTGCCGACGTGTGAGCTCGGCCCCACCCAGCGGGACCCGCGGGGGTCCGATGCGCGTGAGGCGGTTCTCAGAAAACCGTCTTGTCTCCTCTAGCGCCCATCTGCGTGCTGTGTCTCGCTCGACGCTACCACAGATGCTGTTCACCACCTTGTGAGGTCATTCCCCCGCAGCAACGCAGTCATCGCAAAGGTCACGCTATGCACAGCAGGAAGGGGTGAGCCGCACCCGAACCACCCCTCCAGGGGGCCGTCCCCCCGCTGGGCCCCGGAGGCCGCCAGGGAAAGAACCAGTGGCCCCAAACCCGAGCTCGGGAGGAAGATGAATTCTAACTCCGCTCAGCTGTCGTGCTTGCGGCGCATCTTCACCCGCCCTTTGCTCCCAAAGCCACACCAAGGGGTCCGCATTCCACAGTGGCTTGTGCCGAGCCGCAGAGAAGTGCTGAATGCGACGGCTCTCGTGTCTGTCTGCTCGGGAGCAAGGTCTGGACTGTCATTCATCGGCAAGTAAAGTGAAAAAATATATAAATATAAAAAAATCAGAACGATCGATCGCTGAGGACGGGAGCCCTGTGGGCCTGACCCTCCCAGACACGCCCCCGCCCCTCTTGGCAGGAGGAGGAGAGCGTCAAGGAGGCGGAGGCCCGAGATGGTTTAAGCAAGTTCAGGGTCGTGACCCGTGCATGTCACACCCAAGGACACCGCATGACTCCTGAACCTGTGACTTGACACAGATTTTCCACAAAAAACTGTGGGGAAGAGGGCGAGTCACCCATGGGCGTGTGGCCCGGTGCCGCTGCCGCCTCTGAGGCACGGGGCAGGGGATGAGTCGCTGGAGCGGGTAATTGGAATTGGCGCGCAGCCGTCTCCGTGGGATCCCGGCGTTTCCTGGGTGAGAAGCAGGTGCACAGAGCGGCTCCGGGAACAGGCAGACGCCCCGCTCAGGGCCCCCCCAGTTTCCACAGCCTGGAACGTTCTCCACGTGCTGCTCCCCGGAGCCCAGGATCAGTGAAGGGTGCGTCCATCCAGCCGGTTACGATCCGTCTCCGCCTTCGACCGCAGGCTCCGCAAGAGCCAGGACTAAGGCTGTCTTGTCGCTGAGCTCCTGGTCCCTAATACAGTGCTCATGACCCAACATGGGGTGCTCGATAAATACCTGCTGAGAGCTGAAATAGAGGAGAGGGTTTCTGGCCCACGCGCCCCCGAATGGGTCAAGTTCAGCCCCCTCCCTGCGGCCAGCCACAGGCCTTTCCCCAGCTGGGCCAGGCGGAGTTGAGGGCGGCTCCAGAGGGGACCATAAACTCGGCAGGCACCGCGACCTGCAGACGGCCCCTGGCGGGTTGCAGGACCCTCCAAAAGGAAGAATTCTGGAAAGAAGAATTCGAACGCTCGGGGGTGTTAAAACGGATTTTTGTAAGACGATGTTATGACAAGACGAGAAGTTACAGAAAGGAACCCAGGGGAAAGCTGGGCCGAGGTGACAGCACGGGGGAAAGTGTTCGCAGTGAGGACGAGGGGGTCAGGAGCCGGATGCTGGGCCAGCCCCACAAGGGAGGGCCAGGCCGAGGGCTGACCCCCTGGCAGAAGCCCGAGAAAGGGGAAAGGCAGGAAAATGACCCGATTGCGGAGCTGTTAGGGGAGGGGTGCGCGCTGCAGGGGGCTGGGGCCTTGGGTGGCAGCAGGGGGCTGGCAGGCGGCCGCGAGGGCCGGCGACAGCACGCGGCTGGCGGTGATGGCGGGGCTGTCGGGGCACGAGGCAGTTCAGGGCACAGCTGCCATCGCTTCTCTTCGTCCCCTCCTGCCTCTCCCTCCCCCTGTTGTTTATAACGGTTGCCTCAGGGGACGGGTGGCACAGGGCGGTGACGCCCGCGGTCAGAGAGAACGTCAGGGCTGGTGGCTGCTTCTCTTCTGGAAGACGAGCCGTCCAGCGCCAAGCTCCCAGGGATGGGGGGTCGACAATGAGATGCTCTGTGGGTCTCACTCTCCCCCTAAGGATGGTGTCAGTGGAAGGAGAAGGCAAACGGAGGTTTCCAAGGCGGGTGTGGAAGTAAGACCCACGCACAGGCCAACCAGAACGCGAGGAAATGAAATGTGAGACGGGGAGGAGGTTGTACAGGTGGTCCCCCCCCCCCCGCCCCCCAGGCTCCCTTCCGCTAGGTACATCGTCGTCCCGTCTTTACCTTTCCCCACATCACAGCGCTACATCCAGGAAGCCAGGACGCAGGGCGCTGTTTGCTTAGGGGAGACGAGAGGGGAAAGGCTGAAATTTCATCCCTCTCCTTCGGAGCTTTAACCTCCCGTTAATGCCAATACGAACTGGAGAAGGAGAGAAAGGAGACCCGTACCGTTTGGGCGATTTCTTTAGAGCGGCTCTTAGGATTTACAACTTTTACAAATCATTACTGTGGTTTAATAGCTTCACGTGAGCACGAAATACAAGCTTAGAGGAAACCTGACCGCAAACCCTGCTCTCGAGCGTCCTTTCCACGACGTCGGAGCTGGTTCCCCCCACGTTTCTATCCGTCGCTAGGCACACGTTTCTGCGCACGGAGCCCAGTCGTGGTCCGCGGTTGGCTTGGACCTTATAGTCGTATATGCCAGTGTCTGTCCCATTTCAGTTTACGCAGGTGACGGGCCGGGGACAATAAACTCGGCAACAACGAGACCGGAGGCGACCAGGTAAAGGAGGAAAAGGCTCTCCTCGCTACAAGTGATTCTCCAGCTGCTAAAAATTCCGAATATATTTTAGAATTGAACATATTTTCTGACTTCAGTTTCGTGTCAGTCAAATCACCCGAATTAATAAGAAATGTATGTTGACCTGGTCCCGCTGCCTTTATGAAACGCCCTCCAGACGTCAAATGCAACAGGAGAGAGACAGGCCTGAGGGGTTGAAAACTAGTTCATGTTCCCCATCGTAAAGACCTAGACTTTCATAACAACATTAAGAAATTATGAAGCTATTAATTTATTTGAACTACTAAAATTTGCATTTGTGAAAGTCACAGTGAATAGCGAATGCAGAGGCTCCGTGGCAAACAAACTTGCATTGATCCAGCTTTCCGGTCACTAAACGAAAGACGGAAAATGCTACGATTTCATCGTTTTCCTGCGTTTGTCATTTCATTAAAACAACCACTAGGTCCTTTCAGGAGCATGCTTTAGCTAAACCCCATATTCATCTCGAAAATCATTAATTAATGGAAATCCAATCAAAAGATTTAACGGATTGTACAAATCTGTGATCTTTACAAAATACTTCCAGGGCTATCAGAGGCCTGGCATCCATTTTCTAAATTAGCAGCTGAATCTGGTGGCTGAGTTTAGGGGTTTAAAATCTGAACCCTGACATTGACCTTTTCTGTACTCGCTTCTTCCAGATGCCCTTAGAACAACAACAACAACAACAACAAGGAGTGTTTTCTGGCCGCCCAGGAGTAGCTTTGTTCCCCACGCTCCCACTTCTACACCCGACCCGCCCCCCAACCACTGATGTCTAGACTCTTAAAAAAAACTAAAAAAAAAAAAGCGAATGTCGGGGGAAGTCAGACAACGCTGTCACACTCGCCAGGAACAGGCAACAGAAGTCAGGAGACATCCACAGACGGCCTGGACACGACGCCCTTGATAGGCCACGCTCGCCGACTGACAGGACTGCAGACTGTGTGTTGGGGACCATCCAGTCTTGTCCCCGGGCCTTCCCACATCGCTCCCTGACGCCACGAAGCAATGTCTGTCTTTTACGTCTTCCTTATTTGACGAGAGGGGAGCGAGGAAAAGCGGAGGAAAGGAGAAGAAACGCAAGGCCCCGTGTGGGTTACGCCTTCCCCCTTCGCTGCCAATTCAGCCACGTGTGTATGAAAATTACCGACTTAAATAAAAATGAGAACGTGCTGTTAACCACTGCAATACAGGGAAGGGCACGGCCCAGGCTTTCCGTCGCGGCGAACGGCGGACCTAACTTCTCACGTGGAGTGTGTGCGTCTGGAAAACGTGCCACCACGGCTCTTAGCAGTCAGAATGTTTTCCCGAGCGTTGACGTAGTCTGTGACGGGCAGCCGATGGACGACATGGGATCTTATTTCTGTTTAGAATCTGAGTCCAGGAAAGCTAATGCTGCAGCGTTTTGCTCGTAACGTAAAAGACAACAAGATAATTCATCTGTACAAAGGCTTTTAGGAATAGATGTTACCTGATGTTTAAAAATACTTTAAGCAGCACAGCTCACTGTGATGATTTGAAATAAAGAGGCTACTTATTAAAGAAATGCTTATTAAATAATATTTGAGTGAGTTTTTTCCCAAATACCATAAAATGACAAGGAAGATGCTCCTGGGTGGCACATGTTTGACAAACGGTGCAGAAATTGCGCACGTCGTGTTATCATTTCACACAACTTTTCGCTCGGCCTGCTGCTACTATATTATTTTGGTGCTGGTCCAAAGTCAAAGTTTGATCAAGTAAGAAAAAAAGGGTAATTTTAAACCAATTCTATTCCAATAAGTCAATTCCATAAGTTAAATTTGTTTTTTTAATCCAAAAATGTTTCTAATTTTTACATACGATTGTTAAACTGTGAACAGTTAAAATGGATTATCTTCATTGCGATGTACGTGTCGAACAGTGCGAAACGTTAGATGTGGTGGGCTTTGACCCAGGGCAGCATCACGTACTCGTGTCCGCATGCCCGTGGCTCCCTTCCAGCTCACACAGGCCCCTCCTGAAAGTCGGCACCCCTCCACGACCTGACCCCACGTCCCCCTACACAGACCTCCGAGGCCGAGCGTGTTTGCCTGCGCCTGCCGGCAGCTCCGGAAAGACAAGGCCACGTGCGCCACCAGGACGATTTCCCCCGAGACTGGCACGAGTCCAGGTCACAGCTACTCTCAACCCCTTCATCCTCGCGCTTGTGGTCATTCGAGCACTCTTTACGCGTCACGGTGGAAATGCCAGGCGGACTCGAGCGACAGAAGCGCTTTCCCTTCCGCTGTGACAGTGCGCACGTGTGGGCCCTGGTTACCAAAGACCCGTAACTTCAACTGCTTTCATCCAAAGCAGCCCTTCTATAAAAAACTGAAGTGAGACACCGATGCAAGCCACGCACGTAAGTGAAAGTCTTCTCAGAGCCAAACGAGAAGTAAAAAGAAAACAAGTAAAGCGAATATCGTCGTGTTTCACTTGACTCAGTGTACCCCCAGTGCTCCCGCTTCACGTGCTATCAACACGGAAATCACTGCGCTGCGTTCCTTCTTTCACACAAACTCCTCAAAGTTGGGTGCGTATCGTACAGTTCGGGCCACCCACGTCTAACCGGGGAAGTCGTGTGTGCCCGCGCCTATCAGTCAACTGGGAATATCGCCGCCTGTGTTTGAAGTTCAGGCCGAGAGCTGCCAGCAGACCCTCAGGGCTGTGGCTCAGGAAGCGACATCGCCTGAGCATCTCTGTATCCCCAGCACGGCGCTGCGCACCTACAGGCGTCCACAGGTAGGTAAGAGGACGCGCCTACACCCGGTGCCTGTGTCAGGGGAACGGAGGAGTAGTTACGTGACTGGAGGATGATGGCCAAACCGTTCCTTCCTGCGAAGTTAGCCTGTTGGAGGGTTATAAACAGGAGCCCAGCGCGGCCCAGCTCCGGAGGGTGCACACACCTTGGGGTCTGACGGCAGCCCCTGGAGCTGTAGGGGACGAGCAAGCACGGCCTTGCGCTCTGTACCTGGCAGCCCTGGTGTGAAGCACGTGGGTCCGAAGCAGACGCAGACCTAGGGTATGACATTATATCTCCATGTGTGGGTACGTGGCGCTCGATTTCAATACCGAATTTCCGACTTTCTTGCTAGCTTTTTGCTCGTTATGCCCCTCGTTATCTGTCGGCCTCGGCCGTTCAGGTCACGTTGCCAAATCCATTTAGTCCAGGATGTCATTAGTTCCGATCGAACAATGAAAAGCAAGCCCTTTCTCTTCCTAGCTGTGCAGATGCTCCGTTCCACCTGAGAGAGTCTGAAATGTCACAACAATGAATGCATTCCCGGTTCTGTTTTGACTGCGGAAAAACAGACGGACTGAATTTCTTTGGACCTTAGGCTTGAGAGGAAAGGGGCGTGGGCACTTTCTCAGGTGACGGTTCTGGTACTTAAGGCTCCCTGAACAAGGGCTCCGGGCACCCAGCCTGGCTGCGCCTCGGCCCCCTGCTCTGGGTGTATGCGGGATTCTGATGGGGAAGAGGATGCTCTTTAGAGACTTCATCTTTGAAGGTGAGATACAAACATGAAAAGAAAACGGACATAAGACGACTCATCTGACAATGACGGGAGGGCTGTCATTAGGCAGAAAACGTGATTGCTCGTCGAAATAGAGACGCGGAAAATATTTGCTTGGACCACAGAAGAACAGCCAAGGGAGGCTGGCTCGGAAGGGCGGGGCCTACAGGAGGCGGCCTGGGCCAATCGGGGAGTAGGTTTGATGGGGAGCGGGGATGACGGTGTTTAGGCCTCTTTTCCTCCCGCTGGTCACGGGAAGGGTCACCTACATCTCCGCACGCTAACAGAAACCATCAGCACGACGTGCTCATTTCCTTCTGCTGCTTCTGAGGGAATGAGATTCAAAGCCCAACAAAATAACAGATTTAGCAAAACACGGGCTGCGTCACAATCTAGTGTTTCGCTCTGCTCTCTCTAAAAACAGCTACAAACGTTTGATGTCATCTAGTATAACAAAACAGATTTATGTGACTATAGGGGATCGCCCTGTCATCCTTCAGTTTTTAACTTTAATGTGTGACTCTGTCGGATCGCATACTGGCAGGGGACCCTGATTTTTTTAAATATATTTTTACCGAACACAGTGCTACCGGTAGCTTATATCTTCACGACGACTTTGAATCCTGAACATTAACAAGACCATAAAGTTTGGTGTCGATTTTTAATCCTTTCAAATGCGAACATTTTCCTATTTCCCCCTAACACAAGATCGGCTACATAAACACAAATGTGTAAATAAATGCCTGAAGACACGGGTGCCTCACCTTACTTAAATATTAACATCTCATGTTCCACGTCACTGAAAACAGAAACTGTAACTTTCACTTCATTCTACTCACGGAACCTAACCTTTTTAAAAATGGCAACCCCTTCGTAAACGAAAAAGAACAGAAATCTCATAACAATGAAGTTTTATAACAATAATAAAGCTCATCCTTAGAAGTTCTTCGGCGGCCTTTTCAGTTTCAAACGCTATCGCCAGGACTGCTTGCGTCCCGGCTTCGGCTGCGTCCGATTCCGCACGGCTTCCAGAAGGGTAAATAACTCCATCACAGCTGGCTAAGCGCCGACGGAACAGGCTGCAGCGCGACTCATTAGCTCCCTGCTCGTCATCCGTCATCCCCAGCAGCAAGTGGCTAGCCGTGCTGATAACGTCCGTCCTTTGCATTGGCAAAGAAATCATGCTTAGGTTAAAAATCCTGAGGAAGAGCCACAGGAGGAAGATCTAAATAACGTCTGAGGACGGTGATCTTTATTCTCCTTGAAATCGTTAAGCATAACGAGCCACGTTAATGCGATGTGAAATTTCAGGCTCTCGTAGGATGGATGCGGCGATGGGAAGTTAAATTTTCGAGGCTGAATTCACTTTCCTTTCCGATGGCATATTTTTACTTTGGACAGTATATAAAACGACACCGTTGTGCAGGCAAAAGCCTTTGAAACATTTTAGAATTTATCCCTAATTCTGTATTTCTGGTCACATGACACCAAATATCCAGTGAGTAAAGCGTTTGCCAAATGAATCCGCCTCAGCCTGTGAAGAATCACGTAAACGGTTTCGATTTTGCCAGTGATCTGAATTTCGTTGCTGTCCTCACATGGAGGCAGGACGTGGGTCCTTCCACATACTTTTTAGCCATCATCCTCCTCTACAGAATGAAATACAGCATTCTATTCTGATTCTACCTACACACCAATCAGCAACTAGAGATTTCTGGAGCTGGAAAAGATCTTGGAAATCAAACTGTCACGCCCTTTTCTTCACTAACAGATGAAAAAGCAGAAACAAACCCGGGGGAAGTGCCTCGTTCCAGGCTGATGGCAAAAGAGCTAGAGCTATTCCCATCACGCGAGGCCTGGTGACCCCTCCCCACTGCAGGCTGCAGGGAGCGTCCACACTAAAGGCTTCTCCCTGCGGCTGGGGCGGATTTCAACACCATTTTCCCAACGACTAACACAACAGGCAAAAATGGATAAAAAGATAGAAAACTAGGACAGCATCATCGGTCACTTGATGTGAATGACATTATCGACCAGTCGACCTAATTGCCACGTAGGCAGCACTGCGGCCGACGTTGGTGGCATGCATGTTCCTTAATGCGCACACAGGACGTTTACCAAAATGGACCGTATTTTGGGTCGTAAAAGAAGCCCCAATAAATGCAAAAGAATTCAGGTTATACGAAGCCTGCTATCTAGCCACACGAATTTAAATGAGAAATTAGTGGTAGGAAGAGACCTGTAAAATCCCCAGATATTTGTAACTAAATAAAACCCATGAGTCAGGGAACAAATCGAAAGAAATATTTTAAAGCATTTTAAGTGAATGCACATAAACTCCACCAAAATTGGAGGGATGCAGTGACAGTGGCACTTCTGAGGAAGCTGATGGCAGTAAAATCCTCATTCAAAAAGGAGATGAACCGCCTCGAGTTAATGGCCCCAGCTTCTACCTTCCAAAACTAGAAAAAGAAGGAACAGAAAATGCAAACCAAAGTAGGAAAAAAATCAAAGGCAACAATAAACATCGGAGTGGAGACTAATAAAATAGAAAACAGAAAAGTAACAGAGAAAACCTACAGATGGTTCCCTGAGAAGACGGACATTAGGTTTGCTGAGCCTCTGACTCCACTGATCACGAAAAGGAGAGAAGACACAAATCACCTCTGATGGGGGTGAGAGTGGAAATACCACTACAGCTTCTCCACCGTTATTCCACCCGGTTCCATCACATTTTAATTGTAATATTAAACGTAAAATAAGAGAACGCTCTGAGGAACTATCCACAGCTTCGATGGAAAGGGCAATTTCTAGAAAGACAGACACCGTCCAAGCACACTCAAGAAGAAACGGAAAACCTGGAAAGTCCTGAGGTATGCTCTCATTTTCGCTTTCAGATACAGCTGCCTTCGTTCGCCCTATTCTGAAATAAAAACCCTGAAATACAGAGAGTCAAGTAACTTGAACGAGGTCTCCCAGCAGCAAATGGAAGAGTCAGATTTTATGCCCAGGGTTGGCGGACGTGTAGCCTCTCCACGCTGCCACCCCGAATGGATGAACAAATGAGCAAATACGCATGTTCATCAGGAAACAGCTAAATTCCAGACTGACTAAATCTGCTTACATATATATATAAACATAGAAACGAGAGTGTTATATGTTTTATGAGTAGAATACTTTATATACGTTATATATGACATTGTGTGTCTGTATCTATAAGAAAATTAGAAAATTAGGCAACAGAAACTCTGAAATTTCAAAATCTTTTTATGTTAATTTGGGAAAGTAAGGACCAACAGTGGCTTAAATTAATAGTTTTTTTTTTTTTTTGTAAGTAATACTTCAGGATCGATAAACTCTGAAACAGACTGTTTTTTCCAAAGCTGAATTATTGATCCCGTTGCCACAATTAGCCAGCTGTTAAGCAGGTCCGAGGGGAAAGAACGCACACAGGGCAGCCATGTGAGCCGCAGTTGAAACTTGGTTCTGCTTTTATTCGATGGGGAGGGTCACCTAACCATGCTCAGCTACATCCCATCCCATGTGAAAATGGGCCTAAATGCCATCCGGAGCAGTTTTTGTGAAGATTAGGGCTAATTTATTTAAAACACCGAATTGAGTGCCAAGCAGAGCAAAGGCCAACAGACGGCACCAACTGTGTGCGCCAGCATGGGTGTCGTGGGTGCTGCACCCGGTCTCACGTCTACCTCCGGTTGTTGACACGGGATGACTGCAGAGAAGATGAAGGGAGGAAGAGGGGGATGGGGAGGGAGAAAGAGAGGGAGAGATTAAGAAGCGTAAGAACAACATCCAGCCAGGAGTGGATATAGAAAGAGGTGAGACTGAGTTAGGAATGTCTCCTTTCCCCCATCTCTACTTTCCCAGGTTTTCCCAGCTCATGTCATTCATTCCTAACTCCATTCCTGTAACGCGAACAGACTCGACTTTCTCTTCCTTCCACCAGGAACGCTTGAAAAGCGAGAACTGAAATTCAAATGCGTACAGTGATGATGCAAGTAAAGAGAATAATGGAAGCTCTGCCACCGTCCTTCCCTGCGGACACACTTCATTTGCACATTAACCCACGAGACAATTCTTTGCTTCCACACAAAAATTTTGTTCTCTCCCGTGTTCTGGCAACATGCAGCTCACACAGTCATTCTAGGCCCAAATATTTCTCTGTTTTCAGAAAAATAATCAAGCAAGCAGATGAGTAAGCCCCATTGACCTTAGACCACCACACTGGAGCGAGTGGCCACCGGTGACAATGGGGAACAACGGGGCACGTATGCCGTCTGGAAGGGAAGGCTGTTACTTCACCCCAGACAGGTAGTGGGTTCAGTATCGCCAGACCCTGCAGTACCCAAGAGAAGCCAGAGTTTGACTATGGAAATAATCCTCCATTTTTAAACATCTCAAAAACAACTGCCCAGACTCATCGAACGCATCTGCGGGCCGGATCCCGCACTCACACCTCCTGGCTGTGACTCCTCACTGCACAGAATTCACTTTTCTCCACAAGGTGACGGTCACTGCCGGGCAGGGCCCCTAACAAGTCAGATGGAGTCTGGGTACGAGAAAATGCTTTTCTAAGAGAATATCTCCTTGTAGCCACTTGACCGTCTATGATATCCCTCTCTATTCGTTTGTCAATAATAGAACTTCCCCCAACTACTCAACCAGTTTTACAAAATGCAAAGACATTTCTTTCATCAATTCATTCATTCGTTCGTTCATTCATTCAATCAATGGCTACTTTCTGAGCATCTGTTACGATCAAGGCGCTGTAGGCAACGCCAGGGTAATTAAGATACAGCTGCTGCTCTCTAAACTTCTGTCCTTTCCTTTTTAAACCTGAAAAAGCCATTTTTTGTTCAAACAATTTTTCCTCCCCTCCCTCCTTCACTTCATATCAGTGCGTGTGGCGTTAGAGGACTCGCTGAAGGTCAGGTAGAAGGAAGGTGTCAGAGAGAAACAAGTGACCCTCGCTGGCAGTCCATCAAGGCTCTTCCCCGTGGAAAATGCGATCCAGCCACAGACAGGCGCTGTGATTGATGGCCGGCAAGCCAGAAGTGGCCCCCGAGCCACCATGCTTGCGCATGACACACGCCACGGCCTAGATTTGTTGTCATCCAGACTGTTGTGCACCGTGAAACAAGCTCGATGACTTTTTAATGAAGAGCTCGTAAGAGTTCTTACTTCCAGATAAAAAATTACAACATTTGATGTCATTCTGGGGAAAAAAAAAAAGGTTTCATTCCGCTATGGCAGGGTACGAAACGCGTTCGACAGTGTCAACGTCGGAGCCAGGATTTCTCCGTCTCATTTAGAATTTACCGCAGTGGCTGCGGCAGATTGCCTCACTCTCCTTAAACACGTCATTTCGTGCGCAACAGGCTAATTATCTTAAGTGGGAACACCAGAGTGGACTTCTCGGAGCAGTGACTTTGTGTGGCCCAAACGCATGACATAACGTCTACTAGGCAGTTCTGTCCTGGCACCTTAGTCGGAGCGAAATCACCTTGGATAAAGGTACCAACAAAAGCTGAGCAGCAGGGTGTGTTCTCATGCGAACAAGTAAATGCAGCCTCTCGCTCAAGCCCCAAGCCCTGCCATCGGGATCACATGATGAAACCGAATCCCACCAGGCACTGCGCACAGCGGAGACCACGGAGAGCAGCCACTGAGCCGTGAGGACGGAACCAGGCGCCGTGCTCCTAGGGAAACTGCTTATTTCCACCGTAGGAGACCGAGGCCTGGGTCCTCTCAGGGGTTATCCAGGGGCCCGCTCCCCCCTCCCCCTCCTCTTCTCCTTGATTCGGTCAGGTGGCTTTCTGCTTTCGGTTTCACTGGCCGTGGCTCCCCCTCGCCCCGCACCCACCAGGAACAGACCTCGGTTTACCCTAGGTGTCCTGCTGTGTCCTCTGAAGCTAGGTTGGTTTAAGGGTGCATGCACGGGGAGCACCGGGTGTACTGATCCCCGCAGTCAGGACGGCACCCCCCGCCCGCAGCAGTGCTTCCCCGATTTGAGAGAATCGTGGGGCTGTTCGCTGTTCCACTCACTGCAACCCAATTGCTCCTTGTTCAATTTTTTAAAATAAATCTTTGGAAAATGCATGAAATCCGTGACTGAATGGTAAATACTTGCTCATTTAAGGCCTCGGCCTCAGCCCTCCAATCATACTGAGGTCTTTGAGGAGCCCACAAAGGCCTCTGATCCTTCCCCAGGGCCTTCAGATGCCACCGCCCCCGCAGAGAAGGCTCGACCCTCCCCAGGCCAGACTCTTGTCCCTCCTGCAGGAACTGGGGCCATCAGCTTCTCGGGAAGCTGAGTTAAGAGCCCATCCTTGTTCCAGAAGCCCCTTCGAGGCTCCCCCACCTCAGACTTATCTCCCTGAACGGCAGGCAATTTCATGTTTCCTTGTCACTTTCCTCACTAAGCTATAAGCTCTCCGAGGGCAGATTCTGCTATTCACAATGGGAGCCTCAGCAGCCAACATAACTCAAAAGAGCTCAATGAACAGGGACATGTAATAACAGTAAAGGCAACAGCCTCCCACTGGATTCCTGCTTAGGGCAGAAGTCTCAAGTCCTCCCAACAGTCTGCGGTGACCTCATCTCTCAAAGACAGGGAGGGGAAGAAAAGTCAATATACACACCCAAAGCCACACACCCATCAAGTGAAAGGGCCAGAGAGTTAGTCCAGATCCTCCTATCTTCGAAGACTCCTAACATGACCAGGTAAGGAGCCCGTGGTGCCCTGTGGGTTTGGAGTGAGCATGGCATAGGGGAGCAGACGGGGGCCCCGTTTCTGGAGAGCCACAGGAAACAGTTTTCATCAACACCCTCAAGGGCGACTTCTGGGGAAGCCTTTATCTGTCACACAGAGAAAGGGCCCAGGAGGAGGCCCAGGCGGGGCCCTCCAAGAACCCCCATGGGGCCCCACAGGGCTACCCACTCACTGATGACACGTGGCCGCATTTAGGGACAGGTCGGCCACGGAAGAAGGGGAGGGCAGCTAGCCTGGGTGGCCTCGACTGGAAGTATTCAGTCCGCCGCTGTCTCAGGTGGGTAACCCAGTTCAGGGATCTTAATTATCAGACTCATCTCATCAGAATGCAGCCTCCCCTTTGCAGTCCACTTCATCGAATCCACCCAAGGATATTACAAATACACCCAGTTGGAGCTTTCTGGTACAGTGAGAAGTCGTAAAGGTATTACTGATGTAGGCATTCCTGTTTATGCCAATGTTTCGCAATTAATGCTCCTAAGTAATGCTTTAGGTTCACACCTCCGTTCACAGCCTCCTAAATGAAAGATTTTGCACTAAAGACTGCACAACACCAGGGCAGGCCATGAATCACTCGGACTGATGATGCCCCACTCGGAAATTTTGAAAAGCTTAGGTTAAAGGGAAGCTCCCAGGAAAATCAGTCATGTTTAGTGGGTTAAACCTCGCAGGGGAAACACAGTCTTTCTAATGAACACGTTTTCCCTTGTAGAAGGCTAATCTTCTTTAAGGACGTTTTATGTGCCATTAAAACGTTAAGCAAATACACAGAATCCCACGCCGCTTCTGTTTCTGAATTTCGATTGTGCTTCATCCAATCTGAGTCTGTGAAGGGGTCTAAGGAGCTCTGTGGGCAGCGCATGCCCCATCCTGGGGGTCTGGCGCGCGTTCGCCCAATGCAGGTTACAATTAAGAAACTTAAGCCTCATAGGCTTACCAACAGCTGGGAGCCGTACACTGCTCCGCACAAAACACGTGCTCAAAACGCCGGCTGGATGAACGAAGGGAGGTTACTCAGACTGTCCAACGTGAGGCTTATCTGGACATGTCAGTTCTCACGAGAGAGGTGTGAAGCTTGATTGCTTTCTCCCCAGTCAGAACGGACTGCCCAGCAGCCTCGGCCTCATGACATCTGCTTATTTCTATTTATTTCCAGACACCTCCAGAACAATCCCTCTTCCACCCCAGTTATTTGGATATTTCGGGTCAATGTAATTTGGGGCTGATTGCACAAATCATTTAAAATTCTACTTTTTCTTATTTTTTTTTTTTATGACAATATGAATCTCTGTCCAGGGAAATAATGGAAATTCTTCACTCTTTGGGTGTGGGAAATGGCAGACTGTGTGTCTTGCTGATGTCAGGGCCCCACAGAAGACATGCAAAGTGACCTGGCAACTGAACCGATGCAAATTCCTGCGTCCGGAGCTGTGTCCATTAAGGAAGGAACAACTGCTCAATGAGAAGCGTGTGACAATGATCTAAACATTTGGGAGGAGAATTGTTAGGTTCTCTAATCGACTTCACATGCCAAATCTACTCTCAATGACATTTAGTACAGGGAGAAACCTTAAATAAC
This sequence comes from Cynopterus sphinx, assembly GCA_030015415.1. NCBI lineage: Eukaryota > Metazoa > Chordata > Mammalia > Chiroptera > Pteropodidae > Cynopterus > Cynopterus sphinx. The sequence goes on along the minus strand of CM057386.1, from coordinate 128,394,151 downwards.
ACAACATTTTTATGTAACCTTGGAGTGAGAGAGACCTGGTTAAGCTGGCCTCCAAAAGCAGAAATCATACAAATTCCTACATTTTACTATTAAATTCACTACATAAAAAGCGTATCTGCAATTTGAGAGGATAGATCTCATATGCTTAATAAAGACTTGATTATTAGAAACAAGGAAAAGAAACACGGCGTCACAAGAGAAAAACAGACACAGCCTTCTGCATCCAACCATATGACATGCTGAATATTTTAGAAACAACCACCATCCTAAAAGATGTTTTAAAAACTAAAAATGTTTCCGAAGGTATAGCAAAGGTCTGCTCAGATTCATCTTTTGAGAAGGTAAGAACCAAAAAGATGGAGAATCAAGAAAAGGTGAGTCACGTGAGAGCCGAAGCATCACCCTCCAGAAAGCATTCCCACGCCAGGAACTGGGGTTCTGAGTCATAGAAGCACGGAGACTGAAGACGCGTCCTGGGGTCCACACGGAGTGGGGGGCTGGAATTCAGACTCCTGCTAAAAGCCAAGACGGCTGGCGGACGACTCCTTTGGGGAGAGGGTGGGTTAGAAACGGTCCCCTTTGGGGGCGATGACGGTGATAATTGTAAAAGCAACGGCCCGCGTTTAAGGAGCGCTTACTATGTGCTGAGCACAGTTCCAGGTGCTTTACCTGTTAACTCATTTAATCTTCATCATACCCCTTTCAGGCACGTGTGCTATTCTGCCAGTTCTGCTGTAAGGAAAATGAAAGCCCCGGGCGGTTTGGTGACATAAGAACACACCATCACTGATGTGGGATTCAGAAAATCTGACTCCAAGAAGGGAGGGAAAATAACCAGGAATTGGCATCCAGGACACACGGAGAACCCCTCCAAATCAAGAAGAAAAAGGGAAACACCTCAAAAGGCTCCCGCCAGGATGGCAGAGTCGGCACACATTGTGCTTGTGTCTCCCTTGACCACATCAAAATTACAGCTAAATTCCAGAACAGTCAGCTTGGAGGACCATCTGAAGACCAGCTGAACAGAAGCTCCATAACTAAGGATGTAAAGAGGGTCTCTCAAGACTGGCAGGAGGAGCAGAGACGGAGCAAAACGGCCGGTCCCGCACCCGCAGGTGTGCTGATTGCTGGCTCCAGCGCTAGGAAAAGGAGCCCCCACCACACGGCACTGTGAAAACTGGGGGATTTTGTCCTCTTGGGTGAGACTTACGGCTTCAGGCGACCCCGACATCCCCTTAAAGGGCCCGCACACAGACTCGCTCACCCATGGGCACTCACCCTGGGCTCCAGAGGAGGGACAGCGGCTGGGGAGGTGCCAGAGGGACACAGAGAGAGACTGAGATGTGAGGCATCCTGTGAGGGCTGGAGGGTCAGCCCCCGTTGTCTGTGGTGGGCCCTCCCCCCACGCGGTGGGCAGGCAGGCGCCATCCGCCTCTGCTGAGCCTGCTCCCACGTGGCCCAACCTCAATCCGATTGGCCAAACGAGCTTCACCTGCTCCAGGATGGTGACTCCGAGACCCCGCCCCACCCAACTCGCTCGGCCGGAGGCCCGTTTGGTGGCAGGCAGCGGGCCTTAGCTCTCACCGCAGTATTTTTTTAAAAGACAAAGGTCTGCAGGGCCCAGGCGGATAGCAGCCAGCCTTGGCCTGCCGTGTGCCTTTCACTGAGTGGCCCCAGGCTCAGCAATGCCACCAAATCTAAATCTGAATCAACCTCGTGAACACCGCTCATCACTCCTTGGTGACTCCCCGAAACCCCACCTCACCCAGCTCAGGTAGTGCAGGAGGCTCTTTCAGTGCCTGAGCCTTACACGTGGCGGCAGATAGTGCCAGGCCTCGGGGTCACTGCACCTTTTGCTGAATTTCCCCAGGTCCAGTGCTGGTGGCATCCGGCCTCTGTCCACAGCGTGCCCCCGCCCACATCACTCCATGTCCAGCACGAGAAGCGTAGGCCCTACCAGGGAGCCCCAGGCTGGTCACAGGCAGGGGCCGACCTCAGCCTGCACAGGGACCTCTCCCAACAGGCCTCAGAACCAACACACCAGCTTCATTCAGACCACGAAAGAGTTGAAAACAAACAGCATAATAACAGACAAAGAAGGGCATTTCATAATGATAAAGGGATGAATTCAACAAGATGATATAACGCTGTAAACATTTATGTGCCCAACACAGGAGCACCTACACATATAAAATAAATACTCATGGACATAAAGGGAGACAGCGACAGTGATACGGTCACAGTAGGGCATTTTAACACCCTGCTGACGTGAATGGACACATCCTCCAGAGAGAAAATCAACGGGGAAATAGTGGCCTTAGGTGACACATTAGACTAGAAAGATTTATTTGACATTTTTAGAGCATTTCACACGGAGAGTTTTCCAAGACAGACCTCATGCTAAGCCACAAAACAAGTCTGAATAAATTTGAAGAGACTGAAATCATATCACACGTCTTCTCCAAAAAAATGATATAAAACTAGAAATCAATTATAAGAAGAAAACTGAAAAACACACAAACACATGGAGGCTAAATAACATGCTGCTACACACTGAATGGATCAACAGTGAAATCAAGGGAAAAAATCAAAAGATACCTAGAGACAAGTGATAATAAAAACACAACATCCCAACCAAAGCCCAAAGTGAGTAGAAGGTAGGAAATGATGATCAGAATGGAAAAAAAAAAAAAAGTCTAAATAAAGCAATACAAAAGATCAATGAAAACAAGAGCTGGTTCTTTTAAAAGATAAATACAATTTATAAACCTGAAAGAGAAAAAAAGCGAACATAAATAAATATAATCAGATATGAAAGAGAAGAAGTGACAACGGAAACCACAGAAATACGGAGGACCAAGAAAAAAAAAAATACTACAAACAACCATACACCAATAACTGGGGCAATCTGGGAGAAAGAGATAAACTCCTAGAAACATAAAATCTTCCAAGACCTAATCAAGATGACACAGAAAACCCGAGCAGGCCGACTACTACTAATGAAGTGCAATCAGCAGTGAAAAAACTCTCCACAAACAACAGTTCTGGACCGGATGGCTTCACAGGTGGGTTTTACAAAACATTGAAGGGAAATCGGCACCCAGCCTTCTCAAACGATTCCAAAGAATTCAAGAGGAGGGGAGCCTCTAACTCCTTTTACAAAGCCACCACTACTCTGACGTCGAAATCAGACAAAGACGGTACAAAAACAGAAAACTAGGTCAATATCCCTGATGAACACAGATGCCAAAATCCTCAACAAAGTATTAGCAAACCCAAGTCAGCAGGACATTCAAAGGATCATACATCATGTCCAGGTGGTATTCCTTCTTGGGGTGCAACCTTGGTGGATTCAATGACCTCAAATCCATTAATGCGATACTCCCCGTAAACAAAAGGAAGGATAAAAATTATGTGGTCATCATATCACTAGATGCAGGGAAAGTCTTTGACAAAACCCAGCATGCACGTCTGATAAAAGCTTCAGCGAAGTGGAACTAGAGGGCACGTACTTCAACGTAACAAAGGTCACGTACGACAAACCACAGTTAGCACCGCACCCGATGGGACGCAGCTAAAAGCATTTTCGTTAGAGTCAGAAACAAGACAAGGATGTCCACACTCCCCACTTTTATTCAGATTAGCATCGGATGTCCTAGCCACATCGATCAAACAAGAAATAGAAATAAGACGCGTCCAGATTGGAAAGGAAAAGGCAAAACTGTCATTATTTGCAAATTGACAGGGTACAACATACAGAACCTCCTAAAGAGTCACTAAAAAACCATTAGAACTGACAAATGAATTCAGTGAAGTAGCAGGACACAAGATTACCATTCAGAAACCAGTTGCGCTTTTAGACACCAATTTTGAACTATCAGAAAAAGAAACTAATGAAACCATCCAGTTTACAGTTGTATCAAAACATGCCTAAGAATAAATTTAACTAAGGAGGTAAAAGACCTGTGCTTGGAACATTATAGGACACAGAAAAAAAAATGAAGAAGATACAAATAAATGGAATATATATATATATATATATATACACATACACATACATACATACATATATATTCACTTTGCCCATGGACAGGAAGAATTAACACCACTAAAATGACCTTACTACCCAAAGCAATCTATAGGTTCAGTGTGATCCCTATTAAACCCCAATGGCATTTTCCCACAGAACTAGAACAAAGCATCCTAACATGTATGTGGAGCCACAAATGACCCCAGATCTCCACAGCAATCTTGAGAAAGAACATGCTGGAGGAATCACATGACCTGATATCAAACAGCCACAGTCCATAGTGATTCAAAGAGCACGGTCCTGGCATAGAAACAGACACATCTCAGCGGGACAGAACCGAGCGCCCAGAAATAGACCCACACCTGTGTAGTCAGGTAACCTGTGACGAAAGAGGCAGAACACACAGAGGGGTAAAGACAGTTGATTCAATACCCGGTGTTGGGCCACCTTCTCCCACCATATACAGGGATAGACTCGAAATGAACTAAAGACTTAAAGGTAAGACCAGAAGCCATGAAGCTGCTAAAAGGAAACACAGGCAGTAAACTCTCTGACAGTGCTCTTGACAATATATATATTTTCTGATATATCTCCTCAGGTAAGGGAAACAAAAGGAAAAAATTAACAACTGGGACTACATCAAACTAAAAGCGTTTTTGCACAGCAAAGGAAACCGTCGGCAAAATGGAAGACCAGCTACTGAATGAGGGGAGATGTTTGCCAAAGATACATCCAATAAGAGGTTAATATCCGAAATTTATAAAAAAAAACTCATACAACTGAGCACCCCAAATCCTCAAATAATTCAATTTAAAAAATGGGCAGAGGACCTGAACAGATATTTTCCCGAAGAAGACGTACAGACGGCCGACAGACATATGAAAAGGTGGTCAGTGTCACCGAGATCACAGAAATGCACATTAAAATCACAATGAGACGTCGCCTCACACCTGTCAAAAAATAACTGTGACAAGGATGTGGAGACAGGGGGACCCTTGTGCCCTGTTGGTGCAGCCGCTATGGAAAACAGTATGGAGGTTCCTCAAAAAACTAAAAATACAACCACCTTATGACCCGGAAATTGCACTTCTGGGTCTTTCTCCAAAGAAATCCGAAACACTAATTCGAAAAGATGTGTGCATCGCTATGTTCGCTGCAGCGTTACGTACAACAGCTACAATATGAGAGCCACCTAGGTGTCAGCTGACAGGTGATTGGATAAAAACGCTCGGTACGTACATGCGATGGAATATTACTCAGCCATAAAAAAGAATCACATCTTACCATCGGCAACCACATGGAGGGGCCTAGAGGGCCTGATGCTAAGTGAAATAAGCCAGACAGAGACAAGACAAATACCATATGATTTCATTTAAAAGTGGGATCTGAGGAACAAAATAAATCAGCAAAACGGAAACAGACGCACAGATACAAACAACAAATTGATGGTCGCCAGAGGAGAGGTGGTTTGGGGGGCTGCGTGAAACAGGTGAAGGGATTGAGTCGATCATATCGCGATAACTACGAACGGTGCCGGGTGGGTACTAGACTGATCGGGGGATCACTTCATGAATCATGTAAATGTCTAACCGCGATGCCGGAGACTGAATATAAAATAATATTATTATTTTAACATAAAATAATATTAAATATCAACTGTAATGAAGATTAATTTAAAAGACAACTCAAGACAAGTCAGGCAGAAGACACGAGCGGGCCGGCCACACAAGAGAAAACACTTGTTGCCAGACGAATTGGGGAAAGAAAGATGCTCCACATGGTAAATGCAGACGAGACTCTGACAACGTCGCGTGCCGGCCACACGAGGATCGATGCGGGTCCATTCTCTCCTGGCTGCGCAGGGTGCGAGCTGACGTTCTGCCAATATCTGCTGAGTTGCTCTGCAGCTCTCTCTTCTTTGCTACTGTCTCGCTTTCGAGATCCGCGTCCGATCACCACCTCCTCGGTGGGTCTGTCATAAATCCATGGGCTGACGAATTTCTGACACTTTCCTGCTGCCTCCCGTGGTAGCTTTCGCGTACTCTTTTATGAGTTTGTATTCCTCGTATCTAAGGAGGAGCTAAATAACTGTTGCTGGTTTAACTATTAAAAGAACTAATACGACCCCCACCAACACACACTCACAAAACCTATTTAGGATTTCGTGTTTCATTAGCACGTGCGGGGCACATTCTGACAACCCAATGCCAGCGAGCAGAACACATCGCAGGGTAAACCAACCTCTAGCAATGTTGCCCTCTGTGGATTTGCTCCACGTTGCCTTGAAGTTACAATTGAGCATGACATGTTTTCTGAAGAAAAGTAAGAAAATGAATTACCGCACAGTAACGTCAGGTTGCATCTTCATCAAATCCATCTCCAAAGCCTCGCTCACTCTGCTGAACCTCCCCAAACGACGAAGGCCCCGGGCTCTAATCGACTTTTGATAAACACACGACCGAAGCATTAAAATGTTTCCGTTGATCGTATAAAACCCGAGTGCTGAACGGCTATGGGGAGAGACACCATAATCTCTGGAGCTTCGCGGTTAGCAGCCACCTCCAGCAGCACATGTGGGCGATTCTCAAATCCGCGTCTTGGCCCTCACCTCGGCGCATATCCTTTCTCTCTCTCTCTCTCTCTCTCTCTCTCTCTCTCTCTCTCTCTCTCTCTCTCTAACTTCTCCCCAACAGCAGCGTGTACTCTTAGTAGATAAGAACTGAAAAATAAAGTTAGAGAAGGTCGCCCTTGATGCTCCCCAGACGCCTGACAGTCACTGTTAATACTCCACGTGACTAGTCCTATTTGCCTAACATTCAACAAGGTCAAAGTCCCACTGTGTATACAATTAATTTACCACGCTTTTTAAAAAATTAACGTAAGTATTTTCTATTGTTAAGATATTATTTTTAATTGCTACCCAATATCCCAGTAAACAGATTCATTCTTATCTAATTCACCTTCCCCTGCTTGTCGGGGAACGTTTTGTTTTCTTCTGTTTCCGTTTACATCCTGCAATTAATACGTTTGAAAATAATGATTTATCTATTTACTTTTTGGTCTGTTCTGGTCGAGGACGTAATGGATCCTCCGCATGCGGTCTGACAAACATGCCCACGTTACCCAGCGCCTTCTCATCTCTTCCGTCGTGGGGCACAAAGCGGTGGCTCCCTGATCTCTGTCAGCACCAGGTGCGTCCGCTCCCGTCTGCCACGAGGACACGTCTGCTGGACGTCCCGAGGGCTCCTCCCCAAGTCAACTTTGTCAGCACGAAACCCATTACATGTCCTCCTCTCCCAGCTTCGCTTCTCCTGCGTTTGTTGTCTCGACGGAGAAGGTCACCACCATCCTTCCAGCTGGGAAGTCAGGCCGGTGGGGTCGTCCTGCCCCACCCGCCGCGTCTGTGAGGAGACGTCCTGCCTTGGAGAACCTAAGTCTGTCCCTTCTGCTGTCAGTGCTGGGTTTGAGGACTCGTCTCCTCTTGTCGGGCCAAACAGTCTCCGCGCTCAGCAGCTCCCACTGAGTTACTTCGGCGCATCCCCCGGGACTGTTTTCTACACACGATTTTGTTAAATTATCTGTCCCCAAACCACGTGCACTTTTCTCATCTGCTTCTCCTTTGATTATAGCCTCATAATTTTCTAATATTATTAATAACTCCTCGTAAACATTTAAATGTCTAACGTCTTCCTGATAGCCCCCCAAGTGAATGCACCACAGTTTCCCGAACAGTTCCCCCAACTGTTGACATTTGGCGAACACCATGGGTATACGGCTCTCGTTCTAGATCCAGCTGTTTCCTCAGGACGGACTCCCAGAGTCTGCAAATGTTCCGAAGGTTCCCGATTCCCGTCGGTCCTCCCCATCTCGGCAACACACACCTTCCTGCGGACTCAGCTGCCCTCTCACTTCTTCTCCCCAAACGGCTGCTCGGTCACGCCCTAAAAATTAAACCGAGACTCCTCGGCCTGCCCACCGCGGGCCTCTGTCCTCCTCGCTCCACCACTGCCTCCTCCTTCTCCCCGGCATCCGAGCGTCCAGCCATCAGCTACTCCTTGCTCTTCAGGGGCACCTCGTAACTTTCTTCCTGTCTCTGCCTAGAGTGACCCTTTTATTTAATTTTTAAACTTCACCTTTTTTAGAGCAGTTTTAGGTTCACAGCAAAATCGGGCACGAGGTGCAGAGATTTCTCGTTTCTCCCCTGCCCACCGCACATGCAGCGACCCCTCTGGCATCGCCACACCCCTCCAGGGGCACATTTCTCACCGCGGGGGAACCGACACGGACACGTCGTAATCGCCCAGAGGCCACGGCCTGCCTCACGGCTCACGCCTGCTGCTGCACCTTCTACGGGTTCGGACACATTTATCACGACAGACGTCCGTCATCATAGTCTCAAACAGGGCATTATCGCTGCCCTGAGAGTCCCCCGGGCTCCTCCCATCCACCCCGCCCCACCCCGCCCCCGGCAATCCCAGTATCTTCACTGTCTCCGTAGCTTTGTCTTTTCCAAAATGTGGCGCAATTGGAATCATAACTGGCTTCTTGCACATAGTGATATTGATTCAAGGTTCCTCCGTGTCTTTTCATGGCTCGATAGTTCCTTTCCTTTTAGCGCTGAGTCATATGCCGTTGTCCAAACGTGCCACAGCCATGGCACGGGGCCCGGAGCTAGAGGAACGGGCAGAGTTCAGACCCGCTCACCTACGCTTCCAAGTCTGAGCAACTGGGACAGAGCTGCTACAGATCTCCACAGGTAGCTTTGCCTGTGGACGTGCGTGTCCACCTCCTTTGGGTAAATACCAAAGGTCGCTGGGTAATGGGAAGGGTCACGTTTAATTGTTCCAACGGCCAGCGTCTTCCGAAATGGCTGCAGGATTCGGCGTCCTCACCAGCAGCCCGAGAGCCCCCGTTTCCCCACATGCCGGCCGGCCCTGGCGTGCTCAGCGTTTGGACCTTGGCCACTTTGAGGGGTGTGTGGCGACACCTCACGGTGCCTTAAGTGGCATTTATTTCCCTGATGACGTGTGGTGCGGGACGTCGATTCACGCGCTCACGTGCCACCTGCGTGTCATTTCTGGTGAGGCGGCTTTTCAGGTCTTTGGACCATTTTGCAGTCAGGTTGTTTGCTTTCTCATTGTTGAGTTTTAAGAGTTCCTTGTATATTTTGGATACCAGTTAGTTCTTTATCAAATGCGCCTTTTGCAAATATTTTGTCCCAATCATGGCTTGTTTCTTCATGATCTTGACATTTTCTTCTGCAAAGCGTAAGTTTTTAATGTTAACTAAATCCGTCATCTCAATTATTTATCTCTGGTTGATTTCGCCCTTACTGTGGTGCCTACAAAGTCATCACTGGACCCAAAGTCATCTGAGCGTTTTAATATTTTTTATATGAGTTGTTTTCTAGGACTTTTATAATTCTGCATTTTACATATAGGTCTACGACCCGTTTTGAGTAAATGTTTGTGGAGCGTGTAAATCTGTGTCTAGATTCCCTTTTTTTTCCTTTCCCGGTGGGCGTCCAGTTGTTCCAGCACTATCTGTCGAAGAGACTACCTTCGCTCCATTGTGCTGCCTTTGCTCCTTCGTCCAAGGTCGGGTTAAGAGACCGGCTCTACCTTCGAGGACCTAATAGGCTGGTGGATAAGGCATCCATACAATTAGCCACAACATTATGAGCACGGGCCATGGAACATGACGGAAATAAACACAAAACGCCGTGGGGTCACACACATAGCAAGATTCGCTCCGGATGACGGCCCAGCGGAAGATTTAGTTCTGGAAGGGGCATTGGGCCTGGAACTAAAGGGGCAGAAGTTAGACAGAAAGCAACAAGACGGGGGGGAAACGAGCAGTGAGGAGGATATTTTAAGCGGAGGCACAGGTGGTCAGAGAAGCCAGTCCCCAGGCCTGGGACTGTGTTTAGGAAATTGCAGGTAGCCTCGTTTGGTCAGAGCGGAAAGTGCAAGGAGAGAGTAAAAAGTCTCACAGCAGGAGGGCTGGGCTGAACCCATTTTGAACCTTTAATAGTGAAGTAAACACACTCTTCTTGAGGAATCAGGTGTTGCTACCTAGAGGTCATTATCAAAACAATGAGAAAACAGGGCAAAATCCAGGAATGTTTGTTTTAAAGTTATCTTCCACTGCTTTTAGTTTAAAAATTAGTCAGAGGACTTGTGAACAGGGGTTCGTAAAGCCTGTGCAACCACGTGCAGTTGATGGATTTGAGGACGCATCATATACGTCTGCCCGGGGAGTTTAAAGCGATAAAAATCTCTGTGCCGGAGGAAAGTGACCAGTAGAACAAAATACTGTGTTATCTACATTTTTACTACTCTCGTTCCCCTGCCAATTCATATAACTCATGTTTAACTTGTCATGCTCTATGCAGGGGTCCCCAGCCCTGGACTGTGGACCGGTACCGGTCATGGCCCGTCAGGAGCCGGGCTGCACAGCAGAGGGTGAGCAGTGGGGCGAGCGAGCGAAGCTCCTCTGTGTTTGCATCCCGTCCCGCTTTCATCTCCCGAGGCGTCCGATACTCAGATCTTGACACGTTTCCCCCACGTCTGAGGAAAAGCCTCTTTACGTTCTCCCACCTCCGCGGCTGCTGCCTCTCAGTTTATATAAATTGATTCTACAGTTTTTTTTTCTAAACTTGACATTTTGGCCCTCCTCGGGCCCCATCCTTGGTCTCTCATCTCATGGACCCTCTTTTCCCCAGGAGCCAGCTCTTCGTTGCCTGTGGTTTCAACGGACGCCCACGCGCCTCGTGCCGACTGGTAGAGTTTGTGTCCCCAGAAACCCAGGCAGGGAAGCCCTAACGTTCAGGGTGACGGTGCTGGGGGACGGGGCTTCGGGGTGATTAGGCCAGGAGGGTGGAGCCCTCCGGATAGAATCAGCGCCACCTCCTCGCTTTGCTCTGCACCACGTGAGGACACAGCAAGAGGGTGGGCATCTGAACACCAAGAGGCGGGTCCTCGCCAGCCGCCAAGTCTTCAGGCACCGGGATCCGTGACGCCCTCACCCGAGGGGTGAGAAGCAAGTGCTTGCCGTTGAAGTCCCAGGCTGAGGTCGGGGAGCTCAGACGTCGGTCCTTTGCACACCTACGCGCCTGCTTCAAGCCCTCTCTCCCCTCCAGGCTGGCAGCGCTTTTCAAGTTGTTTGAGCCTCAATCTGGATGCCTCGCCACCGTCCAGTCTCGGCACCTGTAAAGCCGAGCTACCTTCGTGCACAACCTGCTTACGATCGTCGTGGGCGGCACCGTCGACCTCCTCACCTGACCTGGAAGCCTGAAGCATCTCCAACGACCATCCTCATCCCTCCGCTGTCATCGGTTATACCGTCCTGTCGCCTCCACTTCAAAGCATCTCTCAGACCCTCCTCCACCCACGACGCGTCTGTTTTATTCCGTCCTGGTGCCCGGTCCTTCCATACCGTCCAGCACGGCTCCGCTTGGTCCAGCCTGAGCACTGCTCCCAAAGTTCTTTCGTTAAAACACGAAAGTTCTCCTCCTCCGTTGGAAGAAAACCTCTAAGGGCTCTTTCAAACCTTCGAATGAAATTTAAATTTTAAATGTTAAGCAGAGCCTTCCACACGCCCTCCGGTCTGGTTCCCCTGCTGCCATTCCTCGCTGCAGTGACTTCCCGACGGCCTCGGTTTCGGGGTTTCTCGAGCACACGCTGGCCGTTTTCCGTCTTCATGTTCCCTCTCCGCTCCGCCTTCCCTGCACAGCCGTGGTGGCCCTCCCGGACAGCGGCGACAGCGCCGGGCTTCAGATCCTGGCGCAGGGACCCAGCTCTCTCTGGCCTCCCGCCCTCCACCCCCTGCATGCGCGTCACACACACGGTTGTTCTCCCTGCGTGTGGACGCCCTGTGTCCCCACAGCACAGCACGCGGGATGGGGGACGTTAGGGTTATTTGTGGGAGGGAAGGAGGGAGGGAAGGAGGGAAGGAAGTAAGGAAGGAAGGAAGGGAGGGAGGGACGGAGGGAGGGAGGGAAAATGGTAGGAGGGAGAAAAGACCCAAAGATTTTATTTGAATTAAATTATCTGTTTTAGGGGCACCTGTTCCTAAGACGGAGCAAGATCAATTTAAAAACAAACAAACAAACAAACAAACAACCTTAAAGTGGCTCATAGGGACAGGCTGAACAAAAGAGACCGTTCACACACAAACGTGTGGAGCAGGCTTGAGGAACCGAGAGAAAGCGAGGATAACTGGGCCGCACGTCAGCAAACGTGTCTCCTGTGAAACGTGGAACCGGGAGCAGAAAACCACCGGGGAAGCCGAGGGACGACACGAAAAAGGAGCCCAGGGCTTTACGCTCTGCGAACTCTTTGCTGCGCTTAAAGACCGACGAGACGCAGAGGAGAGCCGCGCGGCGCCGGGAACTTGGCAGAGCGCGGGCGACTTCCTTCTGCCGTCCTCGAGGCTCATCTCGAGGCCACCTGTGCCCTCCGCCGATTTAAATGTCACTGAGTTGTGTGTGATACGCGCTCCTCGTTTCTCACACGTCGGGGCGCGGTCACGTTCACAGCGCCACGTTTTCATTGTCACCAAGGCCACGAAGCTGGGGTCGCAGTAGCAGTTGGCGTGAAGGGGGCCTGAGCTTCCACCTGTTGGCCCAAGGCCCCCGAAGGTGTATCCCGAGCACCTTGATGCACCTGGGGGCGCCGGGGACTGGTCCGAGCCAGCCAGGCTGCGGCCCTGACGCCCTCGGACGTCCACCGCTCCTGCGCCTCTCCCCTGGGTTTTCAGACAAACCCCAGGACCAGTGAGCTCCCTTCTGTCTGGAAGACTCGCTCACAGCGGGCCATGGCGGAGCGGCCGTCGGTCCTGAGCCCTAACTGAGACGGATGACTCGGAAGGTGGGCACGGGGGCGGTCGCCAAGTCCATGTCCCACTCGTGACTAACCAGTGCGTGAGCAGGCGACGCCCCCGCCCTGTGACTCGGTTTATCTCCACAAGAAGGAGACGACGGAGCCAGCTGCATCACAAGGCTCTTCTCGTGAGGCGAGAAGGCAAAGCTCCCAGAAGCACACGAGGCCTCGCGGAGGCCAGGGGGCTGCTGCTGTCATTACTGCAGAAGGGAGCGGGAAGCCGGCCACAGAAGACGAGGACAGGGCAGAAGATTCTGTGCCACACGGATATTTCCATTTAGTGAAACTCTCTGGGGTACAGTGGGCACAGCCCACGCCCAGGAGAAAACCGGTTACTAAACGAATCATTTGAAATGAAGTAGGTGAGCTCGCGAGTAAAATAATAACAATGATCCTGTGAGGAGAACAACAGCAAAGCATCCGTTGTGATCGCGGACACAGTTCGCATATCGGGCTTCTTAAAGCAAAGCGGCACTGACGCGCGGCCATGCTGCCCAGCGTTGCCTTCGGCACCACGTTCTGAATTCCTGTGAGGAACAGGGCGTTCTCAACGTTTTCTCTTCCGGAATTTTCTCTTCCGGAAGAGAGAGTGGCTTTCCCTTCGTCCTTCGTCTGCACCACTTCCTGCCCCTACAGAGGGGCCCAGGGCGGCCCCCACCCTGCCTTTGCAGGGAGAAGCGGCTGCTCCGGGGCGGAAAGACTTGTGTGAGCTCCCGCACGGGCCTGCAACCTGTTCCCTAGCTTTCAGCTTTGGTAGGTCTAAGGGCCTGCGTTTAAAATCTGAACTCTTTTACAGCTCTTAACGATTGTATAATTATGACGCTACCTGCAATGAATTCTTCTCCAAAGCTGCCTTCTAGAATCTCGGTTGAAAAAGGATAACTTTAGCAGTTACCAGAAGGACGCGGGGACTGGGGCGGATGAGAGGAAAGGGGGTCAAATATGTGGTGCCAGAAAGAGATTTAACTCTGAGGGGTGAACCCACATTGCAATACGTATGCGACGTGTTCCTGAATTATATACTTGAACCCGATATGATTTCATTAACCAACGTCACCCCGATAACCTAAATTCCAAAGAAAAAGGAAAACTGATGGAAAGACACGTTAGGAAATAATCGGTAGGGAACATTTAGATAACCTGGGTAAGTTTCTAGCTTTGGGGATTATTTCACCTTTTCTTTCTTTACGAAATCTCCGAGTGCCTCCCGACTACGGAACTGTCCCTCTAACCCGCACCGCCTGAACCACGGAACCTCTGCAGTCACCGTCCCGTTCTTCAGAAATGTGTCCTCGTGGGAGCTCGCGCGCACACGCGTCATTCTGCAGTTTTATGCGAAACGCGGTCACTGCCGAGTTTCTGATGCTCTATCCGCCTCCACAGAAACAACGTCTTCTTCCACCACAAACGCCGCGTGACACCTGGGGAAGACAGGCCACGGCGGGGCATCTAGCGTGGGAAGGGCGCACCGAGAAGGGACTATTAAGAAGCAAAGGTAACGACTGTGAAGAGAAAGGGACATAAAATCTCAAATACAAGAATTGCTGGGCCTGCTACAAAGCGATAGCAGCGATCGTCAACCTGCTACTCGGTGCAACGACGGGGAGTGAGCGAGGCCCCCGGGAGCAATGCCCGTAAACAGCGGCTGCGGTCACAACAAAAGGGCGATCAGAAAAGGGGGGGTCCTTAGGTGGAATAACATGTCGCACTTGCAAAGACCTTCCACATCCCCCCTCTCTCTCTCATTGGAATATCGAGTCAGCAGTGGGGACCAGTCCGGGGAGATCCGCTTCTGCTAGTTTTACAGCCAAGGGCTGCGGCCAGGGGAGGCCTGGCCTCTCTGGTCAGTGCTTGTGCCGGGTCTGGGGCTGGACCATGATCTGTTCCATGTCTCAGCCAAGTCCCGCGTCCAGCCCATCAGAGACACTGGCCTTTTACCGCTCGGAACAAGGCCAAGGTGCCCCTGTCCCAGACTCCTCCTCTGTCAGCACCGCAGGGTTACCAAGGTCCTCCGTACTGGGGGACGCTTCCCATGTCTCTCTTACGCCCGAGGTCGCGGCTTCTTCATGAAACGTCACAGATTTGACTTATAAAAAGCCGCCGTCTGGTAACAAACGCTTGGGATCCCCGCGAGCCATAACACGTGTTTCCACTGTAAAAGTCACGAGAGCAGCCACCGCGACTTCGGGAATCCCACGCGTCAGAGCCCCCCGTTTCCACGAGGGCGGGACATAGGCCCTTAGAACTGAGGCAGGTGCTGAGGAGACAGCTCTGGCTCTCCGTGCCATCGCTGTCCAGGATCTCTGGGCGTACAGCCGGCCTCGGACCCAGGCTCTCATCCTTCTATCTGGGAGTTTCACGCTTTAGCTCCCCCCTGCCGTGCCGGTGGAATCAGAGGATGAGGCCGGGTCAATGGGTAAGCCCGGTGTCCTGCTAAGGGCCGGGGATGGAATGGAACGATGTGCTCAGCCCGTGATTTATAAGGGAGACAGCGGCCGCGAGGACGTACGACCCCACGCCGTCAGGAATAGGAGGAGCAGAGCTCATCCGGAGCACAGGGGACTCTGAAGGACTGGGCCGTGATGAGCAGCAACTGAAAGAAAGAAACTCCAGACTCGGCCGGATGGTGTGGGCGATCCTTCAGGACTTCTACGTGCCCGAGTCAGGGGGTGAAGGACGAACGGCCATAAGGAGCTGCACTCCTCAGCGGGTCTGTAAGAGGTTGAGGACACGTGCTATTTCCCAACGAACCACTGCAGAGGCAGAGATGACCTTCCGAGGTCACCGAACCCCACCTCACCTCGTAGGTGGGTCTCTAAGTGGAAACCTGGGTCTTGAAAATGGGAAACTCTCCGAAGTCTTACAACCTGTGATCCAGCTGGGATGCAGGGTCCTGGCCCAGTGTCCCGCCCTCTGCCATCCCGCCCTGTCCCCACCCGGGGGTCGGAGCCCTCACGACCACGTGTGGCCACACAGCGAGAGGAACACAGACGAGTCTCAAGGAAAAGGTGTGGCCTTGGGCTGCAGGGCAGACAAAGACGCAGGAAAAGGAAGAGAAAAGCAGCACGAATAAGTGTGGGGCAGGTCCCCTGAACCGGGGGGTCGCAGACCCGGGGACACGCAGGGAAATGAGGCCCTTCCTCCCAGCCCTCAGAACGCTGGGCCCTTTAGGGACATTTGTATGAAAAAACCATCATTTGTGGTTTTGGTAACATTAAACACCTGATCCGCTGAGATTTACTCGGGAAACAGGTTGTTTTTCTCTTGACCCACATTTTCTAGCAAAATGTGGACCCCGTCTGCGTGGACCTCTGAGGCTCGGGGTTCGGTTGTGGGGGGGGGGCGCAGCTAACCACAAACCCAAAACCCCGGGAAAGGGGACTGCCGGGAAAGGCCAGGCCGCCCCCCTTCGTGTTTCCCTCTTTGGTGGTGTCTGACTCCTGTGTGCTCAGACGCCGGCTTCCTCCCGAGGCTTTGGGGCGTCTGTAAACCCCGGCTCCCGCGTCGTCCTCATGGCGCTGCCGTGTGAGAGAGGGGCGGGCGCCTCTGGTCATCGTGGCCCTTCATCCAGGAGGCGTGACTCCACAGGTTACTCAGCTGGACAACACGGCCCAGAGTCCATCCCCTGTACAGGGCAGAACCGCAGCCCAGACCGGGAAGATGACAGACACAAGGCCCCGCAGATCGATACCAGGCCCAGACGGAGTCCCGCTGCGGCGATTTCCTGTCCGGTTCTTTGTCTGCCCACCTCGGCCCTGAGAAGCTCAGGTCAAGAGCAGCCTGCAGACAGCAAGCCCTCGCCGAGAACGCGGGTGACAGCGAAGAAAACCCCGTCTGCACGACCTGGGTCCGTTCCGGAGACCGTCACGCGTCGTGGAAACTGGGTCCGAACGGGCGCAGGTTTTAGGACCCCGTAACAAGGATGCCCGCACCTTTACCTAAACTCGTTTTTAAGCACAGACCCTGAAAACGGGGTGTGCTTACAGAACCCACAGAAAAACAATCGCTGACCCACAGCCCGGGCACACCTCCTGGCTGAGGGCTTCGGTCAAGAACAGGTATTTATGGCTGCGGGGACAGGGGCAGTACCCGTATTAAATTTTGTTCTATGTCGTGGTTTTTCCCCCGTTTGGGATCTGGATTGCGGCGAGAAGCATTTCATTCCTTTGATTTACCGTGTGCAGAACGAAGATTAATGCGAGGCGACTTTAATTCGGCTCTCGGCGACTTCGGGAGAGAAAGGGCTGCGAGGAGACAGTCCCGGGGGCCCTGGGGAGGCCCGGGGCTCTGAAGCTGCCGCAACACGACGGTGCTGGCCGGCCACACAGCAAAGCCGCCGGGCTCTCTGTCGGTGTCTGGGATCCCTGCCGCATCAGACGGCAGGGACCGGGCGAGGCGTGGAGGCTCACGACCCTCAGCCGCAGGGGGCTCCATAGGGACTTAGGTGCTCACCTGCCCCTCACCCCCAGCCCGGAGACACCGCTGCTCCGCCCCGACACCCCACCGCATGGTGCCCGTTCACTCGTTCAGAAAGGGACGCCTTAGCCACACGTGGCCTTTTTGCGGCACGTGTGAGAGACGTGGCCGCTGCACACATCCCGGAGGGCAGCGTCGAAACGCCCGAGGGTCTCGGAGCTGGGAGATAGGGGATCACCTGCTCTCACTCCTTTTCTCTCTTGGGGAGATGAGAAAGCCAAGGCCACCCCATCAAAGAAGGGACTGACTGCACGGCACGGCTGCAGGGAGGGCTGAAGAATCTAGTTAGATGGCTCCGGTCAGACCCGACGCCCAGCGAGGTCCACGGGGATGCGGCAGGCCCCTAGGCCGCTCGTGTGCGCAGCCCCTTTGGCACTTCCCATCCGTCCGTTTTCTCATTCGTTCACTAAGGCTGCATCACAAGGGGCCCGGGGCCTGTGAGCCACCGACACGGGCAAGGCCCCCGTCCTCGGAGGGCTTACGTGCTCTGGGCGAGGCACGAAACCTACCGGCGGACAGATGGCGATCTGTGGCAAGCTGGCTACGGGGACATTTCCTTGCTTCGTCACGGCGTTTACCACGATAGATTGCAACTGACGCAGATTATAAAGGGGGGAGAGGGGTGACGATCGTCAACCTTAAAGAGAGGAAGAGAAAGACCATCTGGGGGGGGCGGGTGACATTTAAACTGAGCTCAAGTGGTGGGAAGGGGCCAGCCAGTCCATGCAGAGGGAAGAGACCCCGGCCCCACAACACGAGGTGCCCGGCGGTTCCAAGGACCTGAAAGGTCATCGACGTGGACACCACGTGGTGCTCAGGAAGCAAGCAGGGAGTCACTGCGATGGACCGATGAGGCCTGGAAGCTCAGGGGAGCAGAACGAGGGGAGGCGGCGAGGGAGAACGAGGGGCGACAGGTAAGGGTCTGCCGCAGAATTCAAGGCGAGGGACAGCCATGCAGCGACGGGGACGGGCAGACGTGGACGGCTCTGAAGCCAACCTGGGGACAGCCAGCGCCCGCGGCGGTCCCTAGGGGGACGGGGAGTGTCCGACGAGCATCTGTAGGTGACGACCGGCGCGGCTCTGGAGCTCTGAGGACGGCGGCTCGTCAAACGGCATCTCAGGGAGGAGATGTGGTGGATGCACCTGTGTCGGCGCCGGCTCAGAATCAGGGAGAAGACGCGGGTGAGCGAGCTTCGGGCCGTTCATTCGCTTTCTGTCGCCTGCAGCGTGGCCTGCGGCTTTCCCTTCTGAGGAGGCCGCATCCCCGTGTTTCCCCGCCTGACCGAAAGTCGGGGGGCACCACTTTTTTCTCCACTCACTCGGTTTCTCCGTTGTTGGGACCGTCTCGGTGGAACGTCAGAAACGGGTCTCGTTCCAACCGCGTTGAGCTCGGGCTGGCAGCGGGACAGACGCCTTCCTAAAGGGGGTGCCACCTCGTCCTTGCTCTGAGTTTCCCGGGAGGATCGCACAGTCGGACGACAAATGTCTCGTTAATCCTCGCCGGATTTCGGCGAGGGGACAGATGCAGGGCTCTTCGGTGTTGA